>JAGMWU010000020.1:2201855-2267104 GCA_018697195.1 Certhia americana | reverse complement strand
GCGGAGGGAGGGAGGAAGGGAAGAAGGAAAAAAAAAAAAAAAAAAAAAAGGGAGGAGGAAAAAAAAAAAAAAAAAGAAAAGAAGAAGGTGTCGGAAGCATCGGCAGTAAGAAAACATGTCAACAGAATAAAATATTAACCAATGACAGAGAAAAGTGCTCGAAATCCCACCCCCGGCTCCTTTCCGCATACCGGGTCAGCCCCGGCTGCGCCGCCGGTGCGGGGCCAGCGCGGAGCCACCTCGGCGGAGCGGGGAGCGGAGCCACGGGGGCGGGGGGCGGCGGCAGAGGCCCCCGCCGGTCTCCGCGGGGGCGGCGGGCCGGGGAAGGGGGGGAGAGAGGCCGGGGGAGCCCGGCAGCGGCCGCCTTACGACAGATCCTGGAGAGCAGATCGCGGTGGGGCGCGCCCCGCCCGCCGCTCCAACCGCGCACAACCGCGCAGCGCCGACGGGGCGGCCGCCGGAAAGGCGGCCCGGCGGAGAGCGGCGGGGCGGGCGGCGAGGCCCCGAGCGGCGACCTCCAGCGAGGGTGAGTCGCTCCCAGCCGTCGCCCCCCACCCTGCCGGCAGCCGCCCCGACCGGGAACGGGGTGGGGGTTCCGCCCGCAGCTCCGCGCCCACGGAACAGGCGCAGCCCCCCCAGACCCCGCCGTCGAGGCGCGTCGGGTACGCGGCCGGGGGCCAGCGCGGCGGTGCCCGGCCGGAGGGGCTGTTTACCCGGGCGGGGGGAGGTAGATAAGGAGGAGGGGGGGACACTCCGGGGCTGTTTGCTGAGGGATTAGGGCCGGTCCCGCCGCGCCGGGGCCCGGGGGGGCGGCGGGCGCGGTGGGTGTCCCCTCGGAGAGGCCGGTTTGGAGATCTGCGCTGATTAACTGAGGGCCGCGGTGGCTGAAGAGGGCCCTGGCGCCAGGCGGCTGAGCCCTCACAATAAAGACCCGTCTCTTGTCACTTCATATTTACCCCCAAATCTTCAAAAAGCGCCCTGCCATCCTTCCAAGGCTCCTGCCCCCGCCGCCTGCGCTGCGACCAGGCAGGACGGGGGGGTGGCGGCCGGCCCACTACCCTGCCCTCCGGCCTGTCCCCCACGCCAGCCCCCGGCCCTCCCGCTCCGCGGATGCGCAGCCAGGCGCGGCCGCAGCAGCTCGGAGCTCTCGTGGTCCTGTGTCGCTGCTCCCCGAGCAGGGTGGGATGCGGGGACCCTCGGGTGCTCCCTTCCCATCCCGATTTTATTCCTCCGCCCCGGTTCATCCTGCTGGTAGCGACCCCCTCCCGCAGCCCCCGGCGGGGCCCCATCCCCATCCCCGGGCTCTTCTCGGGGCTGATCTCCACCTGCCCCGTGTCCCGTGGCAGGTTCACCTCCGCCCGCACCGCACCCGGCCCCGCACCGCGCCCGACGGGGCGGGCACCGCGCCTCACCCCCCGGGGCTGCCCGGGGCCAAGCGGCCGGGGGGGGTCCCGCTGACCATTGAACGGGCAACGGGGACTGAAATTTAAACCCAATTTGGACTTTGCTTCCTCGCCGCCGTTGGAAACTGCTGACGGCAGCTTTGGCAAAAGTGGGGCTTGCTTGTATTTTTTTTTTTTTTTTTAAATTTCCCCCACCCCACGAAGAAAAAGCGGAGCCTTTCATTGCCGCGGGGGGAATCTCCCCACGCCGGGACGGGTCTCCGGAGGACACCTCCGCGGGAAGATGCGGGGCTTTTCTGGGAAAGGTCGCCTGTGCCACCGGCCGGCGCCCCGCCCGCACCCCCGCACCGCTGTAACCTCTCCTGCAGAATAAAACCGAGCCACAGCAGCCTCGTCTCCCCGATCTTCCGTAGCGACGGCCGCCGGCGGGGCTGCGGGGATGGGGGGACCGGGGACCGGGTGCCAGCGGGGATTCAGGTCACGGCGAGCGCGGACACGACCCCGGAGCCTTCACCCATGGACGGACCGAGCACCGGGCAGGGGACAGAAAAGGCAACAGCCTCGGTTCCTGTCCCGAGGGCAGCTGTGCCCTTCGAGGGAAGGTTTTTCCGACCTGCCCCAGGGCTCTGCAGCGCTCGGGGCCGCCGTGCTTGGCTCCCGGGAGACGACCCGGTCGCCCGCGGGCTGGGCGTATGGGAACCGGGCTTGTCTCGTGGATTCGTCCCGGGGATCCACCCTGGGGATCCGTCCCCGGGGAAACCGGGGGGACCGTCCCGTCGGGCCGCCCCCGCCCCCCCACCCGCCCCGCATCGCGGCCCCGCTCGCTCTTCCCCTTTCATCTCTGCCCATCTCCACTCATCATCCCTTTTCTATTTTTAGCCGGTAGACTTAGGCCTTGGCGCCAGGCCGTTTAAGACCTGTCAAAGTCCTTCATATTTCCCTCATGTCACATGGACCTTTCGCTCTCTTCCCCGCGCCATGCGAGGGCCGTAATTTGGATCTGTGAGCTGGTGAGCAAATGCAATTTGCTCTTCTCCATCGCTGTGTTGTCTCCGTGACCCCAGCCAGCAGGACGGCTGGTGTCCTGTCCGGGGCACTTACACAAATTGCGGGTGATTGATGAAAAATAACAATTCTCACAAGCAGCCGGGCCTCCGCCTTCCCCTCCTCCCGGCTCCACCGGGCTGCGGTGGCCCCGCGCCCCGAGGAGCGCTCCCCCCCGGCGGGGTGGGGTTTTCATGTGCCCAGGACGAGCCGTCGGGCCCCAAATTCCCGGCAGTGATGCCACGGCAAGAGGAGACCCCCGGGCCCTCGGGGACGGCGACCCGGCTGCTCGCACCCTCCCAAATTGGGGGAGTCGAGCCGGGGTGGGAACAGGCCGTGGAGTGGGGGGAAGGATGCGGTGCCGCAGGGCTGGGCTCCACTGAGCGGGAGCAGCCGGACAGACAGACCTGGGGACGTCAGAGACTCCCCGAGCGAAGCCGCAGGTGCGGGATGGGGGAGCAGCTCCGTCCCGAAGGGAACCGGGGACTCGGTGTCCCCTGCAGCCCCGGGGGGCGTCCCGGGCCCTGCAGCCTCAGCTGGGCCGGGGGGCAGGCGGGGAGGAGGCGAGGGGCGGCTTCGTCTGCCTCTCTTCTCCGCTCCACCTCGAGAGGAAAAGAGCCCCACGGGGACGGAACTGTCCTCGTTTGATCTCAGGACACCCCTCCTCCGCTTTCCTTCGGGGCGCCGCATCTCCCCTCGCACCCTTCGGCAATCCCCTTATCCCCGGCAGATCCCGGGAAAACGACTCTGCTCCCCCCGCCGTGCTCCGGTGCCCGCTGGAGGGTTCGGGGAGGGCACTGGGGCCCGGCTGCTGCCCTTTTATCGACAGCGGCCGAGAGAGATGCTGGATCTGACAGCAGCCACCCTCCTCTTCCTCCTCCTGAGCGCCCCTTCCGTGCGCAGGGAACCCCGGCAGCCCCCGGGCCGCTCCCGCCCACCCCCCGAGATCCCCCTGCCCTCAGACTGTTTAGATTTCTCTCCAGCTTTAAAGAAAATATTTCCAGTAATCCAGATTTCTGGAAAATAACAACATGCGGGGAGACGCAGACACAAACGCCGCTGAAGTTTATGCAGAGTTTGAACAATTTATAAACACATTTCCCAGCCTGTTTGGCAGGGCGGGCGGCGAGTGACCCCGGCCCGGCCGGGAGGAGAGACACGCATCCTCCATCCTCCCGTTACTCCGCACAGCTTTCAGCTGGGAACCCGCACTTAATCGAATTTGAAATTATTTTACTTTTTTTTTTTTTTTCTTTTTTTGAGTTACGGGGCGCTCTCCCAGCGCTGGGGCGGAGTGACCCCCTCCAGCCCCGCGCCCCCGGGGCTCTCCACATCGGGGCGCGGTGCCGAGCCCGCACCGAACCTTAAAAGGAGACGGGAGCCCCGGTCCGGGCCGTGCCAGAGCGAGGGGACCCGCCTGGAAACCGGGCTGGCACCGAGGATGGCGATGGGAACGGGTGCGGGGATGAGGATGGAGGGGCGCGGTGGGGGATCATGCAAATCCCTCTGTTTAAAAAACTTCCATTCGAGAAAGTGTGTCACATCCCGGAGCGGGCGCGTAATCCCGGGCTAATGGCATTATCGCCGCCTCATCGCCGTCATGGGATGGGGCCAGGGGCGAGCATCCCCCGCCCGTCGCCACGCGTGACCGCCACCCGGTTCTGCGGGGAAACGGAGCCGCAGATCCGCCCCGCTCCTCGTCGGGAGCCCGGGCTCGGTGTCGCTGCCCCTCCCGGGTCCCCTGGCTCCCCCTCGGAGGTTCTATCGGTGCCTATCGATAATCGGATAATCGCCCAGAGCGGAGCCCATCTCGGGAGGGGCGGGCCGGGGTTCCTCTCTTAAATCAAACAGCTCCAGCAAACGGTGTTGTTTGATAAAACGATGCTGTTGGGGTCCCCGCTCTGCTTCCTCTATGGATTAACAGCGAGGATTTGGGGTCGTTCTGCTGCACAGTGCCTGGACGAGGCTGGGGAAAAGTGACAAAATCGGCGGTTCTGGAAGCAGAGAAGAAAAATCACTGGGGTCTCCATGCCCCGTGCAATCTCCCCAGTCACCACCTCCCCAAAATCGCCTTCTGGGAGGGGACCCTGCCTGTACCTGGGCAACAAAATCCTTGAGGACAGGGACATCCCAGTTTCTCTCCCTTAGTTTTATTTTCAAACTGTTCCTGGTGGGTTCAGTCCCCTCCCGTTGCCTCTGGAAAGGGGAAGGTGCAGGGCAGCCCCCATCCCCACAAAAACCACTCAGCCCCTCTGGTCCCCAGTGCCCCTTGCATCCCCAGAATCCCTTTTCTCCCTTTTTGGAGTTTGGCAGAAGTTGCAGGATCAAAGGAAGGATGAGTGAGCCGGCCCTGTGTGGGCAGAGCCCACAGGGTTCTCACATCTTGGCCTCTTTGCTTCAGACGGGCTCTGGGAACTTGTCTGGAATCACATCTAAAGCAGGATCTGACGCCGCTGGTCCCACGTCACGTGAGTTGTGGTTTTGGTCTAGGTTTGACTTTTAGAGCTGCAGAAAATCACCGTCTGGTGTTTACAGGAGACAGCATTTCACTGGCGAGAGAATAAAACCAGCCAGGATAAATCATGAGCTGGTCCTGGGCAGGAGTAACACTTTTCATTGCCTCTGTCCCTTTCTGGGTGTTTCACCACGGACAAATTTGATGTACGCCAGCACTGCATGGAAGGGCCACCTCTCATAATCTTGATTTCCTCCAAAACCCAGTGCTCCTCCAAGCCACTCTTGGCCAAAGGCAGAGAGGTGGAACACGGCCCTGCAGGCAGGACAGGCTCTTCCCATCTTTCAGTTCTTGAAACCAGCCTGAAAACTCAAACTGCTCCGGGGCAAGGCTTCATCTCAGCCCTGGATCCAGCCTCATTCCTGGGCACCTCTGCATTGCACTTGATTTTCTCATTGCCCAGATTTTTCCTCACTTTCTGTATGTGCTGGGCTGACCATCCTGGGGAATTTGGGGATTTTGGCACGGGCAGATATGCTGAAACCCTCAAGCCCCTCTCTTCCAGCCTCCCAGCTCCTCGCCCACAGGAGCTCTCCGGTGCTGGCAGATCGCTCTCTCCAGGGCGTTTTTCGTGGATACCTCAACGGAGGCAGCACCGAATAACAAGTAAATAACACCCCCGACGCCGGGCTGCCGGCACAAAGCAAGCAATTGCCCTTCCCGCAGGTCACTAATCTCTTGACACATGGTCTTTGAGACCTGGGCCACTGCGAGGGAGGTTGAAAGAGAAGAAAAGATAGTGGGGACAATGGTGGGGCCGCCTGCTGGCTAATAGCCCTTGTCCCAGCTTTGTCTGGAGACACTCAAATTGACACTGGGATCAATTCATCTCCACAGAAAAATACCCCACGCTCCTGCCCGGGAGGGTCCCGACTCACCGGGCTGAGGGCAAAGCTGGAGCTGCTGCAGGTATTAACAGCCCCCATTTTGTAGCCAGCAGTAATTCCCCCCGCCCTCTGTTTTCCCCTCCACGCTGAAAACAAACCCTTCACTTGATCCGTTTGTCCTCTCCAGTTGCCATCTGTCTTCCATCCTTCAGATCTCACCTTAAAAACAGTGCCTCTTGAGCAAATCCTCCCCGCCAGCCCCGCGTGCCGTCTCGCCTGGCCCAGGCCTGACACTGCATTGAAGTGAAGGGGATTTGAGAGCGCAGGACACGCCGGGATTAAGGCCACAGATTGTGCTCCCCGGGCTGCGGGCTGCAGCTCTGCCTGCCTGGGGCTCTGCTCCCTCCCCCTTGCATCAGCAAGGTGGTCCGTGCATGGGCATCCCCATCCCTCTGCCCTTCAGGTGCTGCTGGGATGCAGGGAAGCACCTGAGCCTGGCTGCCCCCAGGTCCTTTGCAGGTGGCAGCAGGAGAGGTGCAGGGGAGGCACAGGGGGGTTCACACACGGGGCTGCTGTTTGCACAGATGTGCAGGTGCTGTCTCACCTCACACCATCCCATTATCCCATCCCATTATCCCATCCCAGTATCCCATCCTATCCCATTATCCCATCCCAGTATCCCATCCCAGTATCCCATCCCATCCCATTATCCCATCCCATTATCCCATCCCAGTATCCCATCCCAGTATCCCATCCCAGTATCCTATCCCATCCCCATCCCATTATCCCATCCCATCCCACCCCACCTGCAGGGCGGTCCCGGCCAAGCCGTAAATCACCCGCACATCAAAGCGCCGCCAGCGCAGCACTCACGGCCCCGGCAGCCGCTCCGAGAGGACAGTGCCTGTGCAGATGTTCAGCAGCAGCTTCTCTCAATTACAGAGAGCAGCAGAATTTACCAGAATTTACCAGGGAAACAGTCCTGGCCAGTGGAGGGCCGGAGCAAAGAGCCCACACATCCCTTGAAGCTTCAGACCAGCACCAGCACCACGTGCACTCATTTTAGCCCCAGGATTAAACTGAATTACCTCACATTCTCCTTCAGCCCTTGCTGGAGTGGGCATCACCTGCTCCCATGAAAATCTTGGTCTTCTTTAGGAAAACTCCTCCTTGCTGGGCTTCGCAGGCATAGAGGGGAGCTCAGACTTCCGATCCAAGCCTTTGGAGCTGGTGAGATTCCTCCTGGAGAAGAAACCCACAAAGCTGTGACCCACAGCAGGGTGACACCTGGCGGGTTTTGGTTGAGCAAGGGCAGCTCTGATCCTGCCCAGCTCCCACAGACACTGTGGACTACCAGGAGCAGGAGTCTCATAGTCTGGTCAGTCACCCGGGTAGGACAATGGCATCACTCCCACATGACAGCTGGACTTTCCCCTTTCGACAGCAAAAAGAGCAAAATTCAATGTACATTGGGAGATGGCTGCAGCAAAAAGAGCAAAATTCAAGGGCTGCAGTTGTGGGCATGGGAGCAGAGGCAGTGGGATGTGCCTGGTCCTTCCCCTGGGAGTCATGGAATGGGTGCAAGGTGGGATGGGGAGCAGGGGACAGGGCCAGCTCTTCACCCTGGGCTGCAGGGGATCTCTCTGGTTTTCTGCTTGAACGAAGCTGCTGCTCTGATCGTGGTTCACAACCTCCAGCCCACAGCAAACCCTTGCCAAAGTCCTCTGCCCAGGTTGCTCAGGAGGGGAAGTGCTCACCCATCGTTCCCACCTCATCCCAGGAGAATCTCCTCTTCCCTGGGAGATGCAGAGATGCTGTGCTCCCTCCAGAACACATCAGGGCATCCCTGCTCCCACAACTCCACTTTTAAGTGAAAATACAATCAGTTCTCTCCCCGTCCTTCTTCCCATGGCCCCACGAGCTGACACTTCCCACCTCTCCAGAGAAGAGTCTGGAGGGAGAGGGGCTGGATGGGAGTGGGATCACCTTTTATTAATGCCCTGCAATAATATTGTAAATACTCACTAGGAAATAATTATATCCTATAAAAGAAGCAGCAGCCTGTGGTTTGAGACAGGACTGGTTCACAAGTTATTTTAAAAAGACCCTTTTAAAAAGTTTCATGTTCTTGTTTATAGATTAGATTTTAACCTGCCCACCTTTTAACATTGTATTAAATTAGAAATTAACTTTGTATGGTTGCTCACCGTATAATTGACCCACCGATAGGCTGAGTGCTAGGGAATATTTCAGATACCTTTCAGACAGAGAAGTTCCCAAGAAAAAATTCAGAGCCTCCTCCTTAATCTAGACCAGGGCTTTGCTATTAATTAGTATTTATGATCAGGTGGCAGGAATGCTTTCCATGGAGGGGGAGCTGCCAGGGAGCAGCATCCCTGCACTGTGCCCATCCCCAGGGATGTGGTGGAGGGAAGGAGATGGAGGTGACACGGAATGCTGCAAGCCCCTGACCCTGCTGTCAGTATTTTAGAGTAATTTCCTGCAGCAGAAATTCCCAAGAAAGGCAAAAATTCAGCCTGGGAACTCACTGACAGATGCACGGCTTCCAATTACATCTGAGCCCAGGGGAGGGATGGGTGGCACTTGATGGGACAGTGTCAATGGCCAGGCACAGCCAGGAATGTCCCAAGGGCTGGGGGACATGTGGCACGGCCAGCAGTGTCCCTGGACAGCGCTGGAGGACACCGGGGACACAGGGAGGCATCACCCCGGCCGTGTCCCTGCTCCAGCCCCGCCGTGTCCCGCTGTGCTCCCACCGGGCTAAAGGCGTTTTGTGGGATAATTGAAACCTGTCCCCAGCACGAGGAGGCGGGGGCCGAGCGGGGACAAAGCCGGTGACATCAGCCAGAGCCCTGTTGGGCTGGGAGGACTCCGGAGCCCAAATTTATCCCGGGATTCAATCAAGGCCACGGGGCAGAGTGAGCTGGATCACATCCCTGTGTCACATCCCTGGGAGAGGGGATGCTCTGCCCGGCTGTGCGGGGCAGGGACAGGTGAGGGGCACAGCTCCTCACCTCTTGTCCCTTCCCAGCTCTGTTCCCAGCAGCTCTGCCCCTACACTCCCGCAGTCCTCGGGACAGGCGCTGCCGCAGACAAATCCCTGTCCCGGTGCCTTTTCCATCTGTGAAACAGGCCAAGCAGTGGATTCAATTATTTTTTTTTCCTAGCACACAAGCCACTAATCATTTATTGCATTAAACCCTTCCCTGCCTCCCCCCCCCCCCCTCGTCTCCACAACTTTTGTTCCCGTTTTATCCAATTAAAACTCGGGGAAAAAAAAAAAAAAAGTTTCGTTTTCTCCTTTTTTTTTTGCAATCACAAAGACCCGATCTCAGCCCCATTGACTCGCTAATTGTAAGCACTCAAATGGTCGGGTTTAAAGTTACACTTAGCAGCTGTGAAACATTAGGGTGAAGTGATTACAACCTACTGGAGGATACCGAACATTTTTACAATATCTCAGGAGCATAAGGGAAAGACAACAGGAAATGGCGCAAACTTTCCTACCCTGCACAGCAACAAGCCAGAGCAAAGGAGTGAGAAAATAAATGTAGAGACGTGGCGCAGACGTGGTTTGGATGCTCAAAAAATTACTGGTGAGAGCCCCGTGGATTTCCCCCCTGGCTGGGGCGTTCAGGGAGGATGGGGAGCAGCGTTCAGGGATTTCACAGCTGCACTTTGCAGCCCAGCTCTGCTCTGGGTTCTCTGCTGAGGAAGGAGGATGCAGACCTTGGCAGTATTTTGCCCTTTGCTTTGTCGCAGCAAATGTTCTGGGCCTGGGGAACGCTGCTCAGGGCAGGACAATCCAGAGTTTGTCCCCTCAGAGGGACAGGGACAGCATGGGGTTTGTCTGGGCTGGGGCTCAGCAGGGCTCAGCATCCTTGGCAAAGCCACCGAACCCTGAGCTCCAGGTGCTCTGCAAAGCACCAGGAAACCCCGATGGTGACACCCAGGCCCTGGGCTGCTCCTGAGATTTGATTTCATTTGAACTCCAAGCTGTCACGTTTGCAGAACCTTTGACTTTCCACTCCTTTTCAACATCCCCCTCCCATGATTTAAACCCGCTACACGCGTGTGTTTATTACAGAAACCAGGGTAGGATAAGAAAGCAATATTTCATGTTAATTCATGAAATCTGAACTCAACTTTTAATAGAAGAGCCCCACTTTATGCCCAGAGTGATATACAGTCAGCCTTGCTTTAAATGAGACGTTTTGTCTTTTGAACTCAGCAGGAGCCCTCTGCTTACGACTACTGGAAACAGTTTAAAAACCTGCGAGTCCCCGTGTCTCTTGGGCTCTTTGGTTTATATCATGGCACAGCATTCTTTCTGGAGAACTTGGCGTGTCAGAAACTCACCTGGAGAATTTCCACAGCATCAGGAGCCGCTCGCCCTCAATCCTGCAAAGACCACGAGCCTCTGGTTATTTTTTTTAATGGGGTTTGGATCAAGTTCCTCGATTGAAAAGCTGGTTGTGTTAAAGCCAGGGGCAAACCTCCCTGAACAGCAGCTTCGAGGCTTATCAGGGAACAGAAGTATTCTCTCCTGGTGCCTGAAAATGAGTTTTAATGAGGCTGCTGAGGTTGAGGAGGAGGGAGGGTGGTGTGGCATGGGACCACCTGGCACCCAGTTGGAGTGGGGGAGCTTTTAGTGCCACGGGTGGGAGCAGAGTGTGGTGTGAGTGAAGAACATAGAGATGTGTTGCATCTAGAATAGAGTCACTTATGAATCAGATCTTACAAAGCTGTTATTGAACCAAATCCTATAAAATTATCATTAAATCAGACCTTAGAGTTAGTGATAATTCAGACCTCATGGAGTTATCAATGAATCAGATCCTATACAGTCATCACTGCCACACACTCAGTTTTCTCTGGCTCACAGAAGAGCTGGAACTCAGTGGTTATTCTGCTGGGTCATCTGTGAAAGTATCAAATTAAAGTTAAATTAGCCACCTCATGGCAATGCTTATTTTTTTTTTTTTTTCAGGCTCTAGGCTTTCTTAACAGTTTGGCTACAGGGCTATCAACAGCAGGGAATTTAGGACATTCTTTTCAATGAACCAGACTGAAAATATTTTGGTACAGCCCCAGTTTGTAGGTTTTTTTTGAATCTCTTCCCTCCCTCACACACACACTTTAAACAAAACATCCTGATTCAAAGGAGCTTCTTGCAGACTGGGAATTTCCACATGGCCATATTGCAGCACTTATAAAAAGTGATTTAATGCCTGCCAACAACAAATACATTTGCAATGACACCACTCTGTGTTGTGTGCTATCCTACTTTGTGTGCTCAGCCAGAACCAGCCAGGCTGTCCCAGGCAGGAGGGAGAAGAGCCTTCTTCCTTCCTCGGTGAGAACTTTGTCCCTTACCCCACTCCTTGGAAAGCCTGAAAGGAAACAAGCATCACGGTGACAACACAATCCCTTCTGTATGTGTTAATCTGGATTTTGTTTGAACTTTTGGAGCTGACCTTGGCTTGAACTGTGTTAAAAACCCTGACTGGTGTGGACTGACTTGACCCTGCGGTCCCATTTGTCCACGGTGCCAGTCCTGCCCTCAACCCTGTACTTCAAGCCTTTATTTTACAGACAAAAAGGAACATAACATTACAGCAGATATAGCCAGCAGGCCGGAGCTGCAAGTACTTACTTAGAGGCAAAACTCTCCTCTGATTTCATCCCAAGGAAGTTATTTTTTTTGCTTGAGAAGAGACTGACTGAAAACCAAGCAAGAAACTGAAATTATTGCTGTAAACTCTCGCTTTTTATTAGCGGTTTCCAAGCCTGAAGAAAACAAAACCTTCTGAGTGGCTGTGTTACAGTTAAAAGCAAAAAAAAAAAAAACAAGAAACAAAACAAAAACCCAAACCCAACCAAACCAAACCAAGCCCAAGACTGAACTGGGTGTTTGGGGATGGAGTAGGAAGAGGGTGGTTGGTTCTGCATCCCTTGGTGTGGCTGGCTGGAGCTGTAAGATTTGTGGGTTTAGATAGTTTCCTCTCCCTGCCATGACTCAAACGGCTTCTATTAAAAACAAGTAGTGGGAAGGAAATTTCATAAGCTGACAGTCCCATCTCACTCTGCTTCCAGACACAAGTTGGCTGAGATGTAGGAATTTGTGTGGTTATGATGTGTGAGCCCAGGAGTGTTTTATCAGCAGGGTTATGCAGTGCTAGCTCTGACTCTGCATGTTCAGAAGGGTGCAGAGGTTCAGGCTGCTCTGCAAAGCCTCTGATCCATGACCCTACAAGAGAATGGAGGGAAATGGGTGCCTCTGCCTCCAGCACCTGGTCCTTGTCCCACTGGAAGCAGTGGGATGAAGGAGCAGGGCCCCAGCCACAGCAGGGAGCTGGGTGGTGGTTTTCAGAGGGGCCAAGTGGGTGCAAGGCACCTAAATCCCCTAAATTTAAAAATTCTATCTGTGCACAAAAGGACAAGGAAATGGGGAGGCAAAACCATACTAGACTGGCTGCATAACAGCCACTGATGGCTTTAATTAAAGCCCTCAAGTCAGTAAATACACACAAAGTCTGGTCCAGGGAAATAGACAAAGCCCACAGTCAGCCCAGTAACACTCCATGAACATTGCCATTTAAGCAGTTTGTTGTTTAACTTAGATTTATTCAATGACACATGCATTTCTGGACAGATATCTGAGTTCCAACGAACAACTTTTATAACCAAATCTGAGAAATCCGTGATTGCAATTAGTCAATCAATAGTACGTTTCTAAAATACATGACTAGAAGAAAAACGGAGCAAGAGAGAGAATTCTTCCAAAGAACAAAAAAGAAACATTTCCATTTGTAATACTCCTGGCATCGATGAGTATCAGAGGGGAAGAAGGGCAGCAAGGAGATGCAACGAGGAAGGAATAACATCATCAACCCTGTCCACACAAAGTCCTCCAGTTTCCAGTCTCTCCAGTTCATCCATTAATGCTCAGCACTTCCACCAACGGCGAGAGCTCCTCTGAGTCACGGGGATTCATCTCTCAGCACAAAAAAAGCAGAGAACAGTTGTGAAACCATGTGCTTGACCCAAGATGGCTCAGGAATATTTCTCCTCACCCAAGCTCTTCCTGAAGACAGCGAGAAAAGAAGCTGCAGAGCTCTCAGGACTGAAGATGGAGCCTCTTCGTATTGCACAGGAACACAGAGCCAAGGTTTCAGGAGTTTCAGGAAGGTTTAAGAGTCGTCAGTATTCATCAGGGTAAGGAGAAGCATCCCCTGCCAACGGGAGCTGGCAGGTGACAGACACAGCGGGATTGTTTGGGGGAGAGGCTGGCTCATTCCCCTGGCTGGATTCCTCCCTGATGGGCAGCTCATTTAGGGGAATCCCGTGGGGAACAGGCTCAGGGGCTGGTTCTCGTTGGTCGGCAGGGGGGACCTGTAGCCGTCGAAGTTTCGGGGGATGCTGCCGCTGGTGGAGCCCGAGCTGTTACTGAGTGTCTCTATGCTTCCCTCTCGCTGAAGCTCTGCAAGAGAGAGACAGCAGGTCCTGGTTAGTGTTTGGGATAAACCCCCAGTGCCCTCAGACAGATGCTTTACTGATAAATCCCTTTGCTGGTGCATTGCTCTGACATTTGCTCATGGTCCCGTTTTTCTCCGGGCTGGTTTGGGAATTGCTCCCGAGGAACGCCAGCTCCTGGTTGTGCTCCTCTCCAGCTGGGCTCACAGCTCAGCTGAGCCAAAGTTGGAGATGTTACCTGCTGCCCTTCCCCGGGGTGGAGCCTGCTGCCTCAGGACATGACAGGATTCAACAGTGGGGATTTCCAAACTGAGCAGGGTATGAAGGCTGCACACGATGGAAAATCTTCCCTCCCAACCATGCTGGGATTGGCAGTGTGCACCAGCAGTGCATAACCACTGCCATTCCCCCCTTGGTGATGCCTTAGGTTTTAGCTGTTATATTTTTTAGACTCTGGGCTGTTTCGGTGAGTAGTTTTAGGTTATATATTCAGTGCTACTGAGTTCTCTTCACAGTGTAAATAGACAAAACAATTCCTTCTCCAGTTTGATATCAAGGACAACTTTCAGGCCCAAGAACGAAACCAAGGGTGAAGTGAGAATTAAAATCAAGGAGGATGGAGTTCCATAACCTGAAGCTATGGTGGAACAATTGACTCTAATACGCTGATGGACCAGAACTTATAAAAATGTGAGACCTCATTACCCGGGTGGCCACTTTTTTGTGACCACTTTGGTGTGGTCCATCTGGACTCTGCGTGGCCCAAGAGTACCTATTGAGACCTTTTAATAAATCCCTACTTTATCCTTTTTCCCTGTCTAGTCTCTGTTCCAGGTCAGCCTTGAAAAGGCATCATTGGGAACACCCGGGACTTTCCACAAGCCTTTATCCTGCCCAAATGGACATAAATAACTCAGCTTTTTCATGTCAAAGAGAAAAGATCCCCTTTTCTCAGCCATGCCTCCAAGCAGAAGAGAAAGCAGCCTGGCTGTGGCTCTCCCTCTCCTGGTCACACCCACCCAGACATCTCCCCTCTCTGACCTCCTGAAGCCTTTAGTGCTCCCTAATCTCCCAACAGGAGGATTTTTGTGTGTGCAGGGCATCGTGGCCTCTCTGTGAGCCACTTGAACCCTGCAGTTGACTCAGTGGCCACGTGCAGCATCCCCCTGGCAGCACTCAGCAGTGGCATGCAGCAGGGACATGAGGCAGAGCCCCAGGGATGGCACAGGAATCCTCCCCCAGAGTGACAGTGGTGACAGGAGACATGAAATATTCTGGGGAGTTGTGATGTGTGACCCCGAGATGACTTTGTCTGGGCAGCCTGGGCTAGAGGGGACAGGATGGGGACAGGAGTTTTGGGGAAAATTCCTCTACTGCCAAGGGGGAGAGAGCACCTGGAGGGGCTACAGGAGAGCTGGAGAAAGACTTTTTATGTGACAGGACACGGAGGAATGGTTTTTAATTGGAAAAGAGGTTTAGATGGGATTTTGGAAAAAATAGTTCCCTGTGAGGGTGGTGGGAGACACTGGAACAGAGAAGCTGTGGCTGCCCTATCCCTGGAAATCCTCAAGGCCAGGCTAGATGGGGCTTGAAGCAGCCTGGGAACAGTGGGAGGTGCCATGGGGACATGGTAGGGGTGGAATGAGATGAACTTTAAGGTCCTTTCCAACCCAAACCTTTCTATGGTTCTGTGTCCAGGGTGGAAAGGAGCTGCAGGAGGAACAGTCCCTGCTCTGCTCTCTGCTAAATATTCCTGCACTTCCAGCACTCCCACTGCCTCACCTGGGGTATCCAACCTCCTGTAAACCCCACAGCAGGTCTTTGTGTGATAAGGACAGATCTATACACAAAATATAGGGAACAGCAAAAAGCTTTTCCCCAAAAATAGAAAGCATCCCACCCCAGCATCCTCTGGCACTGCCCTGCTCCCCCCAGCCCTGCACACACCTCACAGTGAGGGCTGTGGGATTTAATCCCTCATCCTGGAGGTAACCTGCAACGAGATAATCTGCCCTGGATACAAGGAAAACAAATCAACAGGAAGCTGATCACCCTGAAAGCAGGGCTGGTAATGACCTCGGCTGTATTCATCACCATTTCTTGCCAGTATTTGGTGAAGGAATGTCCATGTCTAAACCTCTTCATTTTCCTCACATCCTTACTCTCCCATGAGTCCAGGAAGTAAAAACAGTAATTTAAATCAGAAATGAGTGGCGTATCCCACACTAATACTGTGCTTATCCTGTCTGATTTGGGGCTTTTATCTCCCTCAGCACACAGCTGGCTTTGCTTAAAGGTCCCACGTCAGAGCTGGGGGTGCTGGGCAGCACCAGGGGGCTCCCCCAAACCCCAGCCCAGCTCCTCCTGGGGTGATCCCACTCCCTTTTCCAGCTAGAATTGATTTCCAGGCAAAGTGTTTCCAGCGAGACAAGAGAGAGGGACAGGGTTTTGTTTTCCTGTGTGGCTGTTCCTGCCCCTGGGGGCCGAGCTCCTGCCTGTCCCTCTGTGCCTGGTGTGGGACTGTGTGCCCTGCCCAGCTGGGATTTTGGGGGGGATTTGGGCTTTTCTGGGGTGTCTGCAGGATTTCTGCAGCTGGCAGCTCCTGTCACCTCTGCTGGGCCTGCCAGGGGGTGGCACTGCAGAGACTGATGCCAGCCAGGGAAAAAAAGCAGGGACCAGAAATCAGGGATGCAGAGCAGTGGGCACAGGGCCTGTATGGAGGGAATCCTGTCCTGGCTGCATCCCACGGCTCTGAGCACGGCTGTCCTGAGCTCCCCTTGCTGCTGGCAGGCAGGAAAACCTGACAAATCCTGACAGGGAGGGACAAAAGACAGAGAACAGGAGGGGCAAAGGGACTGGAGGGGATTTTCCTGCCCAATCTAGGTTAGGGGGTGTCAGGCTAAAACCTGGAGAGCTCCCACATGTAAGCTGCCATGCCCGGGCACACATTCCCCATGGAACGGGAGTCTGGGTGCTCTCACACAGCCCAGCTCGTTCTGGAACTAATTACCCAGCCAGGCAGACGAGCAGTGTGCTCTGATACCCGAGGAAGCCCTGGAAAAGTGCTCGGCTGCCACAGAGAGCTCTGCTGTGCTCAGGAAATTGGGCTCTTGCCCTCAGCCCTGGCTGGCTCTCCAGCATGGCTGGGTCACACCAGGGGTGCAATTAGCCATTACATGGTCACCAGGGGCTACCTGCCTGCACAGCTGGCCCCCAGCACGTCTGCCTAACTACCCCCAAATTGCTCTGTTTCATTAAGAAAAAATAAATAAAATAATAATGATAAAAAAAAATAATCCAGTGCGTACTATTATTCTTCCTCCCAGCCCTAAGAGCAGCTTGGGGCACAGCAGAGGAACATCAGTGAGATTCCCATGGGAAGCACAGACAAGACTGGGAATGGCTCCGTGACATGGGGACACCCTTCCTGCTACAGAGTGAAAACTGGAGGACAATTTCTCATAGATCTGGATAGACCAGACAAGTGCAGCAGGAGCTGCATGGTGGGGCTGTTGGGTAGCAGCAGAGACAGGTCCCTAAAGCCATCCTGGAATGGGACAGCGAGGAGTCCCTGCAGCACAACTGAAGGACCTGACCTAAAACAACACGTCACACATCCTCTGTGCTGGGAACAGGCTGAAAAACACAGAATAGGAGCAAATCCCCATGGAAGGATGGGAGTGGGTGTCAGGAGAGCCCAGAGCAGCAGGATCAGGGCTCAGCAGCACTCCAGGGCTGCCCAACCCTCCAGTGATTCCCTTCACTCCGGTGGAGCTCCGCCAGGAATGGACTTGGCCCCAGCAAGTCTGAGGGTTATTGTATCTGCATTCCCCCATGCATACACTGTCGAGATGTATTAACTTCCTTAAATGTACCAGTAAAACAACCTCTTATGATACACTTTAATGAACTTGTACAGTAGCCAACAAATTGTGCATCATATAAAACCCATTCGGCCTTATAGACTCTCTGGCTATTTTGTAATAACTGCAATTTGCTTCTGCTGAAGCAAGATAACCAGGGTTGAGAAGTCAGGCTTTGCAGAAACCTAAATATTTGATTTGGGGGGGAGTGGGTGGGAGAAGGAAGAAAGGGGCCTCTGGGAGCTATTTATGGGGTCAAAATAACATGAGACCTGCTCTTCTTGTAGCGTTTCCACCATCAAGGAAATGAAATACTGTGAGAAGACCAGCACTTGCATTATTTTGGCCCCATAAATGGCTCCCTGAGGCTTTCAGAAGCCCGTGAAAAACAAACACAAATACAAATAAATGCTAATACTGGAAACGTAAATACTAAAACCTGCCCATGTCCCCGGAGGAAACGACTCACAAAGTCCTGCCTGCCCTAAAAAAAAAAACAAACAAAAAAAAAAAAAAAAAAAAAAAAAAAGGGAAAAAAAGATGAAGGAGCTGGAACATCTGCTGAAGCCATGAGGAGAAAGTCACTTCAGGGGAGCTGGGAACAGCTCTGCCTGTGCTTTTGACAGTAACAGTAATGGGCACCGCTGGCATCACCCAGGGTCCCAGAGTAACAGGATTTTCAGGGCACACACACTTTCCACTGTGGTGGAGGCAGCAGCAGCAGCAAAAATCCTCGTGGCTGCTGATGTGGGATGGCAAATGGCCATCCTGAGTCCCTGTCCCTGTCAGGGCACAGCTCTGGACCTGTGGGAGCACTGGGACAGCAATGGGGCGTCAGAGTAGATGCTGGCTGCTCCCTGCTTGGCATCCATCCTCCTGTGGCATGGATGGCATTCCAGGAGGAATTGGAAAGGAAACCTTCCAGGAAATGTTTCTCTGTGCTGATATTCCTGACTGCCATGCTGCAGCCAGTATGTCCTGTCTCTTGTTCCTCTGCTCTCCCTGAGCTGCCTGCCAAGGTGGAGGGAGGAGGAGGAGGAAGAGGAGGAGGAGGAAGAGGAAGAGGAGGAGGAGCTGCTCTGGGGACAGCCTGGGGTCTGCAGATCTGGGAGACTGGTGTCACCCAAGGTCCAGCTGCACCCTCCATTCCAGAAAGCTCCAGGAACTGTCAAAGGACCCCATCAAATCCAAGGTACAAAGCCCTGCCAAGCCTAAATGTGAAACCATTTTATAGGGCACATTAATTCAATGCCTGAAGAAAATCTATATAGCCCTCTTTTGCCCGGAACACTCATAAATTATGCTGCCTTTCTTAGCTGTGCTCTCCTGTAGTGGTCCACTTGAAGCCCTGGTATCTCCTTTAAGTCCACTCAAAAATCTCCTCTCCAGTGCATTATTATTTCTTCTAATGGTTTTTCCTTTCTCTTCTGTTTGCTTTCCCCTCTTTAAGCACAGTTTCAAAATATCCTAAATCATTTGCTGGAAGAGCTGACCCTTTCCTCTTACCTACGGAGGGGCTGCCCGGGATAACTGATACAATGACAGCAGCCTGATGTGTCAGGGCAGCGGGGAAGCTGCAGCAACTCTGAATACAAGAATTATTCTTCATCATCTCAAACTGTCACAACACATTACCCTCAAAGCCGCAGCTCGCTGAAGGAGTGACCCTGGACTGAATGGGAGAGTGCTCGGGGAAAGAACTAATTGTAGCCTCTTTTCACACGTCAGTCACTTTTCACAGCACCGAGCCTTTCAAGCTCAACTAATGTCAAGTTCCTTTTTCCTTTTGCTGGGCTGAGTATTTCTGATTTTTAAGGATGGCATTTTTAAAGGAACAAGGTCTCTGGTGAGGGATGAGGCCAGGGAGGGGAGGGAAGGAAGCGTCGGAGTGAGCACGCATCAGAAAGTCCATCAGACTCGTTAGGAATTAGACAATTAACAAGTAGGAATGCAGGAAGTGGGGTAATGGCCAGCAGAGCTCGAATCTCCTCGATTTCACTTCTGTCATTCACAGCAATTATTTTGGGGAACTTTTCAGGCTCTGCCGTGCACCAAGGGGGCCACGACACGCGGGAATGTGCTCGGCCCCTTCCCGAAATGAGGATGTGGAACAGGAATTTTCCAGGGGTGGGGGACAGGCATGAGGTGCTGCTCACTAAACCCATCTCTCTCCATCCATGGGGGCTTCTGAATAAACAGCTAAAAGGCAAAAATTATTAAATCAAAGACAATTCCCTCTCCTTTGGGAGGAGATTCCCTGTGGAGAGAGCTCTGGGAATGCCAGCCTGGTCCATGATCTGGGGCAGGCTCACATAAGGGCCCTTCACAGCTCCTTGTTTTTGACTGAAATCCTGACAGATTCTGTGGCAAGGACTATTTTTTCACCCTTACGTTTATACAATGCCCATCACGGGGGACTTGCAGAACGGACTGGGGCTTCCCGAGTGTTATTTATTAACTGTAATGAATAATAATTATGGAGCTTCTGCCATCTGGATTCTCACTCAAAAGGGCCCTATTTAAAGGGAAGGCTAAAAGGCAATTTGTATTAACACAATGGAAGTCTTGAGGATCTCTTAAACTGTTTGTAATTTACACAACGCTCCCCAGTGAATGGGTGAGTTAAACATTTTAATTTCACTGATTGCTGCTGAAGGGAGCGGGGATGTGCCTCCCCCCCAGGAGCTCACACCGGCACTTGTACAAGGAAAGGCTCCATCCTTCAGGGTTCAGACAACATCCCAAACTCTGCTGGGTGCTTTTGGCACTGTTTCTGCAGGAAAATACTCACTCTGAGCATCAGCAGCAGTGATGATGATGAGTGAGCATCAGCAGCAGTGAGCGGGTGCTGCTGCCTGGGACACACGAGGTGGAGAAGAGCTCAAGACACAAGGTTGGAAACTGCATCAGGATGAGGAAATATTGGGGTGCTTGGAAATGATAGAGCTGCTACTGCACTTGGAGCTTTTTCTTGAGTATTTTCCCTTTTTTTTTTTTTTTTAATGAAATGCAATTATGCTAACGAGGGAGCTCTAATTATAATCCATCTCCAGCACCGTTGGCGGCTGCTCGGAGCGAGGGGCTCCAGGGATCTGCTGGCAGGGAGGGCACAGGGGGGCACTGCACCCCCAGGGGAACCTGTGCTCTTGGGTATTTGCATGAAAAAAAATCGTTAATATTAAATTGCAGTGAAACGAAAGCACTGAGTCCTCATTAAAAATCTTAAATTTTCCAAGTTGGTTTCGATTTGAGACTAAAGTTTCTGGGCAAAATGTGTGTTGCTCCTATCCAGAGGGAGCACAGGCAAAAAGTCAGCTCCCAGTTTTATATATTGCTATGATTACAATTTCAGCTTATTATGATGATGTTTAAAAGTCAATTAAAGCTGCTCTCTTGTGCCTGTTCACCTGCACTGACACTCAGCACAGTGGGACCAACTTCCTGCCATGCTCTGGGTGGCTGTGACACACTTGCTGCTCAGAAATGTTTCTTTTTCCTCTTTTTTAGAATCTCAGCAGTTTCACAAAGAAGATTTTAAACTCTTTTCAAGTGAGGAAATAAAAAAAAAATTAATTAAAACTATGGCATCTGAACATTGAAAATCAATTCCTGTGTTAAAACTGTCTCATCCTGTCACAACCTGAAAGATGTTGAGACGCCACAAAAGCACCTCCATTAAATTTGCAAATAAAGAAGCCTGGGAAACACTGCCTGAGCAACTTCTGTGAAATCAGGATTCAGTGGCCTATGTAAAATATTAGTTACTGTCAAACTACCTTACAATAACTCCAGTGCTGAATCCACACAGAGTTGGCTCATGCCATGCACTTGGAGATGAAAGCTGGCATCCTGGAACGAAGGTGGCAGGATCCAGCAAGGAGATGGGGAGGTACAGGAGGAAGCAGAGAACCAGGGGAATGAAGACAGAGCATTCTGAACATCAGAGTCCCTCTGAGACCCCAAATCTCATTTCTAGTGCCTGATTTCACTGCGGGGATGCCAAACAACTTAACACTTGCAGAACAGGGAGGACGCCTGAGCTGACAGAAATGTCTGGGTCTGCTCCAGGCACAAAGAGATTGGGGAGAAAAGGACAAAACATTTTCCTGCATGAACTTTCAAACAGGTTGTTTACTCCTTTAAAAAGAGCTCCCAGAAAGCTCCATGTGGCTCCAGCCCATGGAGTAGGAGACCCAAGACTCTGGCATCTAGCCAGACTTGACTCTGAGCATTTTATGGAAGGTTAAAAGTGCACCAGATAAAGGACTGGCATTTAGAGGGAGAATATTCTTCAAGATAGGCACTTTCACAATGACATTCAGTGCTTTTAAAAAATAATCTCAACTTTCCTAGAGCTGTATATTTTTGTAAAGAGGTTTAGGATGTTTTCCTACATAAATGGCTCTTCAGAAGGATGAGTTGTCTATTTTAGCCAGCAAGTGAAATCTCAAAAGCTATGACAGTCAAATAGAAAATCATTTCTGTAGCCCATCACATCCTGCAAGCCTACGACTCCTTGTGCAAGATTCACAGATGAGGGTTTTGGATGAATATGCAGCAATGGTTGCTCAGATTGAAAGGAATTCTCTCTTACCCCATACTGAAAGTTTCACTATGCTGCTGCTCCAAATTCCTGTAAGATATCCTATGTGGAATACATGATTTCCTGTGCCAGCCAGTGTGTGTAGACAAAATTTTAAATGCATTTAGACAGAACTATCTTGCATCTTTGGTTACGCAAGCAGCACATCTGTGTATATCAGACCAAAAGCATTTGCAGAGAAAACACTGTATTAAAATTCCTGGGTTTGGTCTCTCATTCCCAGGGTTATGGGAGTGCCTTGGATTGCTCAACACTGACCCCTCTGTCAGCCTCTACTCCACGAAGGAAATTACAAATTCAAAGTAAAATGCATGTTTATGACACCTACCACGTCCTGCCCCCACTGAACTCTGGGGATGTTGCTCAGAAATGCTGGAGGCAATGCTCCTGTTCCTGGAACATCTTCTATCCAGAGCAGGCGTGGATCTGAGCATCTCCCTGCCCTCCAGAGCTGGAGCCACTAGAGTCTCAGGACACAGGTTGTGTCCCAGAGGTGGCTGCAGCAAAGACAGGGATGGCCAGGAGCCCTCAGGGAGTGCTGGGGGTCCTTCCTCCTCCTCCTCCTCCTCCTTGGGCTCAGCCAAACGATTCCAGCAACAGCTGGGTAAGGAAAAGCTGCCTGAAGGTCAAACCCACAAACCTGGTGTTCACCTCAGGGTCTGGGCAGTGACTGCTGACACTCTGCATGAGCATTTCACACCTGACCCTCCAAATTTCAGTTCCTTTCCCATCTAAGTCCTAATTCTATCCTCTCTGTGATGCCACCTCTGCATCTGGCCTCCTTAAAGCCTCTCAGGTAGGAAGAGAGCCCTGGGGTGGATTGCAGAGCTCAGTGTGCCTCTGTGCATCTCACACATGTGCTCCTGACACACACGCACTGCCGAGCTCATTTTAAAAGTATAAGATTACAAAGCAAAGTCCTTCTGGCACAACTTCTAGGACTTCTGAGGCAAAAGTGGCCTTTCAGGCCAGTGAGAGGCTCTGGGCTGTTCCCCTGGTGCAGATTGATGCTGAGGAGGAAGCTAGACCAGACTGGAATTTGGGTTTGATTCAAAGGAAAAGTTAAAAAGTTTGGGGGGGGAGCAGATGCTCAGCTGGTCCAAATCAGGAGAGTTTTGTTGAAGCTCACGAAATGATGTCACCACAGCCTCAGCCCTGTCTGCTCATCTAAACAGTTCAAGGCTCTCGAGTTGGGAGAGCTCAGGTGGGGATCAGGACCTGGCTCCTTCTCCCACTTCCCTGGCAGCAGTTCAGTGTCACTGAGGAGCTCCAAACCCATCCAATTCAGCCCAGTTCCGAATGCAATTTATTTAGTCTGTTGACTCCATTTTTTCAAAGATTATGTTGACATGGCTGCTTCAAGCAGACCAGCTTTGTAAACACAGCCCTAATTTTACAAAGCACTCAGAGCTCACAGTCATTCCCTTAAAATCACAGCTCTACCTTGCCTGAGTATTAACCCAGTCTGGAAAAACAACAGCCCAGTCTCGTGGGCTCTCTCTCTCTCTTGCAGGGCAGCTCGAGGCTCTTAATACACTCTCTTATTTATATAGCTCCAAATTCTGATGTTAGACATAAATATGAAAGAGCCTTGATAAAAATGACATTCAAAGCTTAATTCGTCCCTTTGTTAACGGAGCTGTGGAACACAGCAATTCACATTTGTGCTCCTGAAACCAGAAGGCAGCTGGAAATAGTAAATTCAATGTTTTTTGCTTTTTGAAAGTCATATTTTAAAAATTGTTCCAAGCATTGATTCTATTACGCTCCGTCTTTGTAGCTGCACTCTTACAAACGTGTGGATGAGCTGCAGCTGGTGGAGGAGCTGGTGGAAGGTAACTCTGTGTGAAATCTGAAAGACCTAATGGCAAACCAAGGCATTCCTCTGGTCACATCCCCCAGAAAAGGCAATTTAAATCATGATTCTGCCTTGTATTTAGGCACTGAAGTTCACATAACTACCTGCTCCTCGTGTGGACTTTTTGCTTGCATTTTGGTGGGTGACCACCCACATTTCCAAAACCAAAGAGACAACACAGTCCTGGCTTGATATAATCAAAATATTTTTTTCTAGAGGGTGTGGATAAAAGTAGCCCTGAGTGGAGGACAAAAAGCACCCCCAAATTTTACATTAGGGATCTGTCCCTGCACAATTCACATCCCACTGCTGCCTCTATGGCTGCAGATGAGGGGAGAAGGCTGCGAGGTTAATTTGTCTCTTGATTTATGCTTCCAAATGTCATTTCCACCTGCCAAGGTGGGAGCACCCAGCAGGAATAGCTGTGGCATGTGGGAATAAATGGGAGATGCCATCCATGGGAATGCTGGGCTCTGTCTGAGGAGAATTCCAGCAACAAGCCCAAGCATCCTCTACAACACTGGAATCTTTTTAGGAAAATGCCACCATTTCCATGCCACTCACCCCAAGCAGGGCTCTCCATCCCCAGCTCCTCTGGCTCCTGAATCCCTTGTTATGTCATTGACCTGGAGCAGAGGTAGCACGGCAGGTCCTGCCTGCAGCCTTCCCAGAAAAAGATCTTTGGGAAGAGTCAGAGAAGTGATACTGACCCTTTGTCTTTCACAACACCAGCAAGTGTTGGTGTAAACAGAGAGTTAATTTGTTGGGCAGTTACTGAGAAAGTCACTCAGGGAACAACAAATAAATATCCAAAGTAAATAAATAGATAAATAAATAAAAGAAGATGGTGTTTTAGCTGGGGGTGTGTTGGGGTCCTTTTTGGAAAATGGTATAAAATGGGTCAAATAGAAAAAGGTAGCAGGCACATCATGTCCTGAGGTGGTGACATGCCACCAGCCAGCATCAGGAGCTTCCAAATTCAGGATCTTTCCACAACAGCAGAGAGTTGTTCCTAAAATTCACCCCCCTGTCTGCAGGGAAAACGAATTCCCCCCCTCTCCAGGATGCAGGACTGATAGAAGGGAAGCTGCTCCTGCTTGTGCTGGGAAATGCCTTGGAGGGGTCTGAGGAACACAGAGCAAAGCCAGAGAGCACCAAAATGCTGCCCCTCAATGAAAGGACAACACCGAAAAGCAGAATAGAAGCAACAGGAGTGGGGGAAAATCTATTTACTATTTTAGCAGTTTTTACTCTTTTTATAATCTACCTCAGGCGTTCCCAAGCACCAAACCACCAGTGATGCCATTTCAGAGGGCACCAGCAGAAACACAGAAAAAAGCAGCTGCTTTATGAACCTTTTTGTCTTTATGTTTTGCCTCAACATCTTTTTCACTCTCTGTGAATGCACAACTTTTACACAGCCCCATTTTGACTGGAAGAATCTCTCTTTTGGAGGCTCAGCTACCTGCAAGAACATCTGCAGGGGGCTGAGCTCCAACAGGGTTTCTTCATTTTCAAAATGCTTCCAACCAATTTGTCACCTTCCTTCCTCTTGGTTTTTTTTTGGTCAGTGGATGGTGCACACAATATTGAGCAATAATAACCAGAGGAGGAGGAAAACTGCAGCTTGAGAAGCGAGCTCAGGATATGATTCCTCCTCACCGGATGCCTGGAAGATGTCACTGAAATTCTCTTTCCCTCAGTGCAACCCGTGTGGAGCCAATATGAACTCCCAGCAAAGTGCTTAAAACCCCATTATTTATAATAACTGTTAAATGATGAGACATTGTTTACCCAGATCGCAAGATAAATTCTCACTTACAGAATGCTTGCCTGACTGTCCTGAACGTCATCTGGTTTTTATTTAAATGCAAAATGAAATTAGGCTCCCAATAACAGAGCAGAAGAATTCAATAAGATGGGGCTTTTCACTTACAGTTTAATATTAACATTTTCCCATAAATGTTAATGAATAAAAGTCTACTGTTTTATATATTATCCATGGTGGGGAGACAGCAGGCTAGGAATGGAAGGAAAGCTAATCTTTTCATACCACAAATTAGGATATATACTTCAAGGAGGACTAAGTGTTCCCAGCATTGCCAGGGGCCTGGCCACAACCCTCCCTCCTCCAGGGGCAGCCACCATAGCTGATCCCATGGGAATGCTCCAGGGAATCTCCACTGATCACTGGGATCCTCCCCCAGCCAAAACCCCTTTGGGTTCCTTTCTCATTTTCCCTGGCCCTCTCTTTCTGCCTGCCCATACCCCCTGAGGCACACTCTGAACATCAAACATCCAACACCATCACTGTCCAGCCTGTCCTGATGCTCTCAGACTCCACCACGGAGAGCAAGGCAGGATTATTGGGAAAATCAGGTGATTCTTTGTGTGATACTCTGCTGGAGAAAGGTGCAGGGGTGATGGGAGGTGAGAGACAGCTGAAGGCCACAACATAGTGACAGGGAATGCTACAGCATCCAAAGGGACAAGCACCTGGAGCTGGCAGAGGTGGCACTTTGGAGCTCCCCAAAGGTCCTGTACCTCCTGTGCCAAAGCACCAGGAGCAGATGCTGTGGTGGAAGAAGGGCTGAGAGGACTGGAAGCTGCAGGGCAGAGGGTTGGCTTACACTGGAATGTTTGCATTGCCTTGGCTCTTGGCTTCTCCATTTACTAAGAGGGTAAATTTGCTGTGATAATGTGTATTTTGCTGTTTGGTGACTCATACTGCAGCCTACCTCTCTAATAAGTGTTCATTTAACAGTTCCACTGCTTAACAATTTATTGCACAAATGGGTTTCCATTCCACAGCCTCCTTTCCCATCTCCCCTGGAGAGGGCAATGCATAGTTTATGAGAGCTTTGGGATGGCCTGTGCTGCACATCCCAAAAATCAGCAAATACTCAACGGCTCTCTGGGGCTGCTGGGCTTGGGAGGAGGGACAGGAACTGTCTTGTCTTTATTCTGCCACCACCTCAGCAGCTGCAAGAGGTTTTGGCTCACAAAACAGCTGTAAAAATACCAGTCCTGGTTCAAATGCTGGGAGATGAGGGCTCTTATAGTTACTGAGAGAGATATGCTTGCCATAAGTCATATCCTACACAAAAACACCATAGAAAGCCTCCTAAAAGGAATGACAAGGTAATTATAGGAATTGCAGATGGAAAAATCCTGTTGTCTCCTGCCCCCTTCTCAGTGTGGGACTGCTCAGTGTGGGGCAGGCTTCAGGCCTTGGACTTTTAAAGGGAAGATTTAATAAACACTGAGAAATATTTCTAAATATTTAGAAAACCCAAAATAACAGATTTCCAAGCCAAGCTGTGCAAACAGAAAATGAATTTAGAAAACTTGTTTAAAAAAAAAAACCCAACAGCTTTAGCGGGCACCAAAATACATTTGGGTAGCAGGAATCACCTCCTGGGCAGGATGCTGCAAGCAGAGCTGGGAGGATGCTCAGCCCTGGCTGGAATACCTACCATGGTTCTCCTCTGGTTCCCACTGGAATCAAAAGCAGAAGCCCCAGAGGTGCAAACAGCTTCATGCTTTAGGAGGGACTCAGCAAAAAATCAAATGTGAGCAAAGCCAAGCTAGACAGGACAGAGCTTTGAATTTTCCTGTGAAATTCTGGAGTGCTGCAGGTAATCTGTTTAAACATTAGGATGAAAAACCACAAGCCCAAGCAAAGCAAAAAAGAAAAAAAAGAAAATTAAAAAAAATCCAACACAGCAGCAAATCTCCAAGGAAAAAGGGAACTGTGTCTCTGTTCACTGCTTTTGAGACAAAGCACTGGAAGAAAAATGTCCAGTTCCAATAATGTCATAACCTGATTACAGCCTGACCAGAAGAGCTAAAACACTTGCAGAACAATGAGTAAGAAATTAAGTTTTAAATTGAGTGCTGGCCCTATCTCGTGTCACTTCTTTATAGAAAGGACAGTGCTGAGCTCATTTCATATCGAGCAGAGGAAGATGCCTGGATGCAGACACCATTTAGTCATCTCCTATATGTTCCTCCCCATTTCTTTTTCTGGGAGGGATGACAAATCCAGGAATGTGACTGCACTTTGTTTTATTATGATATTGATTTTTCCTGCAGAGGGGAAAGTGCATTTATCCCCCAGGTCTGTGTGCTGGCAGGGAAGGGTTAACAAAATGTTTATCACAAAGCTGGCTTCAGAGTTGAAAGTAATGTGATCAGTAATGAATTTTGTGTTACATTAGGTTGTATAAATGGACAGACAAGCGCAGACAACAAGTGGCCAGGAGTCGGGGCTAATCTAATGATGTAAAAATAGAGACAGCACCAATTATACTTGGGGCCAGCTCAGAGCTCCTGCAGGGACTGCAAATGAATAGGTACAAATCAAATTACTGACTAATAGACGCACTACAAGAGAGGGCAGTCAATGCTAAATACATTAGGGCCTTGTGACCTCTCTGCTCTGAACAGCAGAATCCTAAATTTGACTTAAAAAAAAAAAAAGAATTAAAAAAAAAAAATCAAAGAAACTCTTGTTCATTTAAGGAGAGCAACAGAACAATGTTATTTGTGAAATGACTCGAGACACTTTGATAGTTTTTTGGTTTGTCCCCCTGTGGCCACGTTAGGTATGTGGCCCTTGGAAAGCTGAGAGAGAGTTTGCTTTTAGAACAAGGGAAAATACTCTGTGCAAAAGTTAAGACCTGATAACAATACAGTTATGTTACATACCAAAACATTTCAAAGCCATGTGCCTCTTTGTGGTGATGTTTTTTACTGCTACTTCACCGGCTGTGTCTGTATCAAAAATAAAATATTTCTTTAAAAAAATGCCTTGATTTAGTAAGAAGAAAAAGAAAAGGAATCTCCCCACACCACAGTTGATAATAAGCAAATGCAGTTGATCAAGTTGCTATCAAATGGCAGAAAGTCAGAGTTGTCTTGTGGCACCAGTGCTCCCTTTAGAATTTTTCTACAAACAGCAATGAATCTGAATTCACATCAGAAATATTCATGGGATCAGCATTCACACCCCGTCCCCTTAAATAATGTACGACCTGGAAGAAATTCCAGTAAAAGCCCCCAGGGCTGGTGGCAAGTTTGGATTTGGAGACATGGGAAATAACTGGGAAATGAAAAATACCCTCACTGGGGCTCCCCAGGGCTGTGGGGTGGGGCTGCTCAGGGACACCCTTGGACAGGAGAGAACAAGAAACCCTCACTGAAGTGCTTGATATCCCAAAATGTGTGCAGGGCCAATGCTCCTCTTATCCTGCACTTCTGAAATGTTGTCTCCTAAAGAATCTGAACCTTCCTTTCTTTTCCACCAGGCCCATCCAAATAAACCTTATGTAGGAAGAACTGCACTGAGCTCCCAGACTTATTGGAGGGGGTAATTTAATCTCTGACCCTGGGATGAATATTCTGAAAGTTCAAAGGCTGCTTTTAGCATCAATGTTATTTGATCCACCAGTGTGGGTTTGCTGCCCAAGCTGGTTTTGCACTGAACCTATGCAGAAATCTCCTGGCAGAAATTCTCTTCAGGGGGAAAATAATTTGCTCTGTGTATCTAGAGCCCATGTCTGAGTTAGGATAAAAAACAGCTGAGGAGAGAGAAGTGGAAAATTGTCTTAGAAAAATTAAAGAGGAAGGAAGAAAGGAAAGAAGGGAGGGAAGGAGGGGAAGGTACCACTGAAAGCTCTAACTTTCTAAAGGGCTCATCCTATTCCTGAAACTAAATGTACAGGTACATCTATGTCCAGGTGGCTGCTGATCTTTGACCAAACCTTGTGAGCACAGATGTTTTCTCCTCTGGAAAAATCCCCAGGAAGGATGGTCCTTGCATGGGAGCCACTGGCTTGCTCCCTTCCCTCTGCTTCCCACCTCAGCCAGGCACGCCAGGAAACATGTGACTACCCTTCTCCAACCTCCAAATTTCACAGGAAGGTTTCAAAACCATCCCTCTGCAAAGCTCAAAGGTGTCCAGACCCAGGTTAGGCTCAGGCTTTGGCTGGGGACCAGGATCCAAAGTGCCTGGAGCCCCAATCCCAGGTTTCCTCCAGGCCATTCCCTAACAGCATGTCTAATTAGCTCCACTTACTTACATCCCATTAATCAGGTTAAAGAGTTTGCTTCAACATATGAGCTTCCTTTAGCACATTATGAGTTTGTTCATGAAATTTGGAAGGAATCCAGATGGTTTCCTCTGAAGGCCAGAGGTGCACCTCACTGTGCCACCAGCTTCCCATGGGTGTGGAGGCTGGCAGGAGTTTTGGAAGAAAGATACATTTCAAAAAACATCCTGCTGCACCCCTACTATAGGCTGATTTCAAATATTAAGCTTAGAAGTGAGCAAAATACACTGGAAAGCTTAAAAAAAACATTTGCTGAAGGAATAGGTGAATCAGAGGATTTACTAATTACAGTATTTTTGGAGGGAAAGATTTCTAGCCCGAGCTGGCAATTTCTTCCTGTCCAGTTGGAGTGGAATCCTATCAGAGATATTTGTCTCCTGGAAGTAGAGTTCCATAAATCACAGTCCTAGGGTAGTTTTTCTTTGGGAGAAAACAATATGAAGCTCCAGCACACCCTTAAGAGCTACACTGCAAATATAAATATTGTAGCTGCTTTAAAACAAATCTCTGCAAGCAAAAGAGGGCACTGACCACTAACATTTGTGTTTAGACTTGCATAATTTTTTCATTTCAGTGAGAGTTTGACAGAAACTGAAACAGCAAAAACATCTTTTTGCATCTTTGCCAATTTACGCCTTCCTTGGAATTAAACGCATATCTGGGCTGACAGCTTATGTACAGCAGACTCCACTTCAGATAGACATGGGTCATCTGAATAATTGGATAACAAGGGGAAAAGCTGGTTTCCCAAACAAGCCAACTAGCTGGACAACTGGAGTTATCATTTAGGTCACAAGGAAAGGAGATTTTTGGGGGGTTGTGGTTCTTCTCCCACCCACTGTCGGTGGAAAAGTCCCATCTAATCCTCCTGCCCTGCAAATGTCAGATTATTCCTGAGGTTTTCAGCATCCTCCAGTTTGCTGTTTGTGCTGTGATCAATCTTTGGGTGTTTCTACCTCTGCCAGTAGCCAGAGGCAGGGTTAGTGTTGCCGTTCCTGCTTTGCAATGCAGCAGGGCAGGTACAAAACGAAGATTCTGGGAATATCAGCTGCCCAAAGTGGTCTGTGCACCACGAGCACACACTTCCTCCACACCACTGCAGCCTATCAGCCCTGATTTCTATATAAACCTACGTGTCAGCTATGCCCTAACAGTTAAGGCATTAAAAGAATCTATTTATCTCTTGCCATGAAGTGCATGTCAGGACCAGTCGAGCACTTGACAAAGTCTCACTGTCCACCCTACTGCCCAGTTTTTGTCCACACATCGGAGCCCAGCACTGCACATGCACAAATCTTCACATTCCCAGCTAGAAATGTTCATTAATTTGTGCTGAAGTTTGAGTAAGACTTTGCAAGTTTTGTTAAATCTCTGCAAAATCTATTTAAGGACTGAAGAGAATCCACGGAGCACAAACAGGGGTTAAAGCATGCATAACATAAAGGTATGAATAAATTCAGTTATTTTAGGATTATTAAAAGGATTATAAATTCCACAATTTTGAATCCAAAAGTAAAAACACTGGTTTTGAAAGCAGCAGCAAGACAGAAATCAACTACCAACAAACAAACTTCCAGTGTCTTTTTCTGCTGAACTCTTTGCTGTCATTTCACTGTGGTGAGTGGGCAGCAGAGAACCCAAGGAGGAAAACTGAGTTTTTTCAAAGATAATTCAGTTCAGCCAAGCTTGGTTGCAGTGTAAGTGGTTTGGGGGAAGTGAAAACTCTCCTACTTGTTATGAGCCAACAAAGACACCTCTTTTCTGAAGTGAGGGTAATGCAGCTCCACACTTATCTCTGCCCATTTATTAAGCAGCAGACAGATGTGAGCCCTTCCCTGTGCTCCCCAGGCTGAGGAATGGTGCTGGCAGCCAGCTCCAGCCCACTCCCTCAGAGAGTGCAGCTCTCCAGGTACATTTGAGCAGGAGAGAACTTTTTCTGTCTGTCTGCTAAAGAGGAACAGCTCAAGAGCTGTTAGGGGATGGAAGTGGAAAGGGCACAGGAGTTCACCCTCTTATCACCAGGTTTTCTCTGCTGCTCTGAGTCACCACATGCCCAAATCCTGAGAATAAAGGGTGTTAGTGGTGGAGAGAATCCCACGACAGGCAGGGCAACAGAGAGTGTTAATGACAGGGAGAGGAGGGTGGTGGGATGGGGTGAGTTGGGTCAGTGCTCATGTTACTCATTATTGCTGCGTAAAATCACTGCTCTGAGATGGCATCTATCTTACACTCATTAGGGAGATTTATGGGTCTGGAGCAAGGGCTGGGAGAAATCTCTCTGGATGAATATTAACTCAGTGATGGCATTTCTATAAACAGCTCCTTTCTGTCTCTACACCTGCAGTACTGTGAGCCTCATCTTATGCCAAAGAAGGTGGCACTGGCTGCCATCAGCTGGGTTTGGTGAAAATGGAAGGAAAATACAGAGCCCTGTCTCTGACAAAGTTCTTGGCTTACAATATAATACACTGTCAAGTCTCCAGGGCAGTCAGCCACCCTAACCTGGCACATCTGGAAAGCTTCAGCTTTCAGAGGAGGTATTCCCCTCACCTTTCCCCTTCCATACACAGCCTGAGGGGTGCTGACCCATTATCAGCAGTGGATACCCTCCCAAAGTTCACACTGATCACAGCCTGGGTCAGTAAGTGATGAAATATGTGCTTTTCTCTATTTTCACAGCCTGCTTTTTCCACCTTCCCAGCCCTTCACAGACATGAGCTGATTGAAGTCCACACCAGCAATGTGAGGCATCTCTCTCCTCATTGCACTGGTGGGGCTCTGGAGTCATGAACTCATGAAATGTGTTGGCCAAGGCAAGAAGCTGGGGAGGATTTGCACCAGAGCTGCAGCAGATCCACCCTTAGTGTTCCACCAAGCCTTTCTGTTAATTCCAAATCTAACTCACCCTTTGATTTCATCTCCCTCGCGATGGAAATCAGAGGGAGAACAGTTGGGAAGGTGACCAGCTGGGTTATGAAGGTGTTTCTGCACTGCTCAGCCTGGTTACTGCTGCCTGTGCCTACAGACAAGGGCTGAAACCCTGCTCCTCTGCATCCTCCTCCTCCTCCAGGCTGTGGGAAATTGCTGCAGTTTGGTACCTGCTCCACAGTGGGCAAAGTCAGGATGATCCCTGATGGGAGAGACTTCTTGAGGAGCAGGGAGAGCTCAGAGCAGCACAAGACCCTCAGTGATACATGAGGGAAGAGCAGAAGGAAGAGACAGCTCCTGCTCTTCCTGAAAGATCCATAGGTTGGCATTCCCACACCTTCCTGCTGGCTTCTCCTCTTTTGCCTTCCCAGGCAAGCTGCCAGGAGAGTGACAAGTGAGTTGGCAGCTGATGTTAGGGGCCACCATCACTCTGAGGTGTTTTTACTGGAGGTGTTTTTTTGAACAAGTCGAAATTAATGGAGACAATAAACCAGCAGTAACTGCGCTTTAATTTCTGAGCATCTCCTACCACGGGGCCCCTTCTGACAGCCTAATCTCTGATGTGCCATTCCATTTACTTAAACAGATGATACAATTTATCAATATAATGGACACTGATGAAGATGGATTAATTTGGATTACAGAACCAGCGCTTCACAGTGGCTCTATTCAGGACACAAAATGAGGATATGTGTGATTATGGCATTGTTTGGAGCAGGGTGGGCAAGGGCAGCAATCTGCACAGGAGGGGATGCAGGAGAGCCCTTGTATGATAAGGAAGCTTCATGTGCCAATATCTCAGACTGTGTTTATGTGATCTACAACTCACTCCTTTTCATAAACTTCCGTCCCACTGAGATCCCCACAGAAGTTAATTAATCAGAGAGCGAGAGAGAGAGAGAAAAAGAGACAGAGAGGAGCGTACAGAGAAAAGAAAAAGCATAACTTAAACCAAACCAAAACCAAAACAAAATTAAATAAAAATCACCATTGGGTGAGATGTACGTGATCTCTGATCACACCTCTTCTTTGTACCTGTTCCTGATCCCACCATGTCCCTGCTGGGGGATTCACACATGGCGTCGGCCAGGCGCTCCCGCAGCCCCTCCTCGCTGTGCTCCATGGAGGACATGTGGCGCAGACCGAAGTTCTCGGGCCAGCTCCCACACACCTCCAGCAAGGTCACGCTCCGGTCGAAGGCACCTTCAACAGACAAAGGGGACACGTGTGGGACACCGACCTGAGAGCAGAGAATGGTCCTCTGTGTGTTTTAAGGGATCCAAACACTCCGACAAATCCTACTTTTAACCTTCGGCCCATAGCCTTCCCAGGCTCTGGGATGGAACAGAACTTTCAAGAGTGTAAATTAGATAGTAACATAATTTATCACAGGGGGAGAAATTTAGATTTTTGGGGTTGTTAGCATGGTAAGGAGATGAAGGCAAGCTGGAGGATCCTTATGGTTTTCAGGCTTCTTCCTCCTTCGTCATCTCCTCCATACTCTGCAGCGTTGGGGACACAGGACCATTGGGCACAATTTGTTACAGCGTTATGTGAATAGAAATTTAGCTAGTTATTGGAAAAAAAATAGAAATAATGACAGTTCTTGGTGATAATTGGGTGAATTCTCTTGAAGAGAACCTGGATTCTGTGTGTTTGAGGCTTTTTGGTGCCTTTTCTCCCTCACACCAAACTGGTGTGCAGAAAGTGCTGATCAGAAAATAATAAACAACCTGGAGAACAAGAACAACCAAGAGTTCAGTTTGCCTTTGTACTTAACAAGGACTTGGAAAAAGGCCTCTCCTATCAGGGGAGAGACTTGTGGGAGTGAAGAACTCTGACACCTCCCTCCTTGTGCGTTGTGTTTTGGGTGCCTGGGAAGCTGATTTTAGCACACGAACTAAAATCTGGTGTTACCAGCACAGCACAGTAGAACCCCAAGTGTGAAGCAGCTTCCACCAGGCAGCTGTAATCAAAAAGGTGAAATTAAAGTACAGACCCAATTCTGGTCTCACACTGTTGAGAGTCAGGAAAGCAGCACAGTGACACAAATGGGAATGGCATGCATATATTTTTATGATAGACAACCAGGAATTCTTTTTGAAGTTGATTAGTCTTTCACTGGGCTGCTGCTGAGCTGCTTCTTCCCCCTCCTCATCCTGGACAATGGAAGCAGTCATTTTGTCTTTGCTAATGGGCAGAATTTTTAGCAAAAAAAAAAAATCCCTTTCTTGCTCTGAAACACAGAAGAGGCAGAGTTGCCTCGTGTCTGGCAAGGGAACAAATGGATCCCTCAATCTGGGATGTCTGTGGGTTTTCTCTGCTCCTGCACTGGGAAGTTTTAGGTCAAACGTGCTCTGACAGAGGCTCTTTCAGCAGCAGCCCCTACTGAAGGCTCTGGCTCTTGTGAGGGAGCGCACGTACCTACAAAAGATCCTTCAAATAATTCCTTGACTTGCAGTTATTACCTCATTCACAGCAGGGTATGATGTTCTGCCGAATGCAAAGATTAGATTCCGAATTCGGGATCACTTCAAAGTACAAATTAAAATTATTCTTCTTTATTATACGGCAAGTCTTCTGCGAAGGCTTACTTAAATCATTCCCACTTGGAACAAGATTACAGTTATGCTTTGTTGCTTCAAGCACATACCATTTACTCCACTATTAGGTAACTGAATATGCAGCGTTTACTGTGCCTGGTTTCTGCCAGCCTACCGAGGGGAAAAAATGCAAATGCCAATGTTTCTCAGAGTTAAAAGTACATGAAACACGTCCTTGTTATCAGGCCTTTGGTTTTCCCCTTTGATCAGCCGTCAGAAACTATCTACACTTGTAGTCTGTGACTGTACAGCTTCACAGCACACTCCCTGCCACTGACAGGTGGTAATAGAAAGGGTGAGAGACCAAGCCCCACGGCAGGCGGCCCTTCCTCTGATAAGGGCCAAAGTACTGGGTGATAACGTTGGTAAACACTCGGCCAGCCGGTTAATCCATACATCAGCAAAGAGGGGCAGATAATTCTGCACTCTAATGGCACGGACACAAGCGCCAGGGCTGGCATTCAGGGATTTATATGGGCTGCAATGGTGACTCCTGGCTCCTGAATTTCATCGGCGTTGATTTATCTCCTCGCCTGGCTGCCGAGTGGATTCCTGGCACTAGAAAACCATCAGCACTGAGAGGGACCTCTGCAAAAAAAAAAAAAAAAAGGGACCGTGGCTCTCGTGTGAGACACGCACTTGAACTCTGGATGAATCCCAGTTTAAACCCAGGGGAGGAATGACCAAATATTTCAACTTTTAATGGCTCTCTGGATTTATAAGGTTGCTCCAGTCTACTAATTTGTTTTAAAGCGAGGGTTCTTGAAGCTTGTTTGAGAAAATGTGGGGAGGAGGCGGAGTAATTTCGATGATGTTTAAATTTCTACAGCATTTTCATGATGTCAGCTCTCCTAAAGGCAGGAGGAAAAGCAAAATTTGGGGGTTTTTTTTAAGCTTTTTTTTCTCCAAGTCATCCTTCTACAGCTTCATGCAGCCCTGAGATCTGTCTCCAAGACCCCATGGATTTCAGCTGTTTTTGACAGAGCTGTTCATGTACCTGAGAGTGATCAGAGGAGCTTTTAAACCTGCTTCCCAAACCTCAGGGAAACAGCAGGGACACGATGAGCTCCCACAGGTTTGCAGGGTTGTGCCAGAGATGAGAAATCTCCTCTTTCCTGGTGTCAGCCCTTATTCCAAAAGTGAGAAATGGGAGCATTTCTGCTCCTATAAGCAGACATATGAATAATAAGGCAAATGGCTTTTGAAGCTCTGCCAAGATGCCTGCTTGTGTGTACAGGGAGAAACTTCAAGGAGCGCCGGGCTCTGGCTCCTGAGATCCTTGAGTGAGAGCAAAGGAGACAAGTGCAGTGTTACCTCTGCAATCAGGGCCAGGAGCTGCCAAAACTTCTTAGCAGCAACGTGTGAGGCTGCAAGTGTTAATGCAAATGCAGGTTAGAGGGATTAACTGCACTGAAAGTTTGCTTGTAAAAAAATTGTAGGGCTGGGGAAGCTGTAGTTTTATCTTCCCTCACTTTTCACTCCTTCTCTGTGGTAGCACATCTGGCAAGACCATTGATATCCAGACATCCAGCTGGGATTCAGCAGCCACCACTGCAGTCTGTGGGTGATCACTCTGCCTGCAACAGGCAGAGGAGGTCCTTGCACCATCCACTGATCTATGCTGCAGTGGAACCCAAAAATTCCCCCTCATTTCAATGCAGACATTGATAAAATGGGTTCCAGCTAAAGCTGAACATGCAGAGTGTGACTGAGGTTATTCAGAATGTAGGGATAGAAAATGGGATCTTGCTTGAGCAGGCAGGTCCTTTCCTCCTGCAAATCCCTGGCTCTGTCCCTCTCTGATGTGAAACAAAACTGTTTCAGGAAAAACAAGATTTATTGTCACAGGCCTTCCTGTTCCTCTTGCCAGTGCATCAGCAGACAGCACATGTATCAGAGTAACATAATTAAATATTTTTTTAAAGGCAGACTTAAGTTCTGGGTATTTTTACACCTTGGAAAGTGACTCTGGAGTGTGTGACATGGCAATGGGCTGGTTGCTGCCAGGAGCCTTTGGGTGCTTTGCCCTGCCTGCATCATCCCCTACATACATCATTCCCAACGGCACATGGGCTAATGGCATTAAACTTCCATTGACAGCAGCTTACCCTATCTGTGCTATTTATTATATTGTAATCTCTCCTTTGGGCTGCCTCACTCTCCCCTTTTCAATCCCAGTATCTCACTTGATAAGGTATCACATTCCCCATCGCCGGCAAGCGAGGGGTTTACAAATAAACCTCGGTGGAGCTCTCGGAATCACCGAAGCCACAAGGTAACCCCAGAACCAAGGGGGCTGAGAAAGCTCCTGCTGATTCCAGGGATTACTGAGGGTTAGGGGAGGCAGGCTGACAGCCTGCTGAAACCCTCCTGACAGCCACCAATATCAGCCCCTGACGTGTGAAGCCCAGACTTCCCTCCATCCCCCCGGCCCAGATATGGCTTTGGCTGGGGAACAGGTTCCACCTAAAAGCAGCAATTCATTTAGGAACAACTCAAGGGTGAGCAAAGAAGGCATTATGTGAGTCTAGCAATTACTAGTGAAATCCTGGTGAAATCTCATTAAATCACTGAAAAAAAAAAAAAAATCTTACTGACTTAAAACTGTGTCAATATTTCATCCTATTGCATGGCGCTTTCAAGCCTGCAGAACTCTCGCTTTGCCTTTATTTATTGAAGATGAAAGTGGGTGGGAATGAAGATTTTTAGCCTCCCCTGTATGATGTCCAAGCATCATCCCAGAACCCCAAATCCACCCACATTGAACAAGCAGAACCTTTGTCTTGACCATACAGGTCCAAAGTGCTCTGTTTTGCAATTCCAGCCCTAATGCTCTGAGCTAATTCTGCTTCATACACAGAATTTTCCTAATAAAATTTTAATTTTTGTCTGAAATCAATCTCCCACTTCTCTCTTTCCACAGACATTTGCCTCTCAAGGAGCACTACCCTTTTCTCTTGCTGATGGAGCAGAATCAGGTTTCCATCTTTCTGCTTAACATTTCTTGCATTTTATTAATGGCAAAGGCTTCTGTCATTACTCACACCAAATTACCTTGCTTAGACACACAGGATTAGTCTTTAGCATTGCAATTGTTTTAAGGCTTTTAATATAAAAGCAAAATAAATTCTACAGAATAAAGGAAAAGAAAACCCACCCTAAATCTTGGAAATGTCCTTTCATTTCACAGCCCCACCAACCAAGGGCGAGAAAACCAGAGAAACTTCTTTTCTTCTCCAAAAAGAAAATCTAGTAGTAAAAAGTATTTTTACAAAATGTTTTAATGCTTCTAGTGTGTTATTTTTCTAAGTCAAAATAGCTAAGCTAAATCTTTCACCATAGCCTTTAATTCAAAAGCCAGGGGAAATTTTTTTCATTAAACCTCTGGACGGCTTTGTTTAAAATATGAAATCAAGTAGCTCCATTTCCTGTCTTCTAAGGAACAGTAAATCAAAAAGAGAACATTCTCCAAAAATACAGTAATGGTTCTATTAAAGAGCTTGACAGTTTTGAGCCTCACCTTGCATATTGAAACATACATGTGAGCAAAAATCACAGAGCAAAGAGGAGGGGAAACGACCTGTCGATTTTAATTGAGGAAAGATCAACGGGATGCATTGACCCTGCAGGATGCTGGACCCTGAGGTACAACCAAGAGGGACAGAAGGGTTGCCCATCAGCTCTGCTGCTTCTGCTGGCTTTTTCAGAAGCAAGAGTGGATTTTGAAGGGACTCTGGCACTGGATGTGCTGGTGGCCACCAGGAGCTGCCCAGCAATGCCTTGACCAGGAGCGAGAACCCCATGGGCATGCAGGGAATCAGCACATGGAAACTCCTCGCCCAAAGCAGTGAGTCAAACTGTAACATACCTCGTTTAAACATGAAAGGTTGAACTTTCCTACAGGCTCTGCCAATTCCCTTCCGTGCCATAACTTTGTGATTCCAGCGGGAATGCCACAAAGCGGCTGCTCTGAGCACTTGAAGGGGGATCTGGGCAAATTCTTTATTGGAGTTTGGAGGAGCAATATCTCCCTGACCTGCCCTGGGTCTGGTGGGTCTGTGCTCGTGGCATGTGCTGCTGCTCCCCTCCTGTGCATGGCTCACACGCTGCCACCCTGCTCTCCCATGGCACAGCAGCTAACAAGGGACAGAACTCTGGTACACCAAGGTGTGAGTGTTAATTATTGCCTTTGGAAACCATGGCAGGAGCCACAGCCTTTGGAGTGACTCTGCTCCCTGTCATCTTCCCTCCCACAGAGTTTCTTTCTTTCCAGAACCGCTCACAGTTCTGCTATAAACAGGACATTACTCACCAGCTCTGTATCCTGTGAGTGCATTTAATTAATGGAGCCTTCAGCCAGGGTACCCGGTCCCACAGGCAACCAACACTTCCAAATGCCTTTGAACTCTTGGCTAAGTGAGGTTGAGGAGTTGCTCGTCCCTCCTCAGCACCACAGACTTGTAAACAAAAGCACTGTTTATTCCTCTGTCAGCATTTCAGATGAGTTTGGGGCAGACCTGCAGCTGCCGGGAGGAGCCGAGCGGCCTCGGGAGCCCCCGCGCCCGGCAGCTCCTGGGATGGATGCTTGGGAAGGAGGTTGCCCAAGCGCTGCCCAGGTGGCCACAAACTCAGGACAGAGGGCCAGACAGAGTTGGCAATGTCCAGGATTGTGGTGCAGGTCCTTAGGGACCATCCCACCCTCCTCCTCCTCCCCACATCCCAACAAACTTCAAATCCTCGGCTCCCGCACAAGGGGTTAATCAGGAGATTTGGGATGGTCAGGAGCAAAGCCAGCCATCACAGCCATCCTTGAAGGCTTTCAAAAGCGAGCAAGGCTGCAATTTTCAGAGCTGGAGCAGCGAGATATTTTTATAAATACATAAATCTTTTCAAGGAAAAACAAATATAGAGAAAAGAATGTAAACATTATTGTAAAATGCATAATAAAATGTCTGTTGTTTGTTAATTTTGCTCCTTATTATCCAGCCTATCTGTACCACCGATGTTGAAACATTTGCCTTTTAAAAAAATTTTTTTATACTCCCTTATTCATTTAAAAATAGTTTCCTGCATGTTATATGAATAAGCAAAACCTAAGGTCCTAAATCCAGGGGAACTTTGAAGTATGAAACCCATGGTCTATGGGAACTATGTTTTCATTAATCAAAGTAGATGTTTCTAAAGCCATCAGATTTATCATGACTGGATTTCATATGTGAAACCCAATATACACACAGACATACACTGCTTGTCCTTTTGGATTAGTCCTGACCTTTTACTCTCCTTTCTGAAGGATCTGCCTTTCCTCAGAGCGGGGCTGCCCTGCTCTGCCAGAGGAGCCTTGACAAAGTGCGTTTCCAACTCTCCGCTTTCTCTGTCTGACTACGAGTCTGGGCTAAGGTCAAAACATAAATGATTAAGTGTATTTATTAAACTCTGCCTTTGCCTTGAATGCTCCCAGTGCCTGTCAGATGCCAGCCAACTGCAGATTCCTGCTGCCAGCACACCTGGCACCTGGGATGAGGGGCTCTGGTGCCACCGCAGCCCCACCACCCCAAAAGCTGTACGGAGCCCACCAAAGCCCCCCTAGCACTGCCAAGAGCTCCTCCAGTCCTTTCCGAGCTGCTGGCTCCCCCAAGGCATGGAGGTTTGTGCAAGGACACGGGATGGTTTAAAAACTGGAGGGAGGAAGGATGGGACAGCCCTCCAAAGCAGGGCTTCAAAAGAGAAAACGCGACAAACGCACGCTTGGTGTCAACGGGGATATTGAGGTCGTGGTCCCAGAATTTTGCAGTATTTTGCAGTCCCAGAAGCACAAGGCTTTGTCATCTTGCCTTAAAGAACAACACAAGGGGCTGGGGCACAGGGGAGCACAGGTGGGTGCTGCCAGAGTTGCACCCAAAGAGAAGGGGCAGCTCATCCGCAGCCTGAGGAGCACAGTGCACTGAAAAATCAGCTGGGAATATTTTTCCAATACTGGATGCTCTTTATTTAGCTGCCTAAAAGCAAAAAGAGATGGAATCTACAGTATAACATGCCATTATGATTTTGAAAACGAAATAGCCTTTTGTAATAAAATTAATTTCCAAGAAAAAACTTTTCCCCCTCCCCCTAGAACAGCAAGATTCGTGCATATTTTAACGCTTTACAGAATCAGAATGCCTGGAAAAAATCAGGAATGCTACAACCAGCCCCAAGCCCCCTTAGAGATTAACATTTCTTTATATTTAATCCTGGCATAAAGCAGAGTGTCCTGAAGAACCCAGGGTTCTGCACAAGCCTGTGTTACCAGGTATGAATCTGCACAGCAAAAAAAAACTTCACCTGATGTTCTTTCAACCTCCAGGTCTGGAAATTTCATTAAAAAAGGATTCACTAAAAATCTTCAGCACTTTTTAGTTTTTGCAAGGTTGGAAATGTTTTCTTGTGGTATTCACATACTTATAATTCTCAGTCCTGGTTAAAATTAGAAAATCCAGTAACATTTTTTTTTTTTTCCCCTCCTAGTAAAATTTCCCACTCTCTGAAGATCTACGACTTAGCTAAACTTACAATACGATGATTATTGAGATTTTCAACAATGCCTAGGAAATTTAAACACACAGTGAATTCCATTAAATCTCAGTGGAGGCTTTTTTAGAGGAGCTTTTATTTTGTTTGACTTCTCTTTTGAATAAAAGCGTCGATTTTAGGACTCTGAAGCCTTTTGTGTTGGCTCCGGTGGAGAAAACGCTGTGTGAGATGCAGGAAGGATACATCTGGTATTTCTGTGACACCACATAATGATCCTTATTTCTTTCTATGCCAAGTCATTTCTGAACTCTTGGGAAGAGGTTTGCAGTCATACCCTGTCTTAACAAGGTAGGAAGATGCCAATTCCACTGCAGGGGCTGGAATAATATATTACTTCCCTTAAGAAAACAGATTTATCTTGCTTATTATCAATCTCGTGGCATGTGCAAATGCATAGCTATGTACACATGTACAAAGGACATATAATGGATTAGAAAAGGCTCATATTTGCCCACAAGTAAGAAAAGATCTGACAACTCATCGGGGTTTTCGGGATAACCGAGATCTTATGTTACACTTCAAGACACGAGTGTGGATTTGTCATCTTGCTTGAGCCTTAGTGGTGACTGTGTGAGCCAAGGAATTTAATTCTGATTGTTTCATTTGAATTAAAAAAAAAAAATAAAAATCTTTGTGTTGAAAAAACATTGGAACTGTGCTTTGTACTAATATATCACTCAAATTGTAAAAGGAGATTCCTTCCTGTGTAATAGCAACAGAGAGTGTGGAAAGGCCAAGTTCAGCGTGGGTACAGTTTATCTGCAGCTGAATGTTGGGGATACTGGATTTTTGAAACCTGCAGCAAAGGAGGGGTGAAGGCTTCCCCATCCCAATCCCAGCTGGATGGAGCTGCACAGCAGGGGTGGATGTGGCTCCCTGCCCAAACCCTGCCCCAGTATCCTCAGCATCCTCCACACAGCACACTCAGCGTGCCAGAGACACAGAATTCTGCTGGGCTTTGGGTCATTTCTTCTTTATAAGTAATTTGCAGCCTGAGAGATGTTCCCAAACAAGGGGAGATAATGGGCAGTCTCTTGTTAGCCAGGAGAGAGCTTAGAGCAGAGCATCTGTGGGGAAGCAGCTGAGCACGGAGGCTCCGGAAACAAAAAGAAATTTGGTTTATATCACTAACAACCCGTTAAGAGAGAAACTGGAATATTTTTGCACTACAAGAGCAAATATTTCTCCGCTCTCGTATCACCTTTCCCAGATGAAACATTTCACAACCCAGCTGACTTATAAACAGAAACCAAAATATTTTCCTAAGGTGGATCACTGATCCCACTCAGGGCTTCCAAGTTGTAATTTATTTGTCTTACCTCACTGTGAGATAATGTGCACGCTGGTTCCAAGCTACTGTCTAATCACTGCTAGGACATGGGATAAAGAAATCTCCCTTGCAAACACCAGGCACTTGCTGGGTGTTTGGGAATTGGTCACAGGATGACTTTTCCTGTTGGTTTGTGCCCAGCATGTGGGTGGCAGTGCCCAGCTCCTGCAGCACAAGGTAGAGAATTCCAGAATGCTTTGGGTAGGAAGGGACCTTCAAGACCATCCTGTCACTGTCAGGGACACCTTCCACTATCCCAGGTTGCTCCAAGCCCTGTGCAACCTGGCCTTGAGCACTCCCAGGGATCCAGGGGCAGCCACAGCTCCTCTGGACACCCTGTGCCAGGGCCTGCCCACCCTCCCAGAAAAGAGATTTGTCCTAATGATGAACCTTCTGCCACTTCTGTAGCCAATCTCACTGAGTTACAATTCAATTTATTAGGGTTATAACCAACAGGATGAGCACAGCCTGCTGGAATCACAGCTTCCCCTCAAGTATTTTGACATATTTCACAATCAGCTCAAGATGGACTCAGGTGTTAAACCAGAGTGATGGAAACGTTTGTGTTTGGGGCAGCTAAGCAGCTGCCACCAGGGTACAGCACCATTAACTTCAGGAACTGGTTTGGAAAATCAGCAACTTCTTAACTGAGTCACCAAGACCAGGGAATGGAGAAGAGGTTACAAAATACACCTAAAGCACTGAGGCAAAATGAGTTTTCAGGGGTGACAGAGAGAATTTTATTGTTTACACCAGGGAAGAGTTGGAACATTGAGGTTTAAGTAACTCACCAAGGTAACCACAATGAAATCTTCTGCCTGAGGACAACCTAGGACAATGGCACATCATCCTACTAGGTATGAAAACATGGATGGGACCTCCAGAGCCACTCCTGCCCTGGCCAGGCAGCACATCCCCAGTACTCTTCCATCAGCTCCGAACATTTTGGAAATTGCTCACTCCAAGTCTCTAGATCACCCCAAGAGCACTAGAAAAATGTGTTTCTTTAAGGACTACAGAGAAATGTGAAATTTTATGTTTTGAAAGTAATAAAAACTCAGCAAAACCTTAAACTTGTTTCCTTGTAATCCTTCCAAGTCAGGGAAGATAAATTTTTTTGGCCCGATTCTGAATTCATTAAAAGCTTGTGCCAAGTTGCACGAGCAAATTATCTGAGCTCCAGCAAGGACTGGACCTACAAAGCACTGAAACCTCTGGTTTTGAGCCAGCTTAAGCATATACTTACTTTTAAGCATGCAAACAGCCCCAGTGACTTCAATAGGAGTATATATGCTGAAAGTTAAGAGTGTGCTTAAGTGTGCTGCTGGAGTGTGGCCAGAGCACTCGGGAACTCACAGCACCAAGGTCTGAGCTCCTCCCAAACCCCATCCAAGGCTGGGATTTCACTGTAGCCAGGCAGGACACAGCTGGGCAGGAGCCAGCAGCCCCTGAAGTTTTCCTCTGCATCCATGGAGGAGGTTTTGCCCTTGTCACTTGTGTTATCCATCAGGCATCTGGTGGCTGCGTAAGGCAGAGCGACGTGGCAAGGTGAGATGATGGAGTGAAAAAATGATCGCAGCTGGCACGTCCCAGCCTAAGGCTTTCGGTCATTTAACTCATCTCCCTCTCATCCTCAGCACAGACTGAACTCACAGGGCAGGGGATTCACCCTTCCCCAAGCTTCACGTTGGCTGCAGCAGCTCCAAGTGCAAAGAGGAATCTGGCAGCCGTGGCTCTCCGCTCGTGGCTGACAGCAAAGCTTTCAGGAACAAGCAGGAACTTAAAAAAAAAAAAGAGTCACCCAAGGTCTTTGAGTGCCCTGAGTGACAACAGCATTTTTGCACTTGACAATGGCACTGAGCTTCTGCTACAGAAATCACTAAAGGTGACTACAAGGGTGTGCCTGTAGGGCATGGCCCTAATGGGGATGGATCAAAAGGCAAATTTTCCTTACTCTTCCTTACTTTTCTTCCCACAAAACCAGAAAAAAGAGGAAAGTGGGTGCATCAACCCAAAATAATGCAGAATAAATCACAGTTAAAAGGAAAGCTTGATAGTTCACGTTGTTGGATCACAGCATGCCCTAAGTTGGAAGGACAAGAACTGGAATTTTACAGTCAATTTTTTTTAATTCCTTCAGTAAATCCCATTTTGGAGCACTGATGGCAAGGACGTGCTTTGCTCTGATTTATGGTGCAATAAAACCTCTAATGTCATTTGGGATGGATCATTCCACCAGGAGTCACCTGGTACAGACAGAGGGAAGGAAGAAGGAGACATTTCAGTGGAAGTCCAAACCATGCCACCCCAAATCCCTGCTTGACCCAACAGATTTCCCAGGAAGAAGAAGGAAGAGCCATTTGAGTTTTCACAGCACTGTGGCCCTGTCCTAGGATGGTCCAAGTGGGTGTTTCTCACTTCCCACTTCCCCAGGAGATCCTGATTCAGCTTTACAGTGCCTTCAAAATACACTTTATAGCACCAAGGATGCCAGGAAATGTGGGATCATCCACACCTGGAACTGGAGCTGCCCCAAGAGACAGGGAAGAAAAGCCCCAGGTCTCTCCTCATGGACCAAAACATCAAAAACCAGCACTGTGACTGTGACTTTCTGGGTTGCAACACCTAAATCCTGCTGCAAAATCAGCTTCAAGCCACGAAAATAGTTTGATGATGATAAAGATGCTGCTTGCAAAGGCAAGATGGACTCTGAGAGCTGCAGTGTACCATTCTTGTGGACAATAAATATTCCACTTAAATCATGGCTTGAACATATTTGAAAGGATAAACCTGCTACTAATAACCACGAATCAAAAGAGAAGATTCCAATTTTTATGCCAGAAAGCTAACAAAAATCTTCAGTGTGTTATAAACAAGTATCCATCATTATAAACTAAGTTCAGCATGTAAAAATCCAAAGATGGAGTTTATTGTCTTTAATGGCTGAGAAATGACAAGAGTGTTTGGTTGAAAAGGAATTTAGCAAGAAGTAGTTCTGTACAAGAACCAAAATCTGTCTTTAAACAAGAAAATCACTGCTGACAGTTTTACAGTAGAATTAAGCTGTGGTGAACTCTCAGAAGTGGGGCTAATCACAAGTTTCTGGGGAATTTAATGTGGAAAAGAAAGCTGATTATTAGGGAGACAGATATAATTCAGGTAGAAGCTGATCCTATACCTTTTCCAGACTAAAATTAGGAGTGAAACCACTGATGTTTTGCAGAGGGAATTGCTCCCTGTGGCCTGCAGAACCACCTCCTTTGGGGTGGAGCTGTGAGCCCACTGCATCCAGTGCTGCTCCAGCTCCAACCATCCTCCCAGCAGCTCAAGGCTTCAGCAGGAAAAACTGACTTTAAACCAGAGAGAAGCAAATCCAAGGAGGTGAGGAAGGTAATGAAGATATGAGAGGGATGCAGAACTCGTGATGATGTGGCTGTGGAAATTCAAGGGGAAGTATTTCCTCCAGCAGGCAAGCTCAGAGGTGGAAGTTGTCCAAGGGGAATCTCTCAAAAGCCCTGGACAGCTGCAAAAAACACGACAAAAAACTTGCCAAATGTTTTAGAGCCGTGCTGAAAGATCAAGGTGGAAGGAGCCTCGGAACAAAGACAGAATTTCCTGGAATGGAGCGTGAAGCTGTTCAAACCCATCATCTCAGCTGTGAACTGAAGAAATAACAGTAATAACTTTATGGAGAGAGAAGGAAAAGGGAAGGGGGAGAAATGAAGTCAAATCTTTTGCCAGATCGAGGTAACACCAGTGTCCCAATCTGCAGATTAATTGAAATCAAGGAACGAGACAAAATCTGCGGGACGTGAGATGAAGGAAAGGAAATATTTCTAAGCACATTAAGTGATCAGATTGGGTATGTATCCTGGGAGAAGTCACTTTTCCTAAGCACAATTATTTCCTTTGATACATTGAAAGCTCAACAGAGGCACGAGGAGTTTCCTACATGGGGAATAGATTCCAAAAGTCTGTGAGGGCACGTTCAAAGCACTGGGGGAACAGCAGGGCAGCTCTGGTGTCTATCAAGCCTCGTTTATTGATGTTCTTGCTAGTTGAGGCAAGGTTTGGGAACACGGATCATAACACCATTTTTATACCCTATAAAATACACTGTGAAGTGATGAGAAATGGGAATTGCTGAGCTGCACCAGGCAGGTCCTTTAGAAAGGAGTGTGCTTTTTCGTGAGAGTTTTTACAGCGCAGAGAGCAATTCTCTTCTTGCTGTGAAAAAAAATTGGGAAGCCTCCAAGGCATATGTTTCACAAATCTCCAAAAAGTGGAAAACAAGATTCCAAGAAGAGAAGTGTGAGAACAGAAGTTCAGGGCGAGCTTCCTGTGTGTCCCACACTGGGGACAGACGGGGCAGGGACCAGCCCAGGACATTTGCAGCCTCTCCAAGCTGTTTGCCTCATAACTGGTGTCAGGATGAGATTTGGGATTGCACTGGAAGCTGGCTGTCCTCCCTGTAATCACAGCAGATTTTCTTTAATCGCATTCAAAACAGAAGGCAAAAATTGAGAAGTTTAAGCCCACCTGCATTTTCTGCTCAATCGAGCAGAGAACTGCCTTCCCATTCCAGGAGAGAATTAGCATCTTAGCACCTTGTTTCTCCAGGACATTTGACCTTTGCAGCTCTGCAAACCAAGACACTGGCTAATTTTCATCTAGTCGGACACTGTTAGGAAAACTGCTGAGGAAATGGGAGATGTTGGAGGTGTTTTGGTGAAATATTTAAACTGGAGAGTTGCCACTGAGCTGAAGGCACCTTGTCCCCAGAGCCCCTGAAGCCCTGCCAGGTCTGGAGATGATAATGAACTTCATGGACATAATTGCTTTTTTCCCAAAAGTCAGAGCCAAATCCATGCCCAAAGCTAAACAGTTCATCAGCTGGGCTAAGGGAGAGCATCACCTAAAAAGGTTATACCAATATGATCTTTTTTGGGGGAGATGCAAGTGCAGTTGTAAGGATTTCCTTATTGGAAAAGTTTCCAACACACTCTGAATAATGCAGAAACCAGAGTAAAATAACTTTCCAGCTTTATGTCTGAGTCTTGTTGATACTGCTCTGCCCAGCCCAGGGAAGTCACCTGCCCATCTTATGCCTCAATTTCTCCATCTGTCTAATAGACAGGAGCTACCTGACTTCAGTTTTCCAAAAATAAATATCTGGGAAAGCTCTGAAGTCTCGACAGTAAGTCAGTGCATATTGCTGCCCACAGGAGACCCCCTGTAGTTAACAATATGACTCTGGAACACCTTGAAAATCCAAACCAGATGAGCACTGTGCCTATCTACATCAAAAAGCTGCCTTTTTCCAGACTGTGCTGTTGTCAGGTCAGAGAGCTGCAAGGCCCTGGCTTCTGAAGGATGAGCATCAAAAGTTTTCAGCAGGTTCAGAGACCCTGTCCTAATTCTCACAGCAGCAGAGACAGACAGCCTTAAGCTGAACTGGAAATCTCACTGTTCACACAGAGAGCAGGTCACCTCTGTGCTGAGAAGGCCAGTATATAACATTTAAGACTCATTTTCAGAGCTTAAGTGGTGCACAGACCTAAGGCCAGCCTTTGGCCCAGGAGGGGATTTTACTCCCAAGAAACTACCAAGAGTCCACAGTGCAAATTTTTGCAGGACCCTTGACAGGATGACAGCTACAGAAACACAATAATCCAACAGACTTGTAAACACCAAGTCCACCTACCCTTCTCTCCTATAAATAATAGGTCCATGACAAAGGAAGTGGGAATTAGATGCTTGTGGTGAATTGCAGAGAGCCAAAGCCCTTAAACGATACCCAGTACTTACATCTACACTTAATTAGGAGTGAAACTGCAGACATGAGACCTCAACATGTGGTATTCACATGTGGGCTCAAAAAACACTGTCAAAACCAGTTTTCTTAAGGTTGAAACATCGAGGGTATGATGCAGAGGGGAAATCTGGAGATGCCTGATGGACATCCCTGTGCCCAGCAGCTCCAGCTCTGACCTTACACCCCCTGCAAGCCAGACAGCTCCAGAAAACTCCTGAGGTGTCTGCTGGATGCACTGATTGAGCAGCACAACCTAAACAAGACAGGATCTTGAAATTCAGATGTTAGTGTCAGAATTAATAGGAAACAGGATGCAGCTCCAGCACAACCCCAGTGGTCCAAATTCAGGTCTCACTTAGGAGCTGGCGAGTCCAGTAGGAGCTCAGGGAATCTGCATTCTGTTGTGCTTTAATGGTTTTGTCTTGTAGACTTAAAAATAAACTTGTAACTTTTTTTTGACCCTTCGTAAAACCCTCAGCTTGATTTTCTCCAGGAACAGACACAGATTTGCTTGTTATCCTGATATTACTTGGCTTCAGAGATGCCTGCAACCAAGTCAGGGGTCTACTGCTGAAATCCCAGTTCCACCAAAACCAACAGGAGTTTTGCCAAGGCATTCAGTGAAGACAGGGTTTCGAAGAGAAAAACACATCAAAATGCAAACAAAAGCTTTTCTACAGGTATTTTAAATGGATTTTAAAGAAGGTATTGTGAGAGTGCAACTCCGTGGATGTCACCATCACGATGTGGATGAAGAATTCTTCATTTCTACAAGGCTGTAGTGAGTTGGACAAGCTCTCTGCGAACAAAACCAGAGACATCTGCAAATCGGATTTAAAACCCCCTTTTTTTTTTTTTTTTTTTTTAAACAAAATGATTAAAAGTTGAAGAAACACTTCCATATGGAAGAATCTTACCCCAACAGGTCACCACAAAGACACTTCAAACACAATAAAACAGGAAGTGCTAAAAAAAGCATAGCAGCTCACAAAAACCCCCACAACCTTTTCCACAGAAAAAATATATGTCACCCTGTGTAGAAAAACCATTTGGCAGCATAATGTGTCTTTAATCTGCTCAATTTGCTTATTATAGTAAAGGGTTAGAGGAATTTTCAAGCAGTGGCCAAAAATACTACAATGATATCCTCCCCTTGCAAAGTAAACTTACTTAAAGTGAATTAACTTCTTCAACTTAAATATTTCAAAGCTGAAAGTGCCCCCACTGACAAAAAAACCCCAAAAAACCAAAGCTCCTGGCCACAAAGGATGCTTTAATGCTCAAAGCCAGGACCAGCAGTGTCTGCCCAAGCTGGGTTGTGCCAGGCTTTGCTCCTGGCCAGCACTGCAGAACTTGGGGTAGGGGAGCAGCAAACACCCAGCTGAGCTTTTCATCTGCCTCTTATTGGACTTCAGAAAGGCAGATGCACTTTGAGGCAGCAGGAAAATGTAATATCCCAATATTCCTCAACCCTAATCCTGATGGTTGCATGCACAGGGCTGGGAGTGGAGCTCTGCTGGCAGCAGAGCCAAACTCAGGATTACCCCGTGTCAGAAACAAATTGATTCTGAGCCTATTGATCTGCCAAATTGCTTATCAGGTTGGAGAGCCTTTAAAAGTCAAGATAATAGTTAGAGGGGATGGAGATTACCCAGGGAAACCATGTTCCTTTGGTGCCTACCCTGACACAAACGGGGCATGATTTTAGTGCCCGTTGCTCCCGATCTCTGCTCTACTGATCCAAGTGTTTGGTCATGTTAAAGCTGATAATTTATACAAATGCTATGGCAATTCTCCACCTTATCTACAGTTAGGAAACTGTGCATGTGACCGACTTGCAACTGCCTGTGGCACAGCTGGGCACAGCACTGACCCAGGGCAAAGCAACATCCCCTGTCCTGGCACTACAGAGATACCTGGAGGAGGCCAACAAAGATAATAAGAGGAAAAATTAAGGAAATCGAGGCTGCCTGCTCTTGATATTCAATATCCATGAGCTAAATACACGAAGGTGCAAAAAGCTTAATAGCATTTGTGGCTGAAATTAAAACTTTAGAAGAAACTTATAGTGAGCAGTAATGTATGCAATGACATCTGGGGCTGTAATCAGCAAACTGCTTTCAAGAGCTGCCAAAGCAAACAGCCAAATAACAAATCCACTTTACAGATCATCAATCTGGTCGGGCACTTGCCAAGGTAAATAGTACAAGGCTGAAGTTTGCTTTGCAAACCAGTGAGCTGGGAGTTTAGCAAGGCCTGCTTCCAGGACAGCCAGGCTGGGCAGGGTCCTGGAGGGCTGGTGCAGGGAGGAGTAAAACAATCTGATATTCAGGGGGTGCAGAAAGATGAAATATAACATCAGGGATTAAACCAAATGATAAAAGAGACTCAGGTTATGCTCATAACTCAGTTCACAACGGTGATTATTAGTGCTGGTACAACTCAAATCCAAAGCAGAGGTTATTGTAACGCTGCTTTGCAGATTGGGCAACACTTCATGGGAACTCCAAACCTAAGACTGAAAAAAATTAGTAGGAAATGAACCTTCTTTTATTTTCAAATGAGATAAAATCTGGCTCCAACTACCATATTTTACATTTTAGTGAAGAGGATATAAAACATCAAACAGGGATTTTCTTTTTTCATTAGGAATGCAAGAAAGATAATTTATGGCGGCTGCAAAACATTTATTTAAGAAGTAAAGCCTTTATGTTCTGTACACAATTTATAGGGCTGTAAAAGAAAGAAGTGAAACAACTGCAGCCGTAACATGTGCATTTATGAATAATAATTGTAAGTCCGTTTTGCTAAATACAACTTCTGCTTCAGAGTTCAGTTGATTGGGAAGTCCTCGGGTGCAAAACCTCAATTTTTTTAAGCTTATACTCTTGGCTAAAAAGGGAGCTCAAGACAAAATTGCTCAGCAGTTTATGTCAAGAACCGGACAGAGTAAAGGCACAATGAATGTATAATATTGCTCAAGTGGTGAGAGATGGGAGATTTCCTGGTGGAAATTGCCTCAGCTCTGCCTTCAAGCACAAATATTTGATTTTTGCTGCAGTCAGAAGGTTGCAACACAGACTGAGGGGCCTCCAAGGCAGGACACCTCACGCATGGCTCCTCATCCCTCACCTCGGGGTGAGACAGAGATGGACTCATTCCCTCACTGCAACCAAAACCCCAATTGCTTAAATGCTGTGTTGATAAACAGAAGCCAAATGTGATGAAATTGGCCCAATATTTCCTGCAGGAAAGGTGACCATTAGCACAGCTGGCACACCATGGGGACTCAGGGGCTGCGTGTTCGTGTGGGCAATTAAAAGCACAGTTATCCTTTTTTTTTTTGGCATTTATTTGCCATTTCTCCTGGGGAACAACACACAGCATGGTGAAAGCTGCAGGTGGTTTGTCCTTCAGTGCTCTGGAGCCTGTACAGGGGTTATCTTCAACCTGTCCCTCTCTTCCCACCCTGCATCCCCAAGATTTCCAACTCCACTCCTACAGTTTGATCGTTGTCACCTGGCTTTTTTTTGTCACGGTGAGAGCCTCAAACAATTACTGTAAGATTTTTGGCTAATCAAAGCACGATGAAGCATGGGAACAATTTAGAGCCCTAGTTGGAAATAACTAAGTGGATCCCCCACAGGCACAAAAAACCATTTCTGATGACGAATCTTTCACAGTAATCAAGAGGTCCTGTAGCTGTAATGAGTCGAGTCTCACGAACGTCCGTGCAGGGCTGAGTTCCCAGTGGGTTTTTATGACACTGCTTGCTTTAAAGGGCTCAGGCCTCCTCTGCAACAGAGCCGTTTGCCTCTCTTGATCCCACAGATTGTTCTGACCCCAAGGAGCTCCCTGCCTTCTGTCCAGTGGCCATCTCCCATCCTCGCCTTAAGCTCCAGCTCTCCCATGCTTAAGCTGACCCTCAGCTTCCCTGGGTTTTACTGACAGGGCTGTTTTCTATTTTGGGAATTTTCCCCCTTTCTCCTTCTGTTCCACTGAAGAAAGCCAGCATCTGGTATCACAAGACAAACAGCTATGGCTGCCCCAAAGCCCGAGCTTTCAGAGGCTTGGCAGGAGCCCCCGCGCCGCGCCGCGAGGAGCTGCCGGTGGCCAAAAACACTGATAAAAAGGATGTGTAACTCCTCAACACTATCCATGATGGAAACAACTGCAGCTCTCACTGGAGGTCAGGACGCACACGAAAACAAGCCTACATGTGTAGCAGATTACAACAAACACATGGCCGAGATGGACTCGACAGATCAAATGTTGGAATCGTACGATGACACATGGAAAAGTGGAGTTTAGCAGGGGGAAAAAAAGCAAGGGAGAGCCCATATGTTCAATTAGCGAGATACAAAGCTTTTGTTGTATACCAAAAATAGCAAATAAAAGTCTGTTGTCATTTTGGGATGGCCAGATGTGTTTCATTTCCAGCTTCACATCTGAACGTGTGGACCTGCCTGGAGATGAAAGGGAGGAAAGTGTGGCAATGGCTGAAGGGTATAATTACATCAAAACTCTTCCTTCCAAACAATGGGTGAGCACGCTCCCCCGCACCTTACGCGGCCCAGCGCCGGCTGCTCGCCATCCAGCAGGATTTTAAAGGACTTTACAGGATTCTACCTGCTCCCCAGAGCAGGGACTGCTCCTTCCACACCTTTTCTCATCAACAGCACCCTTCCTCATGCCAGCAGCTGCACAGGCTGCCTCTTGTGTGCTGCCAGCCCAGCACCTTGGCTCCTGTGGTGGGGGAATGACATCCCATGGGAGACAGGCTGCAAGTGGGAGCGCTCAGTGGCCAATTCTGTCTCCTTCTTGATGGTTACTTTGAAAGAACACACCTTTTCAGAGAGCAGGACCAGGACTTGTACCTCCTGAGCAGACTCTCAGAGGGCAGAAGTGGATGCCAAGTCACGAGCAGAACTAGAGCTACCTGGCCCACGAGCATATAAAGCAAACATGAGTCTATAACCAATAAACACAACTCACTTAGGTAGCACTCAAACAAAACCAGATGGGCCCATCTACTGCAGGTTTCCCTTTCCCTTCCTCGTTTTTCCCCCTTGCTGCTTTTGAATTTAAATTATGTTCAAACTAGGAACGTTTGCCAAGGATGTGACTTCCCGGAGTTCAGGTGTGCTTCCCTGGTTTGACATGCTAATTAAGGCAGGAGTTTATTCATCCAGCCTTTGGAGAAGGAGAGAAGAAACTGAATCCCACTGGCTCCCCATGGAGCAGCATGTGCCCTCTGCAGAGCACCTGGTCAGATTTTCCTGGTGGTCACCAGCACCATCTCCTAGCCCACACCTCCCACGCAGCAAGGCGCTTCCCCTCCTGGCATGGCTTGGGGCAGTGTTATTATCTCTCATTCCCAAATGGAAAAACTGAAATATGCAGGGATTCAGTTACATGCCCAGGATCACCCAAGAAGCCTGTGGCTGAGCTGGGATTAGCCCTTGGAGCTCCCCAGCCCTTGCCCAGCTCTTAACCACAACACCATCCTTCCTGAGTGCTTTCATGTAGTTATATTTATCTTTATGTAGGGTCATCTTGGCTCCCATTATGAAAAGCACATATGGTTTCCAGTCCTCAAATTGCCTGGGTAAGGGTTAAATATTCAAATATAATGTTATTCCTGGCATTTATGGAAAAGTTTCTCAGTGCTGATTCCAAAATCCCATGGCATTTTTGGAGCTGCTGCTCTGTATCACTGATAGTTATAAACAGGCTTGTCACTTCCATGCCTGTGAATTGATAAAGACAAAGTATTTTATCCAAAGAATTAAAATTAGGGCCAATGATGAGACTGTGGCTACACATTTGCATGTGCTGATGTTCTAATGTGAATTTTATGATCACATAAGTGGGATCCACAGAATTACAGGAAAAAGGAAAGCCAGTGAACGCTGCTGCAATAACCTGTGCACACCCAGCTTAATTCAGCTCAAATTCCTCATGTTAGAGCACTTGACCATAAATTCTCAACTCATAAACCCCCTCTGGATTGCAGTGAACAGCTGTAGTACACAAAAGGTTAATCAAAAAAGAAATCACACAAACAGCAGACGCAAACAAACCCCTCTTACCACCCTGATCTCATTGGTGCTGCCGCAAAAAATGATTACTAAAGAAATCCAAATGGCAAAGCCACTGGTCCCAATCTGTACTTAGGGGATATTGAGGGCATTGCCTCCACCTGGGGCTGTGGTTAAGCACTTTATTCCTGATTCAGCTAAACCAGAACTGCTACACTTCACCTCACAGCCCCTTTGGTTTTATCCAGACCATTCCAGTACCCACCTTGGTGTGCACCCAAACAACTTAATTCTTCTTGTGTTCCTACTTGCTGCACTGCTGTGTGTAAAGCCCAGAAAGAAGGAAACAAAAAGGAAGATTTACTATCACAGTCTATCTTCTGGGTTAGGAATGATTGATGGACTCTGTGTTTATATCTGATTTTTGTTTCCACTCTGTGTAATGTATAAAGGAATAAGAGGAGTGAGCAATAGATCTTGCTCTCAGGGAGCAGAACACGAGCAAAGCCATGCTGGAAATTACTGCCAACACTGTGCTGGGGACTCTGGGGGACTCCAAGGGACAGGAGTTCCCACCAAAGGCCACACTTGCACCCCAGGGAGGTGTCACTGCATGTTTTTCAGCTCTTTTAGAAAGCTGTGGACTGCTATCAGCAGCAGGATTTGGGGAGCACTGATAACCTCACCACAGATGGAGGAAGCTCCGTGTTCCCACCTCATCTGCACCACGTGCAGCTCTCAGATACCACCACTTTCTGTTGCTGCTGCAACTGTTCACTTCAGTATTTTTAAACAGATCAGCCACAAGACCCATCCAGTCAAAACAAGGGGAAAATACATTCCACATACTGAAGGCACTTGGATAAAAACCTTTCCTGCACTCATTAAATACTGTGTCAGACACTCACCAGACACCACACTTCTCAAAGAGCTGTCTGTTTACTCCATCGTTGCTAATATTCAAGATACATTTAAAGTAAACAGGTTAGGGAAACATTTGATCTCATTGCTGCCTGGTGCAGAGTCTGGGCAGGCTGGATTTCCTGGTAGAGTGAAGCATTCTGAGATTCCTTGAAATCTCCACTCGTTCTCCTCTATTCCAGCACTAACACCAGGGCTACTCTGGGGGAAGGAAACTGCTGTGGGGAACAAAAAATCAGTGTGATTCACTTCCCAACTCGTAGCTGCAGCTCCAGCTCAGCAGGAACTGACTGTAACTGTGCTCCTCCTGACTCCAGGAGCCAAAGGCTCAGCCAACATCACAGGTTGCCCAAGGAGGTGGAAGATGCCCCATCCCTGGAAATGTCAGCCTGGACGAGGCTCTGAGCAGCCTGGTCACTGCAGGAGCCTTTAAAAGACCCTTCCACTCAAACTCTTCTGTGGTTCTGGTGGGGTGTGAGCTCCCACCCCTGCCCCAGGCAGTGCCAGCAGTGCCCACTCAGCTGCTCACCTGCCTGGGTCTTCAAAACGAGCCCCAAAGGTCTCTTGGGTTTAGTGGCAGTTGCAAGAACACCTGTTCTGGCACCAGAGTTCACTTGAAAAATTGCCTCTGCTGCATCCTTTCCAGCCCTTCCCCTTGGCCCTCCTGGCCTTCCCTCTGCTGCATCACACCATGTGCTCCATCTCCTACATGATCACTGAAACAATGCAAGAAACATGAAAAAAAACCCCCAGCCCAAACCCACAAACACCAAAAAATTTGCAGCAGCAAAGCTGAGGGGAAATGAAGCGTGGGGTTGGAAGGAGAAGGCAGGGTCAGGGAAGGGCTGGGAGCCTCTTAAACTGGCTTTGCTGTGGGATAAGATGCTCATGTAACAACACCCTTATTAGTGTTATTTTTTTAAAGCTGGATCATTTCACAGATCTGCTTTAAAAACATGTCATAAATGAGATCTGCTGCAATGGAGCAGTAATATGTGCCTACAGCTGGAGCCTGAGTGGAGCTGGGTTAATTTAGCCCAGCTGAAGACCTGAGCCTGCACTACCCCAAACTTTGCTTCACCACTCTGAAGGGGAGAAAAGTCCTAATTGCCCATGCACTGCTCTTCCCTCAAACATAACCCCCGTCTAGAAGATTAATTTTCTTGGTACTAAAGATTAAAAAAAAAAAAAACTAAACAACCCCTCCAAGCCATCGATTTAATTTAAGGTTTTGTTTCGAAACAGTTGGACAATTTCCAGATCTTCAAAGTTTTGACCAAAAATAGAAAGCATATTCTGCAACTGATTTTAAAGATCTGTTCTGTTTATTTACTTATTCTAATATTACCACAACTGCTCTTGAAAAGAAAAATGAATCCCAAGGGATTCCTTGCCATTCAGCCCCTGACAGGGAGGCACCTGGGCTCCTCACCCTCGTGCAGGTGGTGATGCACTGGCAGGGAAATGCCCCTAACTACATAAAGGGATTACCTGGCACTCTTTAATGGGGTGGACGAGAGCCCTTTGGCTTTTTAAGTACCTCAATGCCTGAGGAGAAGTCCTGGCATCCCTGCAATCCCAACTTCCCACTGGCCAGCAGGCAGAGAGGCCGAAGGCCGGGAGCTGGAGCTGTGGTGCTGCAAGGACACAGCTCAGCGTGACCACACAGCCCAGGGCATTGCTGCTGTGGGACCAGACAGGTCCCTTCCTACACACAGACCCCTGCAGAGGGGGAAGAGAAGAAAAAACAACCCTCCCAGACAGACTGTGCTGTCAAAGCCTCTGTGTTTTCCCTCTGGAAGAGGCACAACCGCAGCTCCTGCCGTGCCACAGCATCCCAAGCGCAGCCTGGGGCAGGTCACTCCATCCCCGAGGCTGCTCCACAGCTGTCTCAGCTGCACAGACAGTTAATACCTCCTCATACTGCAGAGCAGAACTCTCGAATGCCTATAAAACAGTTGGTGCTTTCCACATGCAAGTGTGAGGAGGAGGCGGGGTGGTGCTGCTCTTTCAAGGAAATGTTCTGTGGCAATTACACCGCGAGAGACACCCCGGCCCTGCCAAGTGACAATAGTAGGAAAGTATGTAGACAAAAGCCAAAAGACAAAAACCTTTTTAATTATAAGTTTGGCACTTGAGCTACGATTCATATTTACAAGCCTCTATGCAAGTGACTTGTGCTGCTGCTGAGGGATGCACACGGCTTGAATGGGGTTTGCATGGGGTTGGGAATCTCAGCAGTTACCCTGCTGGGATGGGAGATGAACTTTCTGCTGCACAGGGGGAGGAAAAAGGGATGGAGAGGGCAGAAGAAGCCCTGTCACTCCTGTTGCATGGCTGGTGAGTGGCTGATGGATCCAGGGATGCTCAGCAGGAACCTTCCTTCCCCAGCAATATGAAAACTGCTCCTTAAGTATTTATGACTCTTGTTTTTCTTCCTGACCTTCTTGTTCATACCCTGGTAGCTGCTGGTCTAACACTCCACATGTCTTTAAAGCCATTCTAGTATTTCCAGGTGTTCTGGTACTTCTGAGGGATTGAGCTGCCACTGGGAGAATCCCAGCAGCTGCCAGGGGAAGCAGCAGCATTCCCATAGGAAAAGAAGGAATGTGACCAGAGAGAATAGGCTGATCCCAGCTGGGATCTCTGCCACCCTCCTGGGCACCATCACAGCCTCCCCCTGCCTTCACCACCACGGCAGCAACTTCCACTGCTCTGCCACATCTCCTTTTTGACACCTTCTGCATAAATAATTTACTGTGGAGACAGAGTAAAGTTACAAGGCATTAAATCTTGCACTTCCAGCTTCACACGAGTTTTCAGGACTGCTGGGCCTGGGGCTTGTTTTGAGTAGCCTGGAGGGGGAAAAATCCACAGCAGTCCCATGATATATGGTAAAGTAAGCTGCTTTTTATTTCAATTTGGGGAAAGTTAAGTAAAGCAAACCCTCAGATCTAAGCTACAGGATTGAAGGAACAGGTCACAAGGAAGCGAGGAAATTCAACCATATCCACATGAATGACTTAATTTTGGTTTCTAAACCCATATCTGATTAACCAAAGACCTCCATTTTCATCTAGTGACTACATTAAATATAAACAGCCATCCATCACAGAGAAAAAAACAGTAATTACTATCTGTTGAAGCCATCACTTCCATGCCATTTGGCAGAGACCTTTTCATGACATCCCCATAATTTGGCATTTTAGGGCAGTGAGAGACTCTGCTGCTGTGGCAACTCACTCCACTCACAGGAAAAGCCAAAAGGCATCTATTTCTTTAAACCCCTGAGCATCAGTAGAGTGTAGTAAAAGCATAAAACTCTGGCCAGATGCTTTGAAAGCCACCAAGCCACTTCTTTTTTTCCCCTTTCTCTGCACCCAGCGAGTTCTCTGCACACTCAAGTCAGGCAGAGATTTTCAGTCTGACTGATGCAAAACGTAAGGACTTGTCACCAAAGCCATCCTCTGGGAAGTCTTTCAACACTTGGCTTTTGTGCCTAATAAGATCCTTCTCAGCCCTACCATTATCTGTGAAAAACCACCATATGGAGCAATGTTTCTCAGAGATGTTTAAAAAAAGCAAAATCCAAGTGGGGAACTTCTAGCAGATCAAAATGTCACTAATATAAATATATTCTAAGGAGGAATTACACGTAATATCCTTCAGTTTTACATTCCAAAAAGGTTTTTCACAGTTGTCATTAGATGGCACTTTTGTTTGTTGGCTGAGCAGAGACACCAAAAACAGGGCAATTACAGAAATTGCAGAAATAGGATTTCAGGTTATTTTTCCCTCAGAAACTGGTCCCTGTACACTGGGATGGAGCTTTCCACTTGCCCCTCACCCAAACAAAGCCATCCTGTGCACAGGGCTACCAACACAGTGCTCTCCTGACCTCCAAATTCACTCATTTTAATAAAAAATGCTACTCCAGCCATCTGACATTTATTACACTTAAGCAACATAAAATAGAAAAGAAACATCTATGACCAGAAACAACCCTTCAACTCCCTTTTATTGCCAAGGTCCTGAAATTCTTTTTTTCCCCTTTTCTCTCTGCTAATAACAGTCTCCCCACTCCACCTTGGTGCTGCAATATTGCAGGAAATTCCCCCCAAAACCCCCTAATGTGGATGGCAGCTGTGCAGTTTAAAGCTGAACAAGGCTTTAATTTCAGGGGGTAGAGCTGGACTGTTCCTGTGTCCCATTCCAAAGGTGCAGACACTTTTCCAGCTCCTCACAGAGTTTTCTGCCTGGAAAGAGTGCTCAGGCACTGGAAGGTGCTGGAGTCCCCATCCCTGGAGGTGTCCAAGGAATAACTGGACGTGGCACTCAGTGCTGTGGCAAGGTGATGATCAGTCACAGGTTGGATTCCAAAATCCTGGAGGGCTTTTCCAGCCTCAATAATTCTGAATGAACGCAGAGAGAGCCACTCTGGAAAACCCTGGTGCACCGAGGGGACAGTGCAGGACATTAAACCTCATTTTTCAGAACCAAATCTTGGGAGCCAGGCAGGCGAGCAGAGGAGCTGTGACTTTAAGATCCCAACCCTTTTTCCCTGTGCCCATATATCACTGCTCCATGCTGCGGTGGCTTTCCTGCCTGCTGCTCAAATTTGTCCAATTAGACACGGCCCCACAGGGTGGAATTCAGTGTGAAATGTGCCTACTGATGTCTGCAAATGAACCAACACAGACGTGCTGCTTTAAGGCCTGGAAGTGACAGGCAGAAAGAAAAAAAAAAAAAAAAAAAAAAAAAAGCCTGCCTGGGACAAAAGCAGGAGGGCTGGCTGTGCAAAAGCCCGGATCAGCCTGTTAAGGGATTCCCAGACTCAGCAAGGTAAAGTGTGTGAGCTGCTGTGGCACTTCGCACCTCAAGCTGTGCTGTCTCACACCACTGACCCCTCCATGGCGACATAAGTCTCAAGAAGAAGCCAGGATTATCTGTCTAAGAGTCTTACATGTGTCATGTAAGGTCAGGTGCCAACTGCAATGTAAATTAGTAGTTAAGAGTATTGGTAGCTAGACAGATGCTGGGAGCCTCAATTAGAAAGAAAAGTCAGATTATAAGTAATTAAGAGATACAAAAAATGCTTCAGGAGCTAAATACCTAAACTGCCTCCAGGGTTATTTTTTTTTTGTTGGTTTTTTTTTTAAATAAAGCACGCATTCCTGAGCTCTCCCAGATTCTGCTTGGAATATCTGTGAAGACTCCAAAGCTGGTCTCCATGCAGGCAAAATCCCTGGTGTCAAAAGGAGCAGGAGGGGAATTTTGGAATTCTTTATTGGGCAGAGCTCACCACCAACCCTGGTTTTGCAGCACAGCTGCTGGAAAAGTTCATCCTCTGCCATCACCAGGTCAAACAGCTTTCCAAATACATGTGTAATTTAATCATTTAATAATTTCTGGTTTGAATATTGTTAAAGAGGAAGAGTGACATCTCTATGTCTCTGGAGAAGAGCTCCTTCTCCTGCTGTCCCTCCCAGATCCAGCTAAACATCCATGGGCACATGCACTTACAAGTTGCTGATGGCCTGGTGACCTGAATCCATTTTACAAATATAAAGACCTACAATATCTGCAGCACAGGAGGAAAATGAAATCATGAATCTCCTTTGAGAGACAGGAAAAGCAGCATGGAAAGTCTGAATGCCACATCCAGGTGAGTTTGTGGATGAGTTGGGACAGGTCCTGCAGCGTTCCACCTCCCTGCTTTAGGAACACAGTATTTGCTTTAAGAACTGTGCTCAAATGCTTTCCTCAGCCTGGAAGAAGCTGAGCAGGCACTTAAGGATGTTCTGGATGTGGGGGCAGAGCGATGCCCCTGTGGGATGGGGACTGTGGGGACCACTGGCCCCATGGGGTGTGTGTTACACTGCAGAAAGCGTTAAAACACATGGAAACCACACACTTGGGCTCCTTATCAGGGTGCTCCAGCTTTGAAGAAGCCACTCATGATTTTAAAGTGTTTTTTCTTTTCTTTTTTTTTTCCAAGCCAAAAGACTGTAATGGGCTCCTGAGAGCTCTGTGACACTGCAGCAGCACCTGAAAAGGACTAAGGAACACTTATGTCAACAGGGAGTTCAAGGCTAAGGCAAGCACTTCAAAATCCTGAGAAAATTCTTCCAGAATAGTTTTGTGTTTAAGTTTGCTTTGTTTTCAAAATATCCCATTTAGGAGGGGGGAGATGCTCCTTGTTATTTTACAAATCATTCTGTATTTTCCCAGCCATAAATCATGGAAGGAATTGACAACCTCCTGACGTTGATTAAATGGCAGCTGATCCCTCAAATTGTATTATCATTGTTTGTACAACACCTAAGGTTCCCAAATGCTGTTATGCCCTGGACAGACCTATAAAAATCTTCTGGCCATGGACCTCACTCACATTTTCTAGCACAGCAAATGATTAGGAACAAATAAGTTCAAGCAGAAGGGCATGGAACTGAAAATGCTGTTGCTGCCATGCAGATGCAACATGTGAATGGGGTAAAAGAGAATCATATAAAATATGTGGCCCATGTCAAAGGATAACTGGATTTTTTTCTTCCAAAAAAAAAGCATATTTATGGTAAAAGTATTACAATGCTACTGTATGACCTTCCCACCAGAGGCAAAGGCCCTGAACTGCCCTGTGATGTCGAAGGATGCCTAAGACAGAAGCATCAATCACTCAGATAAATGAAACCACCTCTGTGTTTTTACTTTTTTTTTCTGTTATTTAGAATCACAGAGCAGTTTGGACTGGAAGGAACATTTAAAGGTGATCTAATCCAGATCAGGGCAGGGACACCTTGCACTAGACCAGGCTGCTCCGAGCTCCATCCAACCTGGCCTCAAACACTTTCAGGAACAGGACCAATTTTTCACCAGTTTCTTGGTGAAAAGGCCATTTTCCTCCCTCGATCAAAGCTCTGGGAAAGTTCTCCATCAGCCTGGGCAGGGAGCAGGGATGAGGAGCCTGGGAGGAAAATCCTTTTGGGAGGAGGAGCTGCTGGAAGGGGCACCAAGCCCCCTTCCTGCAGGAACAAGGAGCTCTTGGTTATCAGCAGGGACAGGGCTAATTGCAGACCCCATCTTATGCTCACAAGTTTTGCCATAGGACACGGAGCACAACAAACTTCTTTGTCATTTAGATCACAAGTTACAGAGATATTATCCTGTGACGATAAAACTTCCCTTCTGTAACAAGCCAGGGCTGAATAAAGGCAAGGCAAAGACTGGGAAAGCATTGTTAACATGAACCTTTGGAAGGGTTTCTGCATATTTTTGTCACCCTTTTGTCCTTTCAGAAGCTGTGTGGATAGTTATGGCAGGGCTGGCTATGTTATCTTATGTACTAAATCCGTCTAGATCTGTAGATGATGTCTTAGGGGGTGAAAAAGATTAATAAGGAATCACTCCAATGGCTTTAGGACAGCTAAGAATCTTAACCCATTTAACCTCCCCTAAAACACACAATCAGATCAGAGGAAGTTGTAGGAAACTCATTTCAAAGACTCCAGGCGACACTTTTTAGGTCAGATTTACAAAGCTCATTAGAATGAAGGTCTGTTACTTTAGATTTTAATACTAAGACACACTAAGAAACCCTCTTGCCCCATTTAGGAAACACACAAAGCAAAGAATGCAAATTTTAAAAAGAAACTTAATCTTAATGCATGTGTGCTGCCACCAAATCTGTGTAAAACCCTCCTAGCTTATGTTCTTACAGAAAACGGGAGAAAACACATCAAAAAGGGACAACAAATGCCTATTTATTGACATCTTTTTATCCTTTCAAGTAGGATGTACAGAGAATGTGCTTCTTTGCAAATGGTATTTCTTTGGGAAGAAACTGTACTATTTAAGTACTGATTTTTCTGGTCCCTGTCACCTTCCTAAAAATCTGTTTTTTCCTAAAGGGGTGAGTGTGGAGGAGCTGGGAGGATGTTCATGGATTTATGGCCACCTAAATTGGACCCTGACTGGGGTCAGGTCCAAACCCAGCTACAAAAAGAGGGGAAGGAATGAGGGTGGTGAAAGCTCCTGCTTTGTTTTGTGCAGGAAGCACAAGAACTGAAGGTGAGCTCTTCCTGATCTTCTTTGTGATAAGACAGCGCCTCTTAAGCAGAGGAATTAGGACAGAAAAATGGAAAAAAAAATACAAGAGGAGCCTGTCATTTCATAGCTTAATATAATTCTGGCCAATATCTGGCCAGATTTTGGTCTAAGGGAAATGGAAGTTGAAGTTGAAATAAAAAGGAAGAGATCAGTTTGTGCAATATCAGAATGACAAGCCATCAAAATTCTGTGGTTAATTAGGAGGAAAGAGCCCTGTGTAGAATGAGCTAGATGGCTTGGCAAACTTTAATTTTAATCTTGTGATATCTCCTAATAACAAAAGGCCTCCATGATATATCAAACAAATTTATAAATGTATGATCAATGTGTTTGACATGTTATTTAATTAGGATTCTTCGTGACAGAGACAATATGAAAAACTAGTGTCAACATTCTGACAGTGGAATAAATAAATAGATGTAATTATTTCTCATACTGATCCCTGATGAATTGTAATGTATCAGGCCAGACTGCAGACCAGAGTTCTAAGGTTTCCCTAATATGATAGAGTTTGATGTAAGGGGTGTCATGTATCCAATATTTTGCTGTTTTATTAGAATAAAAAGCTCTCTGGGGATTTCAAGTTCAAATGGTCACAAGTCTGCCCCCCCTCCATTCTGATTGTGCCTAATGCAAGGATAAGCACTGAAATATGTTTAGAAAAATTCTAGTACAGCTGGAAAAAGCCAAACATTAGCCTGCATGAATCTGAGAAAAACCCAAACCACCCTGGGCTTGCTCAAAATTCACCCCGAAATGTGATATTTTGGTAATTTTTCTCTACCCTGAGCCCAGTCTTGGAAGAGAGCTTGGGCCATATGAGATACAGGACATGTAAGGACAGTTCTCAGGGCTAGGCTGAGAGGTTTTTGCAGGACAAACCCACTCCCTGCAGCAGAGCTGGGCCTCAAAATTCCTTCTGGAGGAGAGCGAGGATCGGGAAGGGCCGAGGGCAGGCAGCACAAGTGTGGCCATTATCACACAGACAGGAAAGAATGCACTAGCTGTTCCCTTGGCCAAGAGAAATGAGAGTTAACATTTAACATGAGGGAAGGGACTTCAAAGGGAGAGCCAGCTGGATTTGAATAATGGCAGATGAAAATGCTAACAGCAGCACTAAGTTGCAGGTGGTCGTGTTTGGCTGGAGAGAACACATCCGCTGAGGAGACTGCATGGAGCAACCCTGAGACACTGCTGGGGAGGAGAGGA
>JAGMWU010000020.1:2172809-2201845 GCA_018697195.1 Certhia americana | reverse complement strand
AGGAGAAGGAGAAGGAGAAGGAGAAGGAGAAGGAGAAGGAGAAGGAGGAGAAGGAGAAGGAAAAGGAGAAGGAGAAGGAAAAGGAAGAGGGAACGGCAAAGCAAGGGAAAGGAAACGCATGGCAAAGGCAAGGAAAGGGAAAGGGAAAGGGAAAGGGAAAAGGAAAGGGAAGGGAAAGGGAAAGGGAAAGGGAAAGGGAAAGGGAAAGGGAAAGGCTCTGGGGAGCTGCTCTGTGCTGGGACATGAGGCATGGAATCCCAGAACATGGAATGGTTTAGGTTGGAAAGACCTTAGAGATCAGCTGGCCCCTGGGTAGGGACACCTTCCACTAGAGCAGGTTGCTCCAAGACCTGTAGATAATCAATATTTCCAAAAAAAATTCCCCACTACCTCCTGCAGAACCACACCTTCCTCATGGAGTAAATCCCAAATCCAACTCTCTACATAGCATCAGAAGACTGAGCCTTTTTAACTTGGCTGGAAAACACTTGAGCAGGTGTGGGATGGCTCCTCTGGGTTTATTTCTGAAGCTCAACTACCCCAGAGATCCCTTCAAACCTCTTGATACAAAACCATGGACGTGCCACCTCCTTTTCCTGTCAGCTGCTGTTTCATACACAGGAGAGCAACGGTATTTTAGACAAATACCCACATTCCCATAAATTACATAAATAAATTACATCAATTAACTCTGCTCAATTTAACACAGGTATTATAATGATACGATTATTACCAGGAGAAGGTGCCAGAAGCAGTGAGATTATGTAGAAATCATCCTCTCAAGTGAGTTTTGCTGGATTTTTCATTATTTTTGAACGCAGCTGAATGCTCTGGTATCTCTGTTCCTATTGATCTTACCAGAGAATTTATAAACAAATAACACCTATAAAACTGTGATAAAAGTAACTACTTGCTGCCTATTAATAGTGCAAAAACTCATCAAATTTTAACAATTTTGTTTCTCTTCTTCAACTTCAGCCTGAATACAAGGGACAAAAGGCAAATACAGGGTGGCACCAATCCCTGAACATTTCATTCTCAGTCTGTATCAGAAGCCAAAAAGACCTAAAATACTGACTTACTGAAACTCCTGATGGTGGGAAGAACCTGCACATTCAGTACCTGAATTTACCTGTGGATTGTCAGCTAGTCCTGCCCTCAGCTCCCTTCAAAGCAGCTGGGATGCAGATAAATAAGTCCTTAACAGGAAATAACTGCAAGATAAGGGAAGGAAAGTGTCTTCTGTGCTGTGTGGCAGGAATTTAAACAGAATATTAATAAGGAATAGGAATAAGAACTAACACAGAACAGGAATATTGCTGCAAAGTGAGTTTTAGGCAATGCTGCATGAGGCAGCAGGACAAGATTTGCTGCGGTGCCTGTTTTGAAGTGTTCCCAGTGTTCCCAGCCCCTAAGCAGATGATGCTAGTTTTAACAAATGAAGCTGGATTAATTTAAAGTATTTAAAGTGATCAGCAGTCCTTAGGTTAACAAACATATGTCATTTTCTTCCAAGTTTCTGTTTTGCTGAACGTATCCTGCTAATCTGGGCTCCGTGGGTAGGGAGCTACCTGAAGCCTTGGCTACCTGCCCTGGTACCTCAGAGTGGCTGCCCCAGCAGCTGCTGTGGGATTAATGGACAGCAACCTTCAGGGAGATGGATTGGGAAGGTCAGGGAGATGCAAACAGCCGTGACACGTGCCATGGATCACTGTCTGCCCTGCCCTGGCCAGCGCCACGGAATGGCACAGCCTGGCCCAGGCAGCACACTTAAAAGGGCTAATGGGTAAATGCATAAAACTATTAAATGCATAAGAATCCTCTTCACCAAATGGCAAAATAGAAGGACAGTTTAAACTGTTAATTGAATAAACCTCTTAGAGACAGAGTGCATCAGTGTGGGGTGTGAAAGGGAAGGGTAAAGGAAAGGGAAAAGGAAAAGGAAAAGGGAAAGGAAAAGGAGAAGGAAAAGGGAAAGGAAAAGGAAGGGAAAGAGAAAAGGGAAAAGGGAGGAAAGGAAAGGGAAAGGAAAGAGAAAAGCAAAGGGGAAAGGAAAAGGGAAGGGAAAGGAAAAGGGAAGGAAAAAGGACAGGGTGGGGCAGGGCAGGGTGGGGCAGGGTGGGGCAGGGCAGGGTGGGGCAGGGCAGGGTGGGGCAGGAAAGGAAAGGGAAAAGGGAAAATAAAAGGAAAAATAAAGGTTTCCCCAGGAGTTGCTGCGGGATTCCCGAGGATAAGAGTTGCCTGATCACTCTCTTCCCAAAATTCAGGCTCAGCACTGTAATTATCACTGTGAGCTGCCTCCCTCCACTTGCTTTTAAATGCAGAAAGGTCTAAAATTGTTATTAATGTTTAGGGAAAGGCAATGAGCTCAAAATTCCTGCTGCTCCAGGTGCAGTGCTGCACCAGCCAGGAAATCCTCCTCCTGCAGACTGAGTTAAAGGCACCAGGAAGGAGATCAGAAATTCAGGAATTCTCAGCTTGGTTAAAGGAGGATGGGCTGTCCTGGTTGGCTTTGGTGATGTTGGTGTCTGAGGATGCTCTGTGAGCAGAGCTGCACATGCAGCCCCTGGATTTTGCCCCAGGACTTTGGCCTTTGGTAAAGAAACAAACTTATTTCAGAAGCCTGGGAACTACTTGCAAAAAGCATCCCCCAAATACTGCATTTGGGTTTCATTTTGGGTATTCTGGACACAAAAAATCTCATTGCTGCTGTTTCAGTGGGGTAGACCCTGCGATAATTGATGTTTTGTAGAGATTTCCTGGGCAATAACTGGCTTCTCCAGAGATAAGCACTGCCTTTGGCCTCAGCTTTATCCTCACAGCAACAAGATTACTGCCTCATAAAACAATTGCAAAGCTACAGCACCATTATCCTTTAAACAGTAAAAGAAGAAGGGAAAAAACCCCCATGATTTATGAAAAATACCATGATCCTCCCTACCCAGGGTCTGAACGACAGCAATTCCAGCGACAGTAACTAATCTAATGGTGCATTAGGAGAGCACAAAGAAGTAGATTTGGCCACTGAAGCGAAGTCATTAAAGATTAGAGCAGCTGGTTTCACAGTTAGGAAGTGCTTTTGCCTATCTGAGCACAGGATACAATGGAAGTTGTTTTATGATTTAATGTCTCCACTGTAAACAACACAACTCCTCGGATAAATCAATGGCTGACATTGATGGGACACAAAACTTATGGAGCTGAGGGTGGCTTTGAAATGCAGCTCTCCAAAGCCCAGCTAAGAAAAACAGGCAGATTGCAGCCCAAAATAAATCTGCATTCATATATTCTACAATAAATATATGCAATGGTAGCCCATAGCATTGTTGTTTGTGTGGGTTTTGGTTTTTTTTTTTAATTGATGCAAATGCAGTATTTATTTATATGGAAGGAAAGCGTGCCTGGCCACCTTTTATGCCAACAAATTGAAGGGAAAAAAGAAGGGAAAGAAAAAGGAGGTTTAGGGGGAAATAGGAAGAGATAGAAAAGAAAAATAAGGGGAAAAAAAGAGAAGAAATAAAATGGAAAAGGAGAAGAAAGGAAGGGGAAAAAAGGAAAATAAGGGGGAAAGGAAAAGAAGAAAAAAGGAGAAGAAAAAAGGAAAGGAAAGGGAAAAGAAAAATAAAAGGAAAAACAGGAAAGAAGTGAAAAAGAAAATCTAATCTCCATCTACATATTGCTACAAAGGAGAGCAGCCTCGAAGAAAGGCACCAACACCATGATTCTTTTTCCCTATGAAAAGCTTTTGTCCTTTGAGAGCCACATAAAGTTCCCAGTATATTCAAACAGTGCACATATAATAAATCTCTGCCTCCTGGTCAGAGCACCACCCAAATGAGAGCTCCTGGAAGTGTGCAAGAGTCACAGGACAGCAGATAAAATCTCTTCCTAGTCCTGATAATTATCCTCAGTTCAGATTCACAGTAAGAGAAGCTCCCTGCTGAGCAAAAAACTGAAAAAAAAAAAAAAAAAGACAGGAAACTATTCCAGTGCCCAAAAAATAGAGCCTCTGGGATGGAAGGACACTAAATAAGAGTGATTAGTTTGTGGCACTTAAGTGACCAGAGGGGAATCCAGGAAAACAGGGCTGGATCTGGATCAAGATGCTCTGGAGCCAGGAGTACACTGGGATATTGTTAATGGGACACAGGGAACTCAAACAGAAACATGAGCGGGATTTTCCTTGCGTTGGCTACAATACATATGTTTGTCCAAGAAAGAAATAGCTGGAGCAAGAAGACATGCACGTCTGGTGTCAAAGAAAAGCCTGTTTGTGTCACATACAGTGGAGAAATTGTTCCAGAATAGCTCATCTTTAAAGGAAGACCCCCCCAGCAATGCTGCCAAGGTCCGTGGCACTTGGGTTTTTGGCTGAGGAAGTGCTGCAGCACGAGGTCTGGGCTTTAAATGTGGATATCTGACATTTCACTGCCTTTTCAAGGCTTGGTTCAACTCCTCTCTTTGTCACCAATGGTGCCATGGAGCCTTGTGCTCCCTCAGATCCCTTGGGCCTGGCTGGCTGCCACCTGCCCAGGGAAAGTGACCACGGCAAAGGTGATGCCAGGTAAGAAACCAGGAGCTCAATCCCTGCTAAATCAAGAGTTTGGAAAAGGCAGCATTTGTCAAATGTTCAGGGTCATAATCAGTGAATACAATTGGGAATCTGAGAGCTAAAATGTTTCCCATCTTCCTCCTGCATTGACTAGGAATCCATTATTCCTGCAATAATTCCTGTGTCTCTCCCCACTGACAGTGACATCTCCTTGGGGCACTGCAGCCCCTAAACCCCTAAACCCCCTGACACACTCACATTGCTCCAACACCTTTGGAAATAACAGGGAAAGACTCCCTTCAAAAGCTCAAGTTTTGGTCTTCATGAGACCAGAAATGCCTGTAATTCACTGCCAACATTTTTCACTTGTGACCTCTTTATTTGGAGTTCCCGATTTTCTTCATTATGTGTTTCTAATTTATCATAATCTGAAGTGCTTCAAAAGCCTTGCACATTCTGACACAATCATGGGCAAGGTATTCCAATGAAATCTCAGAACTGATTCATTTTCTCTCCCCTCTGACACCAGAGGTTTATGTAATTTAGGAATAACAGAGCTGCTAAAATTAATGGCTGAAGGGCAAGGCATTCTCCTTGTCACATTATATATAATGCTCTGGTTCAGCAAAAGAGTAGCTGGATTATTTTGATTCTTTACTCCTAGTTAATTACAATTAAAAGTAAGACTGTAATTACCTTTCTTGTAAACTTTGGCCTTAACTGCTGAGCACAGCAAAACACAAGGAGGCTTGGTTAACCTCAGTGGAAAAAAAATAAAGGTTTTCTTCTGAAATAGCTGGAGCCTGGGCATTCAGGGGGAACGTTCCTGGGAGGGTGAGACAAAAAGCAAACCAAGAGCCAGCATCAGACAGATCATTTATAAACCAGCACAGCTTCAGGTGGGAGAGGGCACCCAGGACTCGCTGACCCCTCATGGGGACACACTGGAGCTCCCAACAGCTGGATTTGCAACCGAGGGAGTTCAACACAAAACCTCCCCTGGTTTTACTTCTCACTTTTTATTTATTTGAACAGTTCACTGCTGTTGTCTGCCTGGGGAACCCAGCAGCTCCCTGTGCCTGCTGCACACATCTCCAAGGGATTCCCTGTTCCCCTCTGCTGCAGCCTGGACAAACCCCACACTGCGTCCTGACTCTGCTGCCACAAGAATCCAACCATTCCCATTTCCCTCATTTCCCCACACAATCCCTTATTTCTCTCCCTACACGCAGAAGGGGCATCTCAAGGTGTTTCTAACACCAGCAGAAGGATTTCTCTGTGCACAAGGAGGAGCTTTCTAGAAAAGTGTCCACGCTGGGTTGTTCTGAGCAGACCCACAGAGAGGCTCTAAGTGCACTGGCTGAACTGGTCTGCCAGCAAAGAACAATCCATAGGGAAGGGAGACTATTTTATTCCATTTGATTCCATTTTATTCTATTTTATTTATGTCTGTGCCAGGCCCAACCCAGCCTGGATGCCAGAGCCAAGAGCTGGCACTGGAGGCCAGGCAGGGAAATGCTCAGGGGCTGCCATGAACTCCCACCCACGGTGACAAACGTGTCCATTGTGACTCCATCGCCCCGAGACAGAGGGACAGACAGCAGGGAGGAAGGAGGGAAGGAAGGAAGGAGCTCTGGAAGACAAAGTTGTTTCTTTGGACAGCAGTTATGGATATTTAGAGCTTTGAATGGACACTCATAGGATGAACTTTTGATTTTGCAGTGTGTTAACACTTCCCCATCTATGATCCAACACTGAGGATTCTGGGGAACACAGCTAAGCCTTGGAATAGCCTCAGTCTTAAGCACCATTATATTTTTCATTATTATTGAGAGAATATCTAGAATGTATGCACACCATAAACTCCATTTCTCTAGAATTAGTTCATTTTTCAAGCATTCTATCTTCTCAAGAGTATTTTCTTTGGTGTCTTTTTTAAATCTTTACAAGCATTTGTATATAGATTTAGTAATAAGAGGTGTAGGAGGAAAGAAATATAAAATAACCCAAATCCCTGCCCAACAAATGCTGCTAGTACATAAACTTTATAAATACAATGTTGGCAGATTCCGATATATAAAAAGGTAGCTAAAAAAAAGTAAGAGCCATAAATAATGCCAAGTAATAAAGGAGGTGAATGTTTTTGTTATTAGATTCTTTCATTGTATAAATCTGTTTAATAAGCTGGCTAGGAATCATTGATAGAAAACAGACTGCTCGTGGTGTTACAGATCAACCTGTTCTAAATGTTCTTTCCTACGCTCCATGCCAAGCAATACTTTTTACAAATACAATTTAAAAATTGAATGTTCTTTCATCATCCAAAGAGAGCAAATAGTCAGAATGCACCTTTTGAAGAAGGCACGACACGTGTCTGTACCAGCAAAGTAGAAAATCTTTGTTTTCTAAGTGTTTAAGTCTGCTTTGTGATTCAGAGTAATTAATACCATATATCTGATTCGTCAAATGTGATCAGTGGATGTGTAAAACTCTTGATTTAGAAGTCTTATTTCCCAACATGTGTGTATTTTTGGAAAGCCCTATCATATATTTTTCTTCAGAAGTTCATGTAAAAAAGCCTGCAGTAACATTGCACTGTAATGAAAACTAAATGTTGTGAAATGTTATTGAGGTCAGTGATGGGTTTGTGACGTTAATCTTTGTACACTATTGGTTCTCATTACTGTGGGGTATTTTTGGTTTTCATTACTCCTAGAGGAAAGGACAGAAGAAAGCGAGATGCTGTAACTCGAAAAACACTCAAATGCAAAAATGAAGATGATAATAATAGTAAAAAAAGAAGAACCCTTTAGGATGTTTTTGGTTACTAAATTGCTGAACTTAAAAAAATCGCCCACATTAAAATGTTAAAGTGCAAGACAGGCTTTTGTGTATTATTATCCCACAGATACCCTTATTTCTGCTTTACATTTTTTTATTGCTGCATCAAACTCCAGAACAGGTGGTTCAAGTGTGCAGCTCTCAATATCTCAGAATTATTTCAGGTTCTGAGTCCAACCCTGATCTGAGGGAATGCAGCCCCAACAGCTCCAGTTCCCAGGGCTCCACAACTCAGGGAATTTCATTCAGTGATTCACCAAGTGGTGCTGAGGAACACACTGAGATCTCCAGCAAAGAATCCATTCTGGGAGTACATCAGAGAAATTAGAGAGAAAATGAAATTAGAAGAGAAATCACATCATCAGAATCAGAAACAGACACATCAGAAACAGAAATTGCATCATCAGAAACAGAAATTCAGGCAGGACATGATCATTACTTGAGTTTATGGGGAGTGGATTTGCTCCCAGTGGTAAAAGCTCAGCTGGACTGAGGGCAGGAGAGGCTCTGCCTGGCAAACACTCCCTGAAATCCCTGACACACCCAGGACTCCCTGAGCATCACATCCAGGCAGGCAGGGAGCTCCCAGCACCTCCCCAGCTGCACCTTCACACCTCCTGGGGACACTCATCACACTGTGGCCCAGTGTGAAACAGGCTTTAAAAACTGAAATGAGCCTTTTCTCCACGAGCCTGACCTCTAATGAGATGGAGATTGAACAGAGGGAGCCCTTGGAGGAAGCAAGGAATAAAAAGGGCAGAAATCAGCAAACACTGGGAACCAAACCCATCTCTGCCCTTCAAACTGATGTGGCCCTGGAGTGCTCAGAGGCCAGTGATGCCTTCTGGAGGCTGAGCTGGAACAGAGACTGGACAGAACAGGAGGATAAAGCAGGGATTTATTAAAAGGCCTCACTGGGCACACCTGGGCAGCACCAGAGCCCAACTGGGACACCCAAGGTGACCCCAAAATGGGCACAGAAACTACGAGGATCCTCCAGCTTGCCTTCATCTCCTTCCCATGCTAACAACCCCAAAAATCTAAATTTCTCCCCCTGTGATAAATTCCATATTCTGCTCTTATCTAATTGACATCCTTGAAAGTTCTGTTCCATCCCAGAGCCTGGGAAGCCCTTTCCATGGACGAAGGTTAAAAATAGGATTTGTCAGAGGGTTTCCCTTAAAACACACAGAGGAATATTCTCTGCATTCTGGGTTCCAACAGGAGGACAAGTCCCTTTACCCTCTCCTTTTACCCTCCTGCAGTGCTCTGTGGAGCCACAGAACCCTCAGGGTGCCCTGGCTGCCACTTTCACAGCTCCCATTGAACTGCTCTCCCCGTGTCAATGAACACTGTTTGCAATACTCCCAGGAATGCAGAGATTTCCTCAAGTGTTGTGCACAAACATCATAATATAATCCTCAGGGCTTCAAAGCCAAGCCCAACAACTAATCCCACAGATAAACAAAGCTAAATCTCCATTTGCCTGCAAAAATAATGAGCAAACATTAGGGCTATCAGTGCATTGGAGGTCCTCAATCTTCCGAGGGAAGATCTCAACTTTCACCCAATTTGTACAGTGACACTCTAATTTACTGGAAGTTGCAAAATCTAATTAAAATCAGGGAAATTGAGGTAGAGAAACCGTTCAGAGCAACTCTGCTAAGATTCATAGCTGTGCTAGTCTTCATTTCAGAGAGCTGTTTGCAAACCTTGTACTCCTAGCACGGCATTTCATCCCTCTGCCTGAGTCTTTCTGAGTCTGAGTGTTTCTTCATGCTGTATAAAATAGATTTATAGCTTGAATCCTCACTTAGGGTAGAATATTATTGGTCAGGTTGCCTATGACATGCTCAGACTCTCTCTAAAATAACAGCATTAAACTTCCTTCAGTCCCAAGAGACACTGAGATGGGTTTAAGCTCTGTTGCAAAGAACTCCTTACACAGACACCAACCTATAGATTTACTACGAGTTTAAGGCATTAACAGGAAACAAGAGCCACACTTGTGTGACACCAAAGGATAAAGAATGGAGATTTCTAGAGGAAAAGGAACTAATCTGCATAGGTGTCACTCCAACAACTGATGGTCACAGCTGCTCCAGCAGCAAGGCAAAGAGAAGATGAATCAGGTGGTTGCCAGAGGCCTGCTGAATGATTAAAGGAAGTAACACACTGCAAAATAACCAAAGTTTTCATTTCTTTCCAGATACTTGCAGTGCAAGTTAGTTTAAATCCTAAACCAAGGCACTTGAGCAACTTTGTGCATCCCCTTAGGACTCCTCGTGTGGATAATGCTCCTCAGTACAGACACCACCACTGAATCTGCTGTATTTCTTTCAAGATTTTCCAGCTGATGAGAGAGAGCCTGTCAGAAATCTGACCAGGACAGTCATTTCTGCACGACTCCCTGGCTGTGAGCTTAATCCTTTGCCTGCATTACTCCCTGCTCTTACCAGGATCATTCCATCCTCAGATTTGATTTATAAATTAACAATGGCAACAATAAATATCAATCCAGCTGCAGCACCAGGGCCAGAAAACCAGGAGACACAGCAGTATCAAGGCCAGAAAACCACGACAGCAAAGTTCACCCCATACTTGGTGACAGCACAGGGGCTCTTCCATTCCCACCATCATCAACTTTGGCTGGGCTTCTGAAAACATCCCTTAAAAGCACCCATCTTTTGAGGAAGATTCCTTGAAAACAGCAATTCCCAATGCCCTCCCAACCAAAAGCAGCTCTTGGAGAATCCATGGAAACCCAGCTCTGGCAGCTGTGAATTCCTCCTTGTAGGGATAAATCTTTGGGGTGTGAGCAAACCCTGGGAGCTGATGATGTGTCACATATATGAGTGTTTTCTTTATCAGGAAATGTTTACTGCCTGGGACTCCCCTAAGCTGGGGTTTCCTCTTTTTTCTCCCTCAGATTTATTGATCAGAGCTGATAATGGCAACTCAACTGTTTTTTCCAGCACCAGCAACTGGAATCAAAAGGGAAAATTCAGCCAACGAGGAAAAAATTGGTGCTGGTGGAGCAATGTTTGCCTTAAGAATATGAGGGTGGGAAGTGCCAATGTGTTCAGGAAACTCCGTGTCAAAACCAGTAAAAACATGTTGAAGTGGAGAAATTAATGGATGCTTAAATCACCCTGAAATTCTGAAAGAAACACAAATCTGTGTTACAAAGAAAATGTAAACCCGTTTGGAGAATAAAGCAGTGAGGAAACTATTTTGCCTTCATACTATTAAATGAAGCCTAAATATTCAGTAAAATTAGATATTGAGTTATTCTAAACCCAAGGAAATAATGGGATGGAAATAATGGCTCTGAATAACTTGGTCTAGTGGGAGCTATCCCTGCCAATTCCTGTTGGAATTAGATAATCTTTAAGGTCCCTTTCAAGCTAATATATTCTATGATTCTATGACTAAAAAGCCTCTGTTTTAATTTGAAATAGAAGTAAATGAAAATCTAGGATTTTCAGTATATTTTGAATTATTTACTAAAAATCCCCTCAAAAACCCCAACTAAAACCCAAATATAAATGCTTTTTCTGAATCCAAAGGGACATATTGAGCTTTAGGTAAAAGAAGGAGCATTTGTAGGATCAGTGATGGCAGGATCTAGTCTGCATGGAAAAGGCACAAGGATCTGGCAATTACAAATGGGTTTAGAGATCAAATGAAAGGAGTTTTGCTGCTGAGATTCAAGTTCAAGGCTCTGGGAGCTGTGTACAGCACAGAGTTTTACTTATCTCTTCCAGGAACAGCACAGTAGAAGGGAAGCATAAAGTAAAGCCCCATTTGCTAATCTGGTAAATGTTATAAAAAAGGAAAAAAAAAAAATCCTGTTATTTGTCTGGTTTGTCTCACTTCAAAGATCATGGAGCAGGAGAAGGGGTTTTGGAGATGGAAGGAGAAACTATTTTTAAAGGCAGTCACAGGACTGTGAAATAAGATGTAGGTTTTAGGGAAAAAGAGTTACAGGGTTTTGGGCTGCCCTGCATCTGCAAACTTGATTATTTCGAAGAATTCTTCAGGAGAATTAATGAGAAGTGACCACGAGACTTTGACCAGGATCTGATTAGGAAATGAGACAGTAAAATTTGGCACAAATTGGGTGTTGAGGCTTCAGCCACTGCCAGGACTGGCTGGGGACCCCAGGTCCTGTCCATCACCTGTTCACATTCATGTCTGCTTGTGGCACAGAAGGAAACAAGGGATGAGGAAAGAGAGGAAAGGAGAGATTCAGAAATGGAAAGGCAGAAGTGTTTTGACCAGGTGGCCCCACAAATAAGAGCAGCCAGCTCCTGAAAGAGAGGCTCAATCCCTTTTTTCTGGGCTCCAGGAGCTGAGGCCAGTGCTCGGGAAGCCTGGCTTCCAACAAAATCAACAGCAAAGCTCGCCTGACTTCAAAGAGAACTGAATTAGGCCAATGTCAAGAGCTTTCCAAAGACTCATCCTTAAATCCTTCGTGCTCGTAACTCTTCCTGAGGGAAAGCAGACAGTCAGGTCTGTGTATCCATGCTGGCACTGGAGCCCTCAGCTAAAGGGGCTCAACCTAGATGAGCCCCACAAGTGATTTTACCCTCTGAATAAACTTAATCTCGCCCAATTTTTAATACTGAGCAGGTTTAGAGGATGAGAAGAACCTGGGAACAGAGAAATCCATCAGGAGAGGCTGCTCAGGGAGAGCAACATCCAAGAGAGCTGGGTAAGGGTCCCTCCAGCCCTTCCAGGGTGCAGGGTCCAACCCATGGAACAAAAAAAGTTACAGGGAGAAGTTATAAAAAAGCAGTCTCTCTTTGGAAGATCTGCTGAATTTAATTCCCATTAAAGGCCCTTCCTTCCCCAGTGCTGGACACACACCTGTCCCTGGGCTGCTCTCTGACACATCCAGAGGTGTGTGAAATCCAGCCACAGACTGGAAACAGCAGGAGGGAGACTCTGGGGTCCAGCGAAGAGGCTGCACACATCTGGCCTTTCAGCTCAAATAAAATTGATTTTCTTTAATGTAAAAATCTACATTAAAGCCAAATCAGACATGTAAACATCTGACTAAAAACCCTTCCTCGCTCGAGAGCCAATTTGCAGCGAGCAACGTGAGCGTGGCTGCTCTGCAAACAGCCCTGAGCCCAGCAAGCAGCAATCAAAGCAATCCTCTCCTGAGCAACCTGAACATCCCCAGCACGACTTGCAGCACGGATTTTACCCCATTTATTTCCCAAACCACTCTGTTCTCAGCCTGCCAGGGCTGCCGGGCACTCTTCACGCTGCAGCAGAGCAGAGCAGTGTTGAAGTCACAGGTTCAACTTGAGAACGAGGGCATTTGTTTTCTTGTCTGATCAAGGTCAAAACTATTAAAATACCCTTAGGTTCTCAGTCTAGTGAAATGAACTGGTAATACATTTGGCAAGTTAATCTGTGGATTGCCTTCTCACATGAGACCAGCTGTTGTGTTTCTAAGTACAAGCAGTATTTACCTCCAATAATGAAATGACTGAATATAATGTGGAAAAAAAAAAATAAGAAAAAAACCAAACCAGCGTTCCCTTGCCTACTGCACAGCCCTGGGTTACACTTACAGTCCTAATAAAGTGATTTGTCAAACCCATCAGGAGCGAGGATGATCATCTGGATACCAGATGAACTGAAATACGTGTAATTATAAGTTGCCCATTTGTTCTCTTTTATCTCCCACATATCTTTGCTTTGCTCTCAGCTACGTGTGCATGTTTATGTGTAACCAAGCATTTAGCTACAGGCCTAAAATCCAGGCTTTTATTACCACTTTTACTGGAGTCTAACACGAGAGGGTTCTTACTTCATGGCACACTCAGGCAAAATAAAAATCTGGTGACGTTACTTTTGTATTTTAATGCACAGCACATGCACACGGACACACTGAATATATGAACAAATAAAAAATACAGCTACAGTCAGATATAACATGTTTGCAACCCCAAATACAGACTCAGCTTGTCTATTAAATATGTTCATAGCTGAAAATGATAGAATCAAATGTGATTTGATTCTACTTCACCTAATTTCCTCAACAGCAGAGGCTGCTTTTCTCATAGTATTTAATATTATGTACCTGCAAGACCCCACTGCTATGAGGAACTGGTGTTTTTACTTCTACCCTTTGAATTAGGATGGTATAAAGCACCAGAAGTGGATTGGTGAATATTTATAGAGGTAAAATATTCTCTTTTTTAAGTATTATACAAACAGTATTTCATAGCATGTATTTTATATATATATATATATATATATATATATATATATGATAAGGAACAATCTGAACAGACACACTCACAAAAAGTCTGACAGGAAAACAGAGAACAGGATAGAGGAGAAATGATAAAGGAGGAAGCAGGAGAGATTATAAGTGACAGTGGAGGAGGATGAATTTCTTGGAAAATGTTTGTTTTAAGGAGGGATTTGAATGAACAGACAGAGAGCTGCTGGAAAAGTGGTGGGAGACCTGCAAACCTAAGGAAATGATACCTGAGGGCGAGTAAGGAATGCCAAGGAGAGCACAAATGAAGAAAGATTTGGAAATAAAATCAGGCATGAAAATCAGTCTGGGAACAGACAGTAGGACATGACAAATGAGCTCCAATTCTGTGGGACTCAGCCCCTCTCTAATAAGGGATTGGCATGCTATCCCAAAATTTCCTGCAGCCTGCCCTGGAGAAAGGGGAGGGCTGAAACACTGAGACCAGTGGTTACAGTAATGAAGGGGTTTTGCTGAACTCCTCAGTCAAAATAAGCCATTTTCCATGAACTTGGGGTACAAAGCTCCCTCTGTGAGTCTACCTGAGGCAAATACAGAGCAAATCAACCCCAAACACTTATGTGCAGGTGGGTTATTCATTCCATTTTAAAATAATCAGAACTCTTTGCATGTTGGAACTGTTTCAGACTGCTTCTAAAAGTGCTGTCTTAAGAGAATTCCTTTTTAACTTACTTTTTTTACTGAAAAAGAAGATGTCTCCATACAGCATGTGCACAGAGTCACTGCGGGTATCCAGCTGCATTGTAACATCTTTTTCATAAAGAGCCATAAAGATTTCAGTGGCCACTGCAAAACAGCATCTCCTTCAAGATGCTGAAGGTATTCCTGCTTATGAAGCTGTTAGAATTGCTCTGAGACAGAACCTGCCCTGAATTTAAGGCAGAAGTTTTTGATCTCTTCTACTGAGCTGCATGCAGGTGCTCCAAAAGCAGAGAAGAGTTTGGCTGCTGGAAGAAGCTGCTCTTTTGGACACTGGAATTACACACCAATTTATCAAAAAAAGAAATGCCCACTGCTAACAGATAAGAAAATAGACTTTTGTTTCTGCCTGGCTTGTTTGAGGCACAGAACTGGTGACCAAATCTTGGACACAGTTCCTGGAAGTCTCATAAAAAGTTGCTGGAGGAGATAAATCAATTCAAGCTCTTATTCTCAGGTGCTGAATCTCATCTGGGATGGATCCTAGCTTTGGGGTGTTCAGAAACACTCACAATATTTTCCAGATATAATATCAGTTCACACTTATTGCCTCCCATATGGTCATTTAAATAAAACACTGCATAGAAATAGTCTTGCTCTCAGTTTTTAAGGGGGGAGTGAATTCAACTATCTACCATTTGAAACAGTGGAAAAATCACAAACAAAACTCCTGTCTTCTGCATCTCCCTTCTGCCCTCTAGTTCTCACTTCTTCCTCCACATCTCTGAATTTTAATTTGAAATGTCCACACACCAATTAACAGCCTCAAAATCCAGTTTTCTGTCCATCTCCCTCCTCCCAGTAGTGAAAAATCCCTGTGTTTGTATACAGGCTTGCTGGGAAGGCAGTTTTCTAGTGAGAAGAAATTCTCTCTGTCTCAACATCCTGAGTGGGAAGATGGAAGCAATGCCAAGAGGAAAGCTGGGAGCAGGGCAGGATAGGGACTGGACACAGCAACTAAAAACTGCCTCCAGGGCAGTTCCTACAGGGCTTCTCTAAATAGATCTTTTCCATGCACAAATCCCAAGTTTCTCCCTGCACCTTTCTATATATTTAGCTCATTAGAAAGCCCCTTTTGCAGAGGTGCTAAAACAGAAAACCAGGATGGAATACTTCAACCCTGGCAGATAAACTGCGAGGCTGAGCTCCCCAAACTTCTCCAGACTTCAAAGCCCCGCAGATATTGTTTAATCAATGATAGAGCTGCAAGGCCAGCTGTGTTCTTCTGTTTGTTCTTACATGCTAATCCAAGTTTACCAAAACTCAGGGATTTTGCATCTGGGGTATTTGGATCCAGGCCCACTCCTCTGGTAACCTGTCCTTGGCCTCTCCTTCTGTCTTTGTGGCACGTTCCACCCCTCTCTCTGCTGTCCCTCTTCATTTTTTAGTGCTGCTTTCCCTGTCAGGGAGATCAATAATTGCTTTGTCGTGCTTCAGGACAAGACCCCTCTGCTTCTGGGTTCCTGTGCAAGCCCACTGTGGCTTTGGACATTTATAAACAGCATCTGAAAGCTCTGCTGGCCCTTCCTTCATAAATCTCCCCACGGATCTCAGTTCTCTGCAGCTTCCTGCTCTGTTTTAGGCACGAAAAAAATAATGAAGTGCTTCTAAGCTGATTATATGCACAGCTGAAATATCTAAAAACTGAAGTTTTCAAGTTTCAGAGACCCTTGTAGGTGTCACCTCTGTCCCCAAACCAGCAGCAATCTTTCCCCTGCCCTGCTTTGCCCTCTGCTTCTTTGTATTTTACCATTTCCTATTTTATTTGTGAGAGCCTGAACAGACCCCGAGTACCATGAGAAGAAAAATAAAGCACAAATGGGTGTTAGGTAAACAAGGCACGGGGGTCCAACGTTGTTTGGGGTTGGCACTCCTGGAGAACAATGTTGTTTGGCTGTGGGGCAGGAAATAACCTTTGGGAGCCTGTGACCCCACTGCTGCCACAGAGCAAAACAACCTGGTAAAACCAGATTTTTGCAATGATTTGCCCCAACAAGGAGCTCAGGGCTGTGGGAGGGCAGGCAAGCTCTGCTCAAAGCCTTCAGCAGAAGCATGATCACCAGTTTTGGCTTTTCTATTTGGCTTTTATCCTGTGTTTTGCTTTTTTTTTTTTTCTTCCTTTTTCTACAGAACTAGTCTAACAGAAGGCAGCTTTTCCTCTGAGTGTTTCACATTTTACAAGTTTCAGTCAATTGTGTTTCTAAATCCTCTCAAGATCACCATTCTGGGAGCACAGGTTGCTTCTGCAAAGAGGATTCTTTGTCATAAAACTGCTGTTACCATTAGGGTGTAAAAATCCCCCAATTTCATGGCTTCTGGAGGCAAGAGTGACCTGTCCCCTATCCCACCTCATCTCCAGGCAGGGGACAGGGAGCAGGGAGTGAGGTGCAGCCTCTGCTGGGCAGGGAGAGCAGTGGGGACTCATTTGGAACAGACCCCACCACCACAGCCCTTTCTCAGGGTGCTCCACCTGAGAGGAAGGAAATTGAGATTCCACCCCAAATCCCAGCCTGCAGTTTTGAGCATTCCCACATCTTCCAAGGATTAAGTCACCACATGAACAGCCTGAAGTGCCTCGAGGTCTAGAGCAAGGCACTGTTTTTGGAAAGCTGTGTAGGAAGAACTGCTAAGAGGTTCAAATCCTTCGTGGTTTGCCCCGAAGACATTCACGGAGGGATTACAAGAGGAGAAATGAGAGCCAGCTCTGAGGTGGGGTGAAAGAAGGACCCAAATGAGCTAAAAAGAGCATCTCCTTTCCCTGACAACCAGGGTGGCTCAAAAGAAGAAGAAGTTTATACAAATTTGTTTTAAATTTTGACACTGGGCCTGCTCTCTGCCCCCGACACAAACTGGATCCCCTTCAGCAGGAGGGGAAGAGCAGGGAGGTCTGTGTCCACTACACCATGACTCAAAGCTCCATGTGGCTCCTCAAACAAATTTATTATTTTCCAAATAATTTTCAAGCCTTGGGAATCTTTAAATCACCTCCAAGAAAGCAGAAGACAAAAGCACGGAAGAGCACGGGATCATTTCCACAGCGGTCAAAACATATCCCTAATTTCAAATCTATGTTTTGAAGGGCAAGGATGAAGTTTTGAGCATTTCTAGACCATCCTGCCATACTCCTTCCACGAGGGCAGGCTGGGAATGTGCAGGGCACACCAGGAGTCCCTGCCAAGCTGGGCTCAGAGGGCAGAAGCCCACGGGAAGCAGTCGGTGCTACCACAGCAGGATCACGCTCGTAATCCCAACGAGATAATCACAGATGTTGTGACCCACTTAAAAAATGAGTTCATTTTCCACATATCCAATTTCAGTGGCTTTTTAGGACATTACCCCCCTGTAGGTTTACGGGCAAATGAGTGCTCAGCTTATTCCCCATCATTTTCTGCACCAGTAATGCTATGCCATGGGAAGTGTGAAATTAGTCCATAATCTTTAAGCCCCTTGTTTTCTGGATGACAGATACTTGCTTTGCTAACAACCCCAACCTCTTTGCAGAGCTGCATTCCCTGGGAGCCAAAGCAACACATGGAATTTTTTTTGTTACTTTGTCAGGCATAAATACGGTGGTGGTGGGGGAGACAACAACAGCAAATAACCCCCAGCTTTTGACACCCCTCAAAAAACTGGTTTTTAGATCAACCATTCCTATTTGATCCATCTTTGGCAGCATCTTAGAGATACCAGGGAATTCCAAAAGGAGGGGAAACTAAGGAATCAAGTGGCACAAGGAGCACAGAACAGGTTTTTTCATCAAGCTGGCCTTGCAATTGCACTCTGTGGTCAAACCATGCCACACTCCCAGTGCTCTGAAGATGTCATGGAGGGCAGGGAGCCTTTCCCCACTCCAGAGCTCATTTTTCACCTCTCTTGTGTCAGTGTCACCAGGTGCCCAATTTAAAGTCAATTCCATGCAATGCTGAGGCTGATGGGGTAGCCTGGATTTCCTAATTCTACCTATGCCTCTGGTTTTTTCAACAAATACAATCGGCATGGAATTTTTTAATAAAATAAGGAATCCCAAACACTTACTGTAACTATTTTGATTCTGCTTCTAATACAGGTAAATTAAAAATGAAAGATTCGCTTGTTTGAGGGATTTTTTTTTTTTTTTCAGTGCTGGCTACTTCTTCCCCGTGTATGGAAGCAGCACAAACCTATGTGTTAATTCTGAAATTTTCTTTGCATGGTATTTGTGTTGCCCTTGTAGAAGAGAACATGCAAAAATTCCTTGTAATTACCCAGAAAACCCAGTGATATTTGTTTTAATTGAGCTTCTCCTCTTTGAGCTCCTTTACATGCAATGTATTTTTGTGTGACAGAACCCTCTGTAAGAACAACTCAAATAAAAAAAAAAAAAATCTGTTTATTCCTAAATTAGCATTACCTTCTACCAGGGAGAAGATGACCTTTTCTTACATAAATGACATGTTACTTCCAGCCAAAATATCAGTTAATTTTGATTTGGATCGTAGCTGAGTAGAAATTTGGCCAATTTCTCTCTAGATACAGACACCACCCTTGCTGATATTGCTGCCCTTGGAAAATCCATCCTTGGGAAGTCCATCCAGCTGTCAATCACTTCCCAATAAAGCCACTACCACATGAGAGCAGGCACGAAGTTCTTCCCAACTTTCTTTTAAAAATGCAAATTTAACAAACTTTACAAGTACATTCTTAGGCTGGACACACTAAAGTATCTTATTTCCAAATTATTCCAGTTCAATTACTTGGGCTTAAGCAGTCCCAAACCAAACCAGTTCTGGCACAGCAAAGTTTATACTTTTAAATGTTCCAGTCTTTGCCTTAGATTTAGAAGGGCTTTGCACCTCTCAGGACTTGGCTCATGGGTTTCAGAGGAAGAGAGATGAAAGACAGTCAGTGCTGATCATGGAATCACAAAATTATTGAGGTTGGAAAAGACCTCCAAGATCATCAAACCCAACCTTTGGCCTAACACCCCCATGCCCACTAAACCACACTGGGAAGTGCCACATCTACTGATTTTTTTGGACACTTCCAAGGACAGTGACTCCACCACTTCCCTGGGGAATGTTCCATCCAGCAGAGATGAGCCAAAGAACAGAGACTCACTGAGCTGCCAGACAGCAGAAAGAATTAAAGGGAAGAAAATAATATTTTAAAATTTTATTTTAAATTGCATTTCACTTCTTCAGGTATTGTTAAAAATCCTCTAATTGGAGCACTTTCCCTTTTCAAAATGGCCCTTCTTGGAAGCACCAGCAAGAAGAACACGCTCCGTCACCTCGTAGCCAACGCTTCGTTCCCTCTCCTTCCAACCCAAACCACCAGACTGGTCATTGCTTCCCACTTCTCCCCAAACCACTTTCAGCAGGAAAAACACACACAAACACGGGGTGAGAGATCTTTCCCAGCCCTGCCTGTGGGTGGTAAGGAGGGCCCAGCCCAGCCCAGCCTTTCCGTGCGAGGCGACGGCTCCGCTCGGGAACGCGAAAATCCGCAGGGCTGTGGCAGGTTCTGCTTTTTTCCAAAACGCTCTCCCCAGCTGCAGCACATTACTTGTGGCAACTTTTCTTGGATCTTAAATGGGTTTTGAAGCCATGCTGTCAGCTGCCTTCATGTCACCCCGCTATATTATGATTGAATCTCCTGTTCCTTTTATAGAGTTGTTCTCTCCTAATAAAACACCAACTGCCGGTCGGAACGTCGGGATCGCTGCTCTGGGATGTGATAACCTCCTGCTCTGCTCCCTGCTCGGCTACACCGTGCTCTTGGGATCCTCCAGTGCATCCATCCAGCCCCAGAAACTCGCCCTGTTTATACAAAACCCTGACCCCACCCCCATTTCCAGTTATTTTAAGAGCTCATACTTTGGAACTGGGCAATATTCCTGAGCACATGAAAGAACACCCGGAGTACAAACAGCTATAAATGAATATCTGCAGTTCATTGCGGCAGCTGCCTACAAAGGTGATACCTTCAAGCTGTTTGTCAGAGTAAAGCAGCAAAAAAAGCTGTTACTTGTCAACTTTTGGATAAGATGCATTGCAAAACAATATTCATTTTCCCTGGCAAACGCAAAACCGCGTTTTATAGGTGTGAACTATTTCCAAACTTCAAAACTGTATCGTAAATGAACTGTGAACGGGTAGAAAAACACTCCGGGTACGGTGGCAAGGAAGCAAATGACTTCAAATGTAGAGAATTAAAATAATCATGGTTTATTTTTAATACGTTTAAACACCAAAAATATTTTCACCTTCCATCCTACTGCATTTGAACAGAATCCATCAACAAGAGCTTATAAATCTGTTATTCTTAATGGGTTTCATGCCAATGTTGTGTTTAAAGTCATGAGACTAAAAGAAAAACTACATTCCTGGGGCATAATGCTGCACAGTGAAACAGAAATGCTTCGCTGAAATCTAACTTGACAACATTTGTTGTTAGGATTTCCAGGACTTTCATCAGGGATGTTTCTCAAAGAATCCTGTCTCTCAGAAATTGTTTTTGTCGTGGTAACAGACTCGACTATTAATGAGAAAACAGTAAGAAGCTTTAGTGTCCTAATGGATACTAAATGACCTGGAGGATCTGAAACACTTATGTGCAGAAAAAATACATATGTGCAATTCCTCTGGCTTGGGAGATTTGTTAGGTGGGAAGCAATGCACTAAAGGAGGTAACTAAACACATGTGGAAAACCAACAGTGTTTTACATAAAAACAATCCCATTAACCTCACACGTTAGAAAAACCAAAAATCATATCCTGCTTAATGTGACTTTCACAAATCAGAAGAAATCAGGTCATAATAGTAGATAAATATGCAGTGCCTCGAAGCCTCTGAATGTCCTCAAGACAACGAGGCTACGAGCAAACACTGACATTTGACACAGATACAGCTGTTTAAAATATGTCTTCATCATACTCAGATGGAGATAGAGACAGAATAAAATTCCTCCAGAATAAATCCAGAGGTTTTAAAAAAAAAGTAATCTAAAACCAGATGCTGCAGGACGTGCAAAAATGAAGATGCAAATTTAATTTTGCAGACCTGGAGGGAAATCCCCGCCGGCGTTCACGCTCAGTCCACCTTTACTGAGGAGCCCGCAAGAGTTCCTCAAAATCAACAGCAATAAATATTTTGAAGGAGGAAAACTCTGTAAAGTCTATTCATTTTACTTTCTGAAATGGTGCAAAAATGTTACCTACTCCCTGTGCAGTTATTAGTCTCCGTAATGTAACATAACAGATACTTTCTAAATCCTTTTAGACCTTCTCCCCCTCACTGGAAAGATCATCATTTTTTTTTATTTCAAAGTGGATTTAATAAAGAAAAGGAGTGCTGTTAAAGTAATACGTGAGGCTTTGACATTAAGCAGTGCAACCCTGCAGAGTCGGCAAGAACAGGGTCTCTAATCTCCAGTGATTTATAGAGGGCTCTTCCTTCATCTCTGCACTCAGGGAGGGCCAAAAAGTTTAGAGACAGGCTGGCGTCCCCCTTGCTCCACACCGCCAGCTCCTGCTGGCCAGGCTGCCGGCACAAACCTTTAACCACTTCGCTGCTGGCTTCCCCTCACCCATTAAAGGGCCTTTTATTTATTTGTATTTATAGAACAAAGTGATCTCAGAGTTAAGTAATGCCCACGGAGGTAAATGTTTATGTCTGTCATCAGAAATTTATAAGCAGAGGGGGAGAAGCTAATAGGCAGAGAGGAAAGACCAAAACTGTGGAGTGTTTGATGCTCCTCTGAGTAAGCTCTGAAAAGCTCTGAGTAGAAACACATCTTAATTAAAAAACTTACAAATATATACAGTTAATTTGAAAGCTAAATAACTGAATTACGGACACCAGACAGCCTATTAGAGCTGAGGGAGAATGTTTGCCTTATACTGGCTGAACGTTACACAAAAGTTCAAAGAATATGTTTCCAAACACAAATGCAAGAAGTGATTAAGCTCTTGTCACAGGACAGAAATATCTCAGTTGAATGGATTTCAAATCCATCATTTTTTAGGGAAATGACCAGTTCCTTCTGCACTGTACAACCACAGAAGCCTCTGCTGCTCATCCAAAACTTAAGCCCGGGTCTAACATGAACTGAGTGCTGGGAGATTTGCATCACCAGCAGGAATTCCATTAGGTCAAGAGGATCAGATGTGCAAAGAACACAACTTTAGGCACTGGTGAAGTCATGCTTGGGAACTCAGGCACCTTTCCCTGCACAGGTGACCCCTCTGAGACAAGGGGAGTTCACAGCCAGGTGCCCAAAGCCCAGCAATGCCCTTTCCTGTCTCTGTGTCTGTATCTCTTTAAGCTCTCCTCTCTCCCAGAATCCCAGCAATCCTGACACAGCAGGACTCCCTACAAGAACACAAAAATCAAACTGAAATTCACCACAATGCTGGTAGGATTTGATGTTCTCATTTGCAGGAACACGCAGAGAAGCCACGAAACACGTGCAGACCCACCCTGCATTTTCCCAGCCCCACAGAGGTGACAGAGTAGCATCTTTTAGCTGCCACTGCTTGGACTGAAACTTCCTGGCCAGATCAAGCTGCCCTTGAAAACTGAATCCTGGATGTTTGAGAGGATTTTTTTTTTTTTTTTTTTAATATTCATGCAAAATTACCCTAAAAGGTTGGAGAATGGAAATATTGACATCCTAATTCAACATTCATTAACCAGCATCTTGCAACCTATACAACATATTGACATTCAAGATGCATTGTTTGAAAGTTTCCTGAATTTTCCTTTGAGTGACTGAGCTCATTCCTTACCCCTCCTCTTCTCAGTGAGGCTGAAATTCCTCTGTGGAGTTGTCCTAGGGACAACCTTGGGGAATAAAATTAACTCCTATATGGATGCTCTGCTCACAGGGCACATTTCCTGTGTTTCCAGCTTAGATTTCAGACCACCACAGGATGTTCCTTTTATCACCAAGGTTTTCTGTGGTCTGTTTCACAACTCTCCGTGTTGTACCTTTGATGTATCCACGGATGTCCAATTGGGATTGTTCAAGGGTGTGAAAGAACACCCAGTATGTCCAAAAACACATGCCATGCTGCTGCTTTTCTTTCAACTTAGGGGAAAAACAGCAACCTGAGCCTGCTGGGTACAACCAGCTCTCCTCATACACGTATGAGAGGGGTTAAAACTTTTGGTTAAGATTTGTTTTCACACAAGGAATGGTTTAGGAGCATCCCTCACCCTCTGGCACGGTGTTTAACGTGAATTTATTTTAATGTTTCTTGGTGTTGCTGCAGACAGCACCGGGGCAGCCACAAGCTGAGGAAGAAGGAAGAGAAAAAACACCGAGGAAAGAAAAACCCTGTGGGGACCAGGCTGTGCCCTACCCCACCTGCACAATATCTATTTGTGGAAGCTCATCCTTCCCCTCATGTGTGAAACTTCCAGGGAAGGAAGGGTGCTGGAGGTGCCCCTGGATCCTGCCCTTTCCCTCCCATCCCCAGGCACGAGCATGTGCCTACAAAAGGAGTGGAAACTTGGCAGGCTGGGAGCGAGGAGCTGAGCTGCTCCCGTTCTTCTCCGTGGGAATCACACCAAAAAGGTAACTGGAAAACATGCTGGCTTTTCCTTGGAGCCCCCAGCACTGCCCCTGACAGCTGGAACAGGCAGGAATGGCATCTTCCCAGCCATGGGCAATCTGCTCCACAGCCCAGCTCTGGGGACTGAGCACAGCCGCAGTCATTTCCCCAAAAAGTCCCAAATTCCCAGGGATGGGCAGGGTCACTCCATGCAGGCATCAGGTTCAGCCCTTAGTTAGGCTCAAAAAAAGGTGTTTATAGTTCAGAATTCTCCCAAACCTGAGTTTTCAGATGACTTAATCCTTTAACACTCCTGCTCCCTGAGGGTGTCTGCGGAGAAGAGCCTGAAATGGGAATTTCAGGTCCTGAGCAGGCTGTAGATGATGGCATTTTGATTTTTCCTGCATGAAACCCTTGCAGCAGTAAGCAGAATAGGTAATCAAGCCTTCAATCAGCCCGTGCTGATGCTCAGCAGGCCTGGGACAAGCTGATGTGGCAGTAAACAAGTCTTATCAGGGCACCCACAATTAACTGCTGTAACCAGAGAATGTAAATCACTCCACTCCAGCAGACGTGTGATCCCAATTTGCACCTCATCCAAGTCAGCTCGCCCTACATTATTTACACAGCCTCGGATCTCAGTTGTACCTGCTGGGGGATGAGTGTCTGTACTTAATACAACTGTAAAAAATTTTTAAAAATTGAAGTTGGAGGGAAAAAAGAGTTTCCTAAGATGCCTTTTATGGGGACCCACTAGGTTTTGATCATGAGACACCTTCCAACTCCATTCTCAAAGTAATTTTTACTGGCCAGCAGTGAAGGGACAAGGTCTCACATGAAACACACTTTTATTCCCAGATACAACTCGGGAAGCCACAACTTCCCTCAAGGCTCCTGAAGCAGCAATAATCTTATTTTCTCTGTACAGCCACTGGCACATGTGAACTCAATGTGCAGCTGGTGCCTAAAGACACCACTCCAAAATAAATCTGAAATGCAAATAACTTATTTAAACTATAATACAATCACATTTCTTTTTATAGCAATCATAAATCTCCTTCTTTATTATAATCACATCTTATCACATATAAAGTAATTTAATACAAGTCCTACCTTCCTACATATTATTGCATTAAAGAGAGCAAACTTTTCAGTGTTATTTATTTCCAGAAGAATCTGCAGGAGGCACTCTGGCTCTGGAAGGACCTAACTTATATTTTAGAGTGGCCTAACTTATATTTTAGAGCAAATTCTTTAGCCTCCATTAGGTTAAGAGTTGTTAAATGAGCTTTAGTTTGAGCTTTTTGCAAGTGAGAAAGTTCCTGAACACCCAGAGCAATCTGGGAGGTGGGAGATACCCTGAAACAGAGGGATGGAAACAGACTCCCCAAATCCATCTGAAAATCAGCTGAAATTTTGCTAAGTGTTCACACAACTGCTCTGAGCAGGCTGCAGAGCAGAGCAGCTCCAAGCCAAGGAGAGGTTAAAGGGTGAGGGGATCTTCACAGACCTCTCCCCACCAGCTCCTGCCAAGAGAACCAGCACCACAAGCTGCCTTTGCCACTGCTGTCATTCCAATCCCAGTCCCTGGAGCTGCTGCAATTTGCACTAATTTTCGAAGAGGGGAGGCTCTGGGCAGTGGAAGAGGCTGGAGCAGAGCCTGCCAGGAGGTTCCAGCCAAGCCAAGCAAACGGGGAACGCTGAGGGAGCGGAAAGCAGAGTCCTGCCCTGCCACAACCATCCAGGCTCCCTAAAGGGTGGCCAAGGCTGGCTTGTGGTTACCTGCCCCACTCTCTGTTGCACAACAGGAGATCCCAACAGCCCCCAGTCTCTGTGGCACCACGGGTTAGGTCACCATTAGGAACATATTTTGCAACCCACATAATAAACACTTTATCCAACTTACTAAAACAAGCCCGGAGGCAAAATGAGTGTAAACACAGGCACAAAACTACTGATATGTGGACAAATACTTGACAAAGTGAGGACCAAAATTTGCCAAGCGTCATTCTGAAAAGCCCATGGCTTTCTAAAACAAGCTTTGCTTTTTATCTTTGGTTTACCAAAGATTATGTGCAGCAGCCAATACAGTATCAAAGCTTAAACCTCAAGTCCCTGCAATCTCCTACCCATCAAAACATTTCCCATGGTTTTATTAGCACTAACAATGAAGTCAATGGGAGCAGAATCTGGCCAAAGCCAAAACAAAAACCTCACACGCCATTATTTTGCACAAAATGAGCAAAAGACTTGTGAGAAAGACTGTATCACCTCGTAGGGAACCACAGATGTAACATTATATATTATCAGTTCCATCCCCAGGGAAAGGACGATTAAAAAAGATTTAAAAAAAAAAAAGCAAGAGAATACGTGATCCCATCCCTCCTGTTGCCAGGAAAACCAACATGGGCAGATGAATATACTGAAACTCAGTGTGTCTGCAACAGGTACCAAGGAGAGAGATTTAATAAAGGTTGGCAAACCAGCTGGTGATCTGTCAGCAAAGCCCCAGCAGTTTTCTCCTGAAAATCAGTTTTGGACTGAATAAAGGATTGAGATTCTCCTCCACACTCTCCTTTTGTTGGTGATGGATTTGTAGAAGCATTTTTTGTGTCTTTTACAGCAGCAGCCACATTAAGTTCTAGTTGGGCTTTGGCTGTTCTTATTTTCTCCTTCCCAAAATTCTTCATCCTCATCCTGAGATGAGCTGAACCAGCACAAGATTGACTTTCTTTTGTACCCACTCCAATGTTTGGAGATTGAATTCCTGCCTATGAATGGCTGTGTGTATGTTATCAACACACATGAGTAAGTGGATCGTACACTTTTATCTAAGTGATTTAAACAACATGAATCAGGAGTTCTCCAGCTCAAATTCCTCGGGATCTTGGGAAGCTAAAGGCTGTCTCAGTCACTGCTCAAATGCAGGGAAACACCTCTGGGCTTGGGATGCTACAAGAAGTTTGAATTTGCAGCAAAATTTGCAGCCTTGCTTCTCCTGGTGATCCCAGCCCGCCGTGATGTCCGAGCTCCCGCGTTTACAGGATCCATAAGCTTGATGGAGCTTAGACTTGTCTAATTACAGCTTAGCAGCCATAAGCAGAGATCCAAATTATAAAATCAGACATTCTGGTCATCTACAGAGCATAGCTGAACACTGAATCAAGCAACAAAGTGCCTTTGGAGTAGTGTCCTCCAAAAACTTCTTACTGTCACACGCGGTGCCACTGGATGAGAGCAGTGCCACCAGCAGCAGGCCCCAAAATACCAACTTGTCATCCCAAACTTTATTTACAAACTCGGCTGCAGAGTTTATTCGCGGCAAGAAGTGCTCTGAACTTCTAAGTGGCCAAGCTGGACAAAATGGTGGGAGTTTTCCCTTTGAATTTCTAAGGAGTTTACAGGCTGCTGGGTTTAGAAATCCTGTTTCTTCATGAGAAGAAGACGAGAGGCTGCCTGAGGACATTGTTTATTAAAGCCTTTTGTTCAATTTACAAATTGAAACAAATAATTGTGGAGACATTTGCAGCTATGGAAAAAACGTGTTTACAAAGTGGAATAAAATACAGACTAAATACATTTGGATTATACTGGATCAAAACATATGAGTTGCTAACATAGCATAAAGGGCGGTCGACACTACGAGGACAGGAGGAAAGGCGCCACTGAGTCATGGATTTTATAACAATCTGGTCACTTAAAAGACTTTTGGAGAGTTTTACTCCCAGAGTCCTTAACATGCAAGAAACTCAGAGCCACTCTCAGCAGTGAGCAGCCCTTGAGATCACAGACACTCCGTCCTAGGGACACCCACCTGCTCTTAACACATGACAGAAGCTTCCTCAGAGGTACGAGAGCTCCCTGAATACTCCACTGGAATATTTCTTGGTACTTGGGTTTGGGTTCAGTCTTCTTCATTTGGTCTCACATGGAAACTCCAAGTGCATTCAGAAATTGCAAGGCCATCTCATCTCTTCTTCCCTCACACACAAGCATTGCTCTTTACAGAGACATTTGTCTCACTTTAAATGTTTGACACGGTGAGGTTGTCACCTCTTGGAAGATTATTCTGTAGTTTAACCCTCATGTTCTTGGGAAAATATATTCTGGGTATTGGGTAAATAATATTGATTGCCAATATATGGAAGAATTTCCTCCCTGGGAGGGTGGGCAGGCCCTGGCACAGGGTGCTCAGAGAAGCTGTGGCTGCCCCTGGATCTTTGGAAGTGTCCAAGGCCAGGCTGGATGGGGCTTGGAGCAGCCTGGGACAGTGGGAGGTGCCCCTGGGTGATCTTTTCAGGACCTTTCTAACCCAAACCATTCTGGGATCCTGTGATTTGGCATGGAGTAAAGGGAATTGTATCAGAAATAAATCTCAAAGAGCCCAATGGAGGCAGGGGAATTAGATCAGTGGAAAAATGGCACAAGAGGGATGAAGTGCTGCTCCTAACTGTGAGCTCTCAAAAGCTTATGTAAACAGCAATTTCCTCTAATATCTTAATTAATGGCACGATGACAGAATCAAGCACTGCCTGTAACACTGATGGGAACTTCCAATAGGAGAAATCTATCACCATTAAAAGAAGGAACAGAATTAATCAACCAAATTGTTCTCCAGTTTACAAACTCCATGCAAAGGAAAAGAGCCATTGCTGCCAGTGGAATACCATGGCTAAGGATCTCTTAGTAGCACAGAAGTATTTTCTTAACATCAGTGAAGTATGTTAACTAATATTATATTTAGTTAGCTGAACTCCTCCGGGGATTAAAGGCCCACTGTGCCTAACAAAACTTTGTCTTGAAACAGCCTAGCAAATGTTATTTTAGCACAGAGTATTTGATAGCTAATCGTGCTATAAAACTATAAAATAAAGTTGTGTTTATTGGTACAATTAATCCCTCCATAGCCCACAGGGCTACGAAAGAAAATGGGGGGAAGATGGAGATCAGATCAGGGGGGTGGGGTGAGAAAAGAGGGATTATCAGGAGTAGGGAAGGACCAGGACTCAAGCAGTGGTGTGACTTCAGGGAACTATTATTATTATTATTATTATTATTATTATTATTATTATTATTATTATTATTATTATTATTATTATTATTA
>JAGMWU010000020.1:1950997-2172799 GCA_018697195.1 Certhia americana | reverse complement strand
TATTATTATTATTATTATTATTATTATTATTATTATTATTATTATTAATAATAATAATAATAATAATAATAATAACTACTATTCCTCCACTTGTAATCAAGAACACCATCTCCATCTGGGAGTGCCTGAGAGAGAAAAAGGAAGAATTTCAATAAACTACCTGCCCCCAACCACAGCTAAATGTGTCACTGCACAGCAGAACATCCCCACCCCATTCCAACAAATAGATTCCCCAAAATAATACAAATCACAATTGCTCCTCGCTGCCTGAATTATTTCAAAGCTTTTCCAGCTAGGAACAATCTGAAGTAAAGCACCAGAGGAAAAAAAGACCCCATTCTGTGATAGAAGAAACATATGCTTGAAATCTAGAGAGCACGTTAATTGTGGTTAATATGTGAATCAAATTAGGAATGTAAACAACACTAACACTCAGAGCCTAGGCAGTGACTTCCTATTTTCATTTTTACAGCTTTGGCATTAATAACCAGCAATTGCTTACAGTTGCCAAAGGCTTCTCCTGCACTTCCAGCAGAGGTTACTGGATACTAATGGAGAGCAAATGTTTCTAAGCCAGAATGTGCAGTGCCTTTATCTTGAATAAAATAAACAAGGCACCTGAGGACCACGAGGAGAAAACTGCAAATTTTGATAAAATACATTACAATAAAATACAATCTTGTACTTCTTTGAACTCATTGGTGTAGGACGTGATGAGGGCCAGAAGTTTTCTGGGAATCTTTCAAGATGTCTTTGGGACGGACAGTTTCTGCACTAACAGCTTTAAATCTCCAGTGACTGATGCAGTTCTGATCCACAGCACCCAGAATCACCTGTGAGGTCAGGATCTGTCCCTAAAGTCCAAAGGATTTCAGCCCAGGTTGATTCTCCAAAAGCCACCTCAGCCCCAAGGCTGGCAGCACAGCCACTCTCACAGGGGACAGCCCATTTCCTCCCATGATTTTTCCAGGAAAAAATCCTCTTCCACAGATTTTGCAATGGATTGAATTTTTAGGGGTGATTAGCCACATATATGTAATTTTCTTTTCTTTAGGAAATGCCCATAGTGGCAACGAGAAAAAGGAGAAATTAATGATAAACAGCACATGGTGCATTTGTGGATTTCTTATCCAAAATTCCAAGCTGGATTAAATACAGGAGAGCTCTGCTAACCCCACCTCGTGTCACTGTGTGGAATTTGGGATCATATTGACTATTCCCATGGCACCTGATGGTCCCAGCCCAAGGAAATATTTCAGATATTTTATTAATACAGAACAAAAATCAGCCAGACCCCAAACATGCCCCTATGAAATTGAGAGCTGAACTCCAGGTGGCAAAAATAACACATAGACCTGCCAAAAACCATGAGATAAGAGTGAGACAGGCACAATGATCAGCCTGGCAAGTGATAATCACATTTCAGCATCCTCAGACAGTTGTTGGACTGGCCACGGGCTCAGGTTAATATTTGTATTAAAGAAAAGCTCTTGAGTTCAGCTGGGATCAGGCAAATGTCGTGGGAGGTTCTGTGCAAGCAAGCAAGGGACAAAAGCTCTTCTCAGGAAAGCATCCTCCTAAATTACAGTATTTGTATTATTCTCACAAGAAATTGAAATTACAAACACTATTCCCACCACAGCATCTCTGAACTCAGAACAGCAGCTTCTCAGGACTCTTGGTGGTATCAGTCTGTGGACAAAGTCAGTGCTAGCAACAAGTAACATGCAGGAAAAATTGATAGATGGCGATTTTTTGAAAATAAATCATTGTGTGATGGAGTTGTTGCATTAATTCAAAAGATAAAAAAAATAAACTCTCGGCATGGAAATAAACACAGTGCTTTCAATGAACCTAATAACATGAAAGTAATGAGTTTGGAAAACAGATGTGGGAAAAGGCAAGGGAGAGCTACAATACACTCCACGCAATCTGGGAAGGAATGATAAAAAAATTTACAAGCTGTTTTGAGTCCTGAATAAAAGGGGTAATCAAGGCAGGCTGGGCTCTGAGCGGGACGGGCACAGCATCCTGCAGCAGAGACTAAGCAGAACACCTCACCCTCCTGGACTGTATGCCCAGGCTTCCCAATTCCTGCCTAATTCCTGGTTTTGCAGTCCATAACTCACAGCACTTACTGTAAGGCCTTGTCACCCCCTCTTTCCCCCTCGTTTGTTTGATCTTTGACTTTCTGCTGGGGCAGCAACTGCTCAACAAGCGGTGAGACAGGAGGGGGAACTGGGAGAAACACAGAAACCAACCCAAAATGCAACAATACATCCTGAAGAAAGACACTTCACTGGAAGAGAAAGCACCCCCAGAGATGATTTCCATGCTGCCCAGTTGCCTCTCTTGCTAAATCATGATTGATGAAAACATCCAGGCAAGAGAGCCGCCGGTTCACGGAGGACGTTCCTCCGCACAGAGCGCTTCTCAAAATGGCACTGTGAGAAAACTCCCCTCTGCAGTTGTTTTACTTTTGCCTCTGAAAAGCTTTCAAATTGAACTGCTAAAGTTCAGCCAGCATCTAATTTTAACCGTGAGTTCCAGGAGAGAGTAAAGCTGGTGGGAAGATTACAGAGTTCCTTGAAGCTCTGACCTACAACAGGAAGAGAGTTGTCAGCCTTCATGTCTCTCACTCTAAATCCCAAGGGAAACAACACTGGCAGAATGTTTTATAACACGTTCCCACTGTAAAAATTTTGTATTTGAGAAATATGATGCTTGCTCACTCCTTCTCCTAGACCTTTGGTGTGTCAGTAAAAACAGATGACCTTAAATGAGTAATTTTAGTTTTGCCTTTACACCACAGTTCGGGTACTCAGGGTTCACAGGGCTCTGTTTACAAAATCAGAGAGAACTGATACTACACAAGAGCAACACATGCACCCACACCTTTAAAATATTAGTGAGGAGCTGGCAGCTTGTAGCAATGGAAGAAGGCCTTTTTTCTGCCTTCTCAGGTTAACTCTATAACTCAAGAAATGCCCCCACGGAAGGCTGCAATCTGGGATTTTCATAAGCAAGGCTGAAAGGCTTCTGTCAAAGGGCCAAAAAGCAGCATCTGCAAAAGACCTCAGGAAAGAGAAATTAAAAATAAAATAATTGGATTATGATCTCTCAGCTAATGAAATCAGATATAGTTTTTCTCCGAGTCAGGGGTTTTGAGACAATGCACAGTGGTACAAGTCTGGATCCTTCCCCCATTGCTCCAGCTGCCCAAAGGATCACGATCTCAGGTGCTGCACAACATCAGGAGTACAGCTGAGAAACTGAGAACGTTTTCATCCTGATGGTAATGAAGGTGTGGTGACAAATAACCAGGAACTGGGCAGGATGTGAATAATAAATACGGGAAAACTGCTATTCCAGGAGTAGCTCTTGGAGCACACGGAGAGCTGAAAGAACCCAGTCACCCTGGAGCAGCTTAAAAAACAGGTTTTTTCCTGCTCCTTCCCATTCCTCAGCTTTTCAGTTGCTGGGAATGATGCCCTGAGAGCTGAAGCCCAGTGAGGGGAAGCAGAGGAACCTCAGAACCCTGGCACTCAGGGTCTGAGCACAACTGGGTGGGAGCAGAGGCAGCAGCAGCTCCTGAACTTTCTCCTCTCCTCCATTCCTGCAGATAATGAAACCCAGAAACACCATTCTGGGACACAGTTGTGACAGACCTCACGTTATCTGCTGCTGACCCTCAACTGAGACGTCTCTTAGTCGGGGATGATGATTTTTGCGCTCATGAATAATTAGTTTTGCTGGTTTTAAGGGGGAAAAAAAAAAAAAAAGCGTATCTTTTAATCAGAATCTAAATGAAAAAATGCTAAAAGCTATTCCCCAACATCTGCCAGTCGAGCATAGATTTAGAAATAAAAATCAAGAGGTATAGACTCATCTCAGGGAATTATGTGTTCAAATCCTCATTTATGGAGATGAGAATGGAAGTGTTAACGTTCCGAGTCTTCTGCTGCATATCCGAGGCATTAGGGTGGCTTAATGAGACACTGTCTGAAACCAAGAACAAGCTGAAGTTCCTCCCTCACATGCACACACTGAATTTTCTGTATAATTACTCAGTTCTGAGTAACAGCAATTTATTAGATTTTCCCATCAAATGGGTGAGTCGCTAATGTACAACATCTTACAAATACCCAGGGCTCTTCCCAAGGAAAGGCAGGAGTTATTAGGAACCCAAGCACTGAATGGAACCATGCACTTTATCCCCCCCATTTCTCTATAAAAATATTTTTGAGGTGAACTTAGTGGCTGTGAAAAGCAGATTTTTCTAACCAGGGGATCAGTTTCTAAGGGCAGAAGAGTGGTTTGAGAGCCCTGAAAACATCCTGTACAAATGATCAGCATTTACCTTTACAGGGAAATGAAGCACAGCCAAAGGACAACTCTCATGAAGGAGCGACTGGGGAGCAATTGTGTTCCCTTTGCATTTAATATAAAATATACCATTGCAGCATTGCAGAAAAATGAATTTTTTTGCTGTATTACTCTCCCAAGCAACAGGAGAATGAAAAGTAGGGCTGGTTTCCAGGGCTGGTTGCATGGATCCAGCCTGGCCTTGGACACTTCCAGGGATCCAGGGGCAGCCACAGCTTCTCTGGGCACCCTGTGCCAGAACCTCACAGGGAGCAATTCCTGTTGGATATCTGATCTAAATCTCCTTCAGCTCAGGACCATTCCCCCTTGTCCTGTCACTGCCTGCCCTGTTAAATAAGGATCTTAGGGGAATGTCCTGGTGATGCCTTCTGGAGGCTGACCTGGAACAGAGACTAAGAACAGAAGGATAAAGCAGGGAATTATTAAAAAGCCTCACTGGACACACCTGGGCTGCACAAGAGAGTGGCCACACCCAAAATGATCACAAAATGGATGACTGATTACAGAGTCCCACACTTTTATAAGTTCGGGTTCATTAGCATATTAGAGTTAATTGTCTAATTATAGCTCCAGGTTGTGAAGCTCCATCCTCCTTGTTTTTAATTCTCACTTCACCTTTGGTTTTGTTCTTGGGCCTGAAAGTTGTCCTTGGTGCCAAACTAGAACAGGAATTGTTTTGTCTCCCTACTCTGTGAAGAAAGCTTAGCAGCACTGAATATGAAACCTAAACCTACCCACTAAAACTAAAAAAAATATAAAAGCTAAAACTTCAGGCATCACTGGTGCTCTTGCCCTGCTCCAGCACGGGGCACGGCTGGCACGGGCAGAGGATGAGGAGGAGCAGCGGGACCGAGGCCCTGCTCCATTCCCAGGCCTGTTTTATTTATCCATTTCTATTTTAATCAGCTGCCTGCCTCCCCCCGGAGCCCTGGGTTATGTGAAAAGGCTGGTGCCAAGTGGTGGGGGTGTGGTGGGGCTCCTGCCTGGCCAAGCCCTGCTCCTGACGTACTGTGTGGTCAAGGAGCCGGGACTGGGGGGCCTGAACGAGGGCCAAGCCTTGCACTTCAGCTTCCTGACCTGGCAGCCATTCAGAGAGACCCTGCTAAGTGCTATTTCCTAAATACACCAGCTTTTCATAACAATCTTACCACATTGCTTTCCTTTACAAGCTCTCTTAAAAGAGAACTGGACTCCTTCTGGTTAATCTACACAGACTGCATTTGGAAGCCATCAGAAACTGAACTGTAAACAAAACGTTATTAATGTGTTGTAATCTGCCCTCAATGTTCCAGATGAAAAGAAAATGTTTTATAGTTTTGGAGTATACATTTTAATTGCCTTTTAAGAGTGCATATACTTTTAGTGCTCTCTGTTATAAAATTGCAGTATCTGTTTCTTGATAACTGTTGAATGATCTCAGCTATTTTTATTAGGTTTTCTCCCCCCCCCTGGTCCCCTTCCCTAAGCTACCACCACTGGAAGGCTTTTCCAGACTGTTCCTGATACTAGGCTGGCAAAAAGTTCCATGCCTAAGATAAACTCCATTATAAAAAACTTCTTTACAACATCCCCTCCCTATAAAAACACTTGGCTCTAGAAAATTAGTTCTTCAAATGAACTTAGGATCCAGTTACTTTCAGTAAAAATCTGAACTAAATAAGGGCCAAACTGAATTTTCAGCTCTTTCATGCTTGGTTTGCTCTTGTGCCTTGCTGGAAGAGCTTGGCTTGGGAGGAGATACAGGAATTCAGCCCTGGAGATGTCACAGCAGTCCCCAGAGCTGGCAGAAGGTGCCTGGCAGTGTCCCAGCCCATCAAATGAAGGCTGCTAAGATCCTGCCTGAGCTTTAAGCCCCAAATTCCTCTCAAAGCAATTCCCCCCCTGGAAGTGCTGAGCAGAGTTCAGGAGGTTTTGTTTTGCTGTCTCCCCTCGAAGCAGACACTGCCTTGTACAATAAAGGCTTTCAGTATTTCTGGGATGAATGGCAAAGGGATCACAAAGTTACCTGGCAGGCTTTCCAGGTATCTCCTTACTAGAAAATAAACTTGGTAAAATAAATCGAAATCCAGGCTCATAAAACTAACTGTGGGGTTGGTTTGTGGTTCATTAAGCTGCAGTTTCAGAAGGTGAAGGGAACCCTCAAAACCCTCCATTTCAGGAAATACCAGGCATCTGGATATCACTGTTACCTTGTTTGTACCAACAATGTGCTAGAAGAGAATGGCTCAGCTCTCCAGTTTGAGCTGTGCACTCCTGAAATCCCAAATCCTGCTCTCCTGGCATTTGACTCTTACACACCTCCACTATTAGTTTCTTTTCAGGGTAATTAACTTTTTCAACAGCCCAAATTTCATCTCCAACTCCTCCTGTGATGTCTCTAACACTTCCCCAATACCTTTTTGACTTGCAAGATACTATTACTTGATGCAACACAGGCCTGGATAATTCACAGTGGGAACTGCATCCAGCGCTTGGAGAACAACTACTTTTCAATGTTTTCCTCTTATTCAATTAAAATATTTGAAGTGGCAAAGCCCCTCTCTCACGTTGGATTGGGATTCACATCATGCAAGTGAACTGCAGTTTATTGTTGCTCTTTTAAGTTCTTTTTATCTTCAAAATTATCAGCGCCTGTAATTTTATTTTTTTTAATGTTGTTTTTAAAAACATTTTTCAGTATGCAGATGTGCTTGTGAAGATTAATGGACTGGGAACACTGAAATCTTGTATTAATCAACTTCAAGGGAAGGCAACTGCTGAGTAAAATTTTCCATAGTGCTGCACACAGGAGTTTATCCAGAGAGCTCCTTGTCTTGGAGGAGCCTTCTGTGAGCTCTGCCCTGAGACCAGCCTTGGGTGACTCTTCCTGAATTAATCCCTGAGCACTGAACAAGCCACACTATCCCTGCCCAGTGTTTATCACAGTCCCTGTTATCAAAAATAGCTGATTTGTTCCATGTGCCAGTTAATTTTTGGGCTCCGTGATGGGAACCATCGCTCCCTGGAGGATCATCCCTCCAAAAGTGTAACTGCACGTGACCCTCAGGCTCAGGGGTGCAGAACCAGCAAAGTTCTCCTCAGGAGAATATTCCAGCTCATCACCTGGCAGAGAGAGGCTCATCCCAGAGGGGGAAGGGGCTGGAGCACCATGAGAGGCTGAGGGAGCTGGGGGGGCTCAGTTTGGAGAAAAGGATGCTCAGGGGGGACCTCCCCACCCTAGAGCTCAGTGTGAGGAGCAAGGTGGGGTTCATCCCTCAGGTAACAAGAAATGGGATGAGAGGAAACGGCCTCAAGTTGCACCAGGGGAGGATTAGGTTGGATATTTGGGAAAATTCCTTCACCCTAAGGGTTGTTCAGCCTTGGCACAGCTGGCAGTGGTGGAGTCCCCATCCCTGGAGGGATTTAAATGCCCTGTGGATGTGGCACCTGGGGACGTGGGTTAGTGGTGGCCTTGGCAGTGCTGGGGAACACTTGAACTCCATGATCTTAGAGATATTTTCCAATTTCAATTATTCTATGGCTCTAAATGCTTTCAATATCGACTCCATGGAGCTAAATCTGCTTTCTGTGGCAGGGAAATGACAAAAACCCAAGCCCAAAGCAGGCACTGGGGGCAGCGTGCGTGCACATGTTTCATTAAGGGATAGGTTAATTACCCCAATTTCGTTACTAATTGGATCAGTTTAAACCTGCTGCATTGGAAGTCTCTTGGCAGACACAAACAGCACCATAATTACAAAAACAACTGGTTTCTCCAGTTATGTAATTCTGCCAATTAAATAATTCCTCCTCATGGAAAGCAAACCCAACCAAAGCAGTTCGGGCAGTTTTGACTCATTTTCAGCAACGTGCTGCTTCTCAGTGCTGCTGCCTACAAAATCCAGCCCTATTCCTCATGGCAATCCTTTCCAAGGGCAGATCCATCCCTGCTGGGTGAAAGGACTCAAAGGAATTTGCCAGAGTGATGGGAAAACAACTCCTGTGAGAAGGAAAACCCACCTTAAGCTTTCAAGGGCAGCTTCTGGTAGGAATCTTTGAGGTTTGGAAGGTTTGATCCCAGTTTTGAGGGATACCACCACCCTTGCTTTGAGCTTTTCTCCCTGGGATTGCTACAAAGCAAAGCTTTCCTGCAGCAGCACAAGGATCCAAATAGTTTGGGATTTGCCAAAACCAGAGAGAGTTGGATATGTCACAAGAAAAGCTGGGTTTTACTGATCATGTTAAATAGTTTGTCAAGGCAGACTGTGGTGAGTGATAAAGCTGCTGGCCTGTGATCAGTTCTCCTCTCACCAGCAGGTACTAATCAGGTCAACTGAAATTCTTAAATCAACATGAAATTACTATCTGGAATAAATGTGAGTAAATTGTTCCTGAATCTATGAAAATTAAAGGCAAAACCGATTTTAATTTTTACTATATAGCTTCCTGAACAAAATAGAAATTCTACGATTCTTTAGAAAATAAAAGAACACAAATAAATCTCTTTTTCATGACTGATATTTGCTATTTAAAGCCCAGGGACATGCAGAATAAGTATTTCTAAGGATTGTGCTCCTGTTCAGACTGATTGAACAGTTCCTATAGGCAGCAGAGTCCTCAAGTGTTTCCTTCTAGAAAGAAACTCCAGAGCTTGATATGAAACAGAGAAACCCACAAAAATTATATTTAGCTGCTCCCTGTATCATGCAGTTTTATCTCTCGGGAATTTCTGCCATCACATCTCTAATAGGAGATTTCATGTGAAGTTCTGGAAGTCAAATAATGTCCCACCTACATTAAGAGAGATCAGAATGAAGAGTCTCCCTTCCCCTACATATAATAATAGTCAATGTTCATCTGCTGAAAAAAGCAGAAAAATTAAAAACCACTGCAGTCTGTAAAAGAGCGCTGCTTGGGAAATAACCTTTGGAGGCACTGGAAAAACTCAGAGTTCAATCAACTTTATTTCCAGTACAAAAGCAATTAGATTTTTCCCATCAGAAATCAGATGAAGTAGTAAATTAGGATTTGCTGGTGATGGGAATTCTTAACTTGTGGCATAAATAGAATTTCCTTATTATTATTTTCAGCTATGGCCATCTATCTAAACCTCCACTCCAAGCACAATTTGTGAGAAAAAAGCTGCACTACAGTTATCACAGATGTCAACATTTAATTTGAGTTTTCCTCCCGCATTGTACAAAAGTTACTTTAATTAAGTTTTAAACAACAATCAGCCTACAAGAACCAACAGATTTGGCTGCTGTTCCATTCACCTAAAACTCTGACTTAAACAGAGAAATCTGATTTAAACAACTCCCAAACCATTTGCATCCCTGCTACCCTCAGAAGGCTACGAATATTTTTGTGTGTTCCACCAGTCCTGGGAAAGCAAAACACAGATAAAAATGTGAATTTTGAACTGTTGCTTGTGCTTGCATGGAAAATATTTTATGTCTAATATTAATTAAGAATAAATAAATTCAAAATCATTTTGCTTGTTATAATGCATCTGGAGCATCCAGAGTGGCTCCTGTAGCAACAATTTTAGGGAGCAAACAGTTCAGAATCTTTTCTTTCTGTTTCCTGACACAGTGGGAATTTTGAATATGACTTATGCACGATGAGATATTAATTTTCTTTCCCAAGTACAGCTCTGACTGCCTGGTGAAATTTTACTGAGGACCCTTCTCACTTTGACTCCTTCACCATGAACTTTCTTTTTTTTTTTCCCCTCTGTGATTTAATCTGAACTTGGTTTAAGGTTAAAGTGAATATTAATTCACAATAAGTCCATGACATAAAAAGGGTGAGAACTAGAATTCCAAGAGAGCTCTGGAATGGCACCCAGCTCCTGCCCTGCTTCCTCTCCTTGCCTCCCTCACAGGTCCAGGAATAAATCTACCAAACAGAGCAGGAGGGAGAAAGAGGAGATGAATTAAGGCCACAGATGAGAAAAATTAAGACTGGGAATAATTTCTGAATACAATACTGGCTACCTAAAATCCAAGATTGTTTCTTAATTAGCATTACAGGAAATATTTGATGAGCAAAGCTGCTGGACTGAACCTGTGTCCTGCTTGTTGCTTACATTTATCCATGGAGCATTCCTGTTGATTCCTCCTTGGCAGCTGGAAGTATATTCCAACTGTCTGAAGAGAGGCTAAAATCTAAGATTCCCTCTATCCACAGCTCTGTGCTCAATCCCAACCTGCCCTGAGGATTTTTTTTTTCTGTTTAAATCCGAGGATATTTCCTGAATGGACCCACAGGGATGCACTTGGATCCAGGTTCAGTCAGCAGAGCACCACTTCAGCCATCTCACTGGGGCTTAAGATGAGCCTGTTCAACACAGACAAAAAGCAAGGAGAGCAGATGGAATCAAGAGAGGATTTCTTTTAGCCAGAAAATAAATTGCTGCTGCTTGAAATGCAGTATTGCCATGGAAAAGACTCATGGGGGTGTCCCTGCTGCTCCTCAGTGCTAGCTGAGAGCTGAGCAGAGAGCCAAGGAACACAGGGCAAGAACCAAATCCCTCCCCAAAACTGGGAGATGGAAAACCCACCTAAGCGTTCAAGGGCAGCTTCTGATAGAAATCTTTGAGGTTTGGAAGGTTTGATCACAGGTTGGGGGACATTCAGATGAAGCAGTAAATTAGGATTTGCTGGTGATGGGAATTCCTGCTGCTCCTCAGTGCTGGATGAGAGCTGAGCAGAGATCCAAGGAAAAAAGGGCAAGAACCAAACCCCTCCCCAAAACTGAGAGAAGCCCTTGATGGCCTCCCAGGCACAGGGCAGGAAACCTCCAAAAAATCCAAATATTCACCCTCAGACTGCAGGGTTGGGTTCCTCCTCCTGAAGGCTCCATGGGCCCCAACAGAAAGTCAGGAGTTTTATGGGAAGTGGCCCAAAGTTGTCCAATATCCTAATTCCATGGGGAGAAGCTCTCCCTTGAGCCATGAGCATGGAAAATGCTGAGTGTTGGATCCAAAGCCATCAGCTCCTGCTCCTTCCCAGGAGCCCACAGTGCCCAAATCCCCCCTTCTAAAGCAGGGAAGGTCATGTTGTAAAGTCACTCCATTAAAACAGTAATTAAAGAGTAAACATTAACCAGCAATTTTTCCTTAGGACTTTCTTACTTCCAGTTGGTATCATTCCTCCCAGACCGAGCTGTACCTGATGGATCTGCACGTTTATCTTGATGAAAAATTTTTAACTTCTTGGTTTTCAAGGCAAGAAAAGCCATGTCCTTCCACTGAGAGAAACCCTGCTCCCTGCTCTCCCAGCTCCCATGGCATCGTGGCTGCAGCAATCACATGTTATCCATATTATTTGTCACTGACAAAAGCACACTGGGACATGGTAAAACTGCCATGAGAAAGGAAGTGAACTTCTCCACACTTTAATGAATGGGAACTTTTATTCTGTGTGAAGAAAACCAAAGATAAAACTCCAGGTACAGCCTGGCAAACATGATCTAGCCTGTGGGCTCTTGCAAAAACTCTGGACAGTCTTGACTGCTTGAATTTCAATCCTTATTCCTCACTGAGGTTTTCAGAAAGTGCAAACAATAAACACTTTTTAAAAAAGAAGCTGAAGCACAGAGCTCCATCAGGGAAAGCTGTCAACTGGCCCCAGTCCATGGGAATTAATGCAAAGGCATTGATTTGTTCTAGGCTAATGATAAGGGCTCTTGGTTTAATTTTAGGAGAAGAACTTTCATTTTCTGACTGGCAACCAGAGCTATTTATTACACAACCAGAAAGCCAAAGTTCAGCTTTGCAAGTGACTAATCAAAGCCAAGGAAAGGAGGGAAAACAAGCCTGGAATGGTCAGCAGCAGTTTGCTACAACGAAACCCAACTTCTGCCTCTCACCCCCTGCCCACTGCCCACCCTGGAGCAGCTCCACCAGGATTTCAAGCCAGTATTGAAGATAGTTTTCCAGAGGGATGAGAATCACAGCAGTTCCAGGGATCACCCAGATCCTTCAAGGACACAAAGCTTTTTCACAGCAACAGGAAACACAAAAAAGAAGAGAATTCAAATAAAACCACAGCAACGCTGTCAAAAAGACAACAGGAAGACCAGGGAGTTCAACAAGCTGCTGCTGGTATTCTTGTTCCTTATCTCCGAGGAATCCTGGAGGATAATGACCATCCACTCCAAGTGCCACAGCATCCACAGAGTGCTGGCATGGATACACGAGCATGGATACAACTGTTTATCCCATTTCCTGGCCTAGAATTTGGTGTCTGAGCACTAACTGTAATATTTGGCACTTAGTCCTCTGCGTTCAAAGAGTTAAGCTATGTCCTATAAAGATAAAAATCTCCACTTTTATTGCTTTGTATGGCTCCTACCAAACGAGGATCCAGCTGTAATTGTAACATTCCAAGCTCTGGAGGTGCCAAGTTTTACTAACTATAATTTAACTGCTCCAGCTGATGCAGTCCAAATTCTTGTTTGGATAATCAGCCTTTGTTTAAATATGGACTTTAAAAAAAAAAAATTAAAAAAAATAGAAAGAAAGAAAGAAAGCCCAGGCCAGCATTAGCCTCCAGGCATGTCATGTGAGCTGATTACCCTGCAGCAGTAGCAGACACTCATGCACAAGAGGAGGATTATTTTGCCAGAATTACTGTTACGGTAACACAGAATCAGAGCTTCTCTCCCCCCAGCCCCCCCCCTTTTTTTTTTTTCTTTTTTTTTTTTTTTTTTTCCTCCCCCCTCCACAATTCACAAGTCCTCTTTCCAAGTTCAAATGAAGTTTAAAGGTGAAAAGGGCAAGAAAGTTTCATGACTGGCTGTTGAAAGAAGGAGAAATAACCAGGGTCTCCAAGTTTGCGTTTACTAAAAGCTCAACAATTTTGTATTTTGCTGCAATTCATAACTGCACAAATCCCTTTTGTTGGGTCTGTTTGGACTGAAATTAAACACTTGTTAATAATTTATAACTTAATATCATTAGAAAATAATAATAACTGTCAAGCGACTACATTCAATACATAAAGCAAGTTGAGTGGCTTGTTAGATTATTTGTCAAAGCAACAATTTCTATATATTTCAGCTTATTTCTACTGGGAAGAGCTGTTAAAGAGCCACCCAGCTTGCTTGGAAATCCTTTCTCCACCAGCTGGGAGCAATTCCCAAATTGCTGCACCTCAGCCACATCCAAGTGATGCTGGCTCACTTTAAAAGCACTCCAGCCTGACTCCAGGAGGTGCCTTAAGAGTGCTGGAGGAGGCACGGCCAAAGCCCTTTGCTGCTCCCTGAGCAAAAAATGCATCCCACACTGCCCAGGCTTTGCTCTAAACTTAACATCTGAATGGAACTCAAACAGTGGCCTGATGCCTTAGGTTTTAGCTGTTATATTTTTTAGACTCTGGGCTGTTTTGGTGAGTAGTTTTAGGTTACATATTCAGTGCTACTGAGCTCTCTTCACAGTGTAAATAGACAAAACAATTCCTTCCCCAGTTTGATACCAAGGACAACTTTCAGGCCCAAGAACAAAACCAACGGTGAAGTGAGAAGGAAAAACAAGGAGGATGGAGCTTCATAACCTGCAACTATGGTTGGACAATTGATTCTAATATGCTGATGGACCAAAATTTATAAAAAACCTCATGACCTGGGTGTCCATTTTTGTGCCCATTTTGGGTTCACTTTGGGTGTGGCCCAAGAGTACCCATTGAGACCTTTTAATAAATCCCTACTTTATCCTTTGTTCTGTCTAATCTCTGTTCCAGGTCAGCCTCCAGAAGGCATCAGGCCAATAAACCAACTGTCCAAAAGTGGAATTTGAGAAAATTTTTAATTCTGTTTGTTGGTCAAGGACCTGAGCTGCACAAAGGACAAGGGCCAGGCACAAAGCTGGAGCTGCCTTCCCCAGAGCTGGGTGCAAACAGAAGAAATACTTGTGTGTGTGTGTGAGGAATTCTGGGGGAAAAACTCACTTGTAAAATGTCAGGCTGTGGTTCTTCTTGAGAAGCCATGAGTGTGGCTTTTTGGAAAAATAGATAGAAATAGAGAATTCCAGAATAATTTGGGTTGGAAGGGACCTTCAAGTTCATCTCGTTCCACCCCTGCCATGGGCAGGGACACCTCCCACTGGCCCAGGATGCTCCAAGCCTGGCCTTGGACACTTCCAGGGATCCAGGGACAGCCACAGCTGCTCTGGGTACCCTGTGCCAGAGCCAAGAATTCCTTCCCAATATCCCACACAACTCCACATTCTTCCAGTTTGACACCAAAGCTCATCAGACATCTGACCTATTTTAGCACTCCTCTCTCCACCTGTGGCAATTCTATTGTTGTTGCATATTAATCTATGAAGTTGAAAACATAAAACTGAAGTATACTAAGCGAGGAGGTTGGAAGTTCAGATGTAAAAATTAATCTGAGCCAGTCTGCCCTGATCCTGAGCTCATGTAAACTGATTTAAGTCAGTGGGGCCAGAAGAACTGACATTACTCAGGGGTCTGCTCTTGTTTCCATCTCTTTATCTGAGATCATTTCTAATGTACTTACTAAGTCTTCTCCTTTTATTCCTTTCAAACTCCTCCTCTTGATTTTGTCTCTTCTGTCCCCTTTGCCTGCAGACTGAAAACTGAACACACACATCCAGAGAGAGCCATCTCCTCCCACATCTTCCACTCTCAACTCTTCCCTTCCTCAGCCTGCTCTGTTTCCTTCCCATAATTTCTTATATCCCTGGAACATTTCAAGGAAGCAGAGAAAGGCTCCAAACACTGCAGGTTATTTACAGCACAACAGTTCTCAAAATATTATTTAATTTCTCTTGAAGCTGAGGAGCTGCCCAATGTCCTCGTGTACAAACAGGCTTTGGGGTCCTTTAAAATGACCATGCAAATAAGAAAGGCAGTAAGAGAAATGGCATTTTATTGAATTTATTATTTAAAGTCTCCCATGCTTCTCCCAGAAATCAAATGGTGCCTACAGAGGAACCAGAAGATGCCACTCTGGTTCGTGACAGTAGGTCCTTATAGTTTGTAATTAACTTTATTAATTCTTCAATTTTTAGTTAAAATGGTTGTGGAAGGTTCATTTTTTTTTTCCCCTTTAGTGAATGCTCTCAAACACATGGAAAAAACACAGGAATTGATAAAATTGATCTCTAACATATTTTTACTTGAGAAAGGATTACCACGTTGAATCTTAACATTATATACTTAAAACCATTTCTTGTTCCACTGCCTTTACAGTTCCAAAAAAAATGTACATTTTGGAGACAAAGGCCTTTATCCTCTTAAGTGCTGTGGATTTCATGCCAATCTCCCAATATAAAGCAGACTTCAGACTTACACCCAAGAGAAATGGTCTCGGAAAGATTAGATTTTCCACCACAAAATAAAACCCTTGTGTGGGGAACCACACCAGCTCCAACACCTCCTTCCTCCTAAATACTTGTTTGACAGGGAGGAACACCCCCAGCCCATCCCATGCCCCCTGCTCCAAATGGAAGTGGTTTGATCATTCCTCTGCTCTTGTGCCAACTAGTTTTTCCACATGTAAAATGTCCAGAATTTTCACTGCAATATCCCTGAAAAATCTGTATTTTTCTAGGGTTTTTTTTCCTGTATTCTGTATCATTTTGCAACACAGAGGAAGTTTGCTCTTAATATCAGTGTGCAAAGTGAATTCTCACTGGTGATGGAAAATAGACAAACTCAGTGTAAGGGGCACACGAAGAACATAATGACGAAAATTTCTTTTAAATCAGCAAGATATTTTTAAGGTGTGGACCTCTAATAGGAGCAGGATATTACATGAAATTAATTATGCCAAATATCTGTCAGCTCAATAAATACAAGAGGAAACTTTCCTCAACTACTCATGAGGTAGAAAGATATTTTATCAATCATCCCCATATTAGAAAACACAGATTAGAAAACATGCACATATTAGAAAACAAATTTCTCAGGATATTTCAAACCCCACTGCCAGTAATAAAGCAGGACAAGCAAGGAAAAGAGAGAAATATAGATTCAATACAATAGAGCTCCTGAGGATTCAATTTTAACACCACCAAAACCACACAGAAAAGAATGAATTCAAGAATAAGAAGATTAAAACTGCATGTAGTCAGCTCAGGATTGGTGAGCTGCAGATGGAAACTTTCTGGAGAACACACAGTTGAAATTCTAGTTAGGATATTCTGTGATTAAATGCTCCTCCAATTTTTGAGTACATAATTTTTTTTTTTCCTACCGGCTACTGTGATACAAAAGACATCTCCTGCAAACATAGAACTGGTAAAAAAAAAGAAGTGCAAGTAAAAGCCATTTAGGTTTCCAGCAAAGACATCAAAGCAAACCAGCTAATGGACATCCAGGCTAGTCAAATCACTCCTGCAAAATCCATTAGTTACTGAAAGTTCTGGAGGGCTCAGTTTTTACAGTAAAACCTGTAAAAACTCAGTATCCAGTTTCTCTGTTGGGACACTGAGGTGTGAAGATCCAAACGATGCTGGAACTGAACTTGTATATTTGAACCTTTTGAACTCCAGCTGCCCTTCATAAATTACTTTACCACCGGCTTTAACACGTTCCTAACCCACCGTGCAAGAAAAGGGAAGGATCATTAAAACACCCTGGAAATGGAACTGAACTTTCCAACACTTCCAGTGGAATTCGTCTTGGTTCAAAAGACGAGCACCTATGGCAGGGCTGGGGGAGGAGGAAAAACTTCCAGATAGTGCAGTGAAATAACATCTGCTCTCATGCTATGAAACAGAGTGGCCAATCCCCTCCCCAAGCCCAACCCCGGTGGAAGGGAATGGAAATTGCTCCATCCAGGAACAGGCAGTTGCTCCTTTCCATCTGGAAAATGCTGTCAGATGGAAGCAAATCCCACCAAATTCCCAACTGCTGCAAGAACTTCCTTTTGTATTTTTTGCCTTTTCCTCAGCATGGGATGTGCTGCCCTGTGTTGGAACTCAGAATGCAGAGAATATTCCTCTGTGTGTTTTAAGGGATCTAAAGCCTCTGACAAATCCTACTTTTAACCTTTGTCCATGCAAAGGGCTTCCCAGGCTCTGGGATGAAACAGAATTTTCAAGGATGTCAATTAGATAGGAGCAGAATATGGAATTTATCACAGGGGGAGAAATTTAGATTTTTGGTTTGTTAGCATGGGAAGGAGATGGAGACAAGCTGGAGGATCCTTGTGATTTTTAGGCTTCTTCCTCCTTCTTCATCTCCTCCACATTCTGCAGTGTTGGGGACACAGGAACATTGGGCACAGTTTGCCACAGTGTCACATGAATAGAGATTTAGTTAGTTAGTGGTAGAAAAATAGACATAATGTCTGTTCTTGGTGAGAATTGGGTGAATTCTCTTGAAGAGAACCTGGATTCTGTGTGTTTGAGGCTTTTTGGTGCCTTTTTTCCTTCAGGCCAAGCTGGTGTAAAGCCTGGGGTGCAGAAATTGCTGCTCAGAAAATAATAAACAACCTGGAGAGCGAGAACAACCAAGAGTCCTGTTTGCCTTTTTACTTAACAAGGACTTGGGAAAAGGCCTCTCCTATCAGGGGAGAAACTTGTGGGAGTGAAGAACTCTGACACTCTGGATGAACACAATTTTGGGATGCAGAGGGTCCTCACCACACCCCATCCAACAGGGAGACAGAGATTCACCCTTCCCCTGAGGGAAGCTCGACTATTTGGAGTTTAGAAACGAATCCAAGATGACAGGAATAAAGATTCTTCATTAATTTTAAGGTGAATGAAACTGCAGGATGGCAGCTCAGGAGCTCAAGCATGACATTTCTTGCTTTCCATGGGAAATGAGGACAATGAGCATTGTTTTTTAGACTCTCATGCCAGTTAGTCACTGGGAGGTTGGGGAAAAACTGAGGGTTTAAGTCCAGAAGAATGGAAAGGCTGGTTCTCAAACAGGACAGCACAGTATCCTATAACCAAACCAAATATTCCTTTCTCCTACACCTTCCCAGCCTGCAGAGAGCTCAACACAGAATGCAAACCTCCACAGGAACTCTTCAGCCCCAGTCCTGCTTGCAGAAGGATTTTTGGGTTCAGGAAAGTCACCAATTTTTTTTTTTCCACCTGAGATTTGTCATTTACAAATGAGGAAGCTGCTCATCTTAGAGGATTGTGCTGTCAATGGGTCAGCTAATATAAAAATATTGCTTTTCTCTTTAGATCATGATGTTATCACATTATATCTGGACTCTGCATTTCACTTTCTCTTTAAAATGATCTTGCTAAGCAGCAAAGGGACACAGCAGCTCCCATTTACAGGTCACCTCAGGTCTCCTGAACAAACTATGCCCCAGGGTTTTAGTGAAACTCAGGAATTCCAAAAGCAAAGCACATTGCCCTTAGCACACAAAATGCTTCTGATTCGCAGAATGACACAAATGTACATGGAAAAAAAAAGGATGTCTGATTATTTTTTGTAATGGATGGCTTTTAGATGGGCAGAACACACTCAGGCATTTCTTAAAGCCCCAAACCACGGGTGATTTCCAACAAAGGCCTTGTGTGAAGTGCTGCTTGCTTATCACAAAGACTTGGAAAAAGAATTTTCAGGGGTTGAACTCTGAGTTTTAACCCTGGACAAAGAATCAGAAGCTGCACAAGTGTGTGCTCCTTAGTCCTGTGGTGCTGCCACACTGTTGATCCTGAATCCTTCAGACTGAGGAATTTGTGTGAAATTATTTGACATTTCAAAAGAAAATAAATAAAAAAGGAAAATGATACAACTTTCTGAGTAAAGTCCATGGCACAATTTGCCTGTTTAAGGAATAAGATAGACAAAATCTTATTCAATGTGGGTTTTCAATTTATGAAATTACCACCTCCATTAATTACGACTCCTAATGAGACATTACAACGGACCACGTGGACAGTCCAATTCAGATGAATAACACAGATGTTTTAAAAAAAAATGATCACTAAATTCTTACGTAATTTAGCCTGGTTTGCTTCCCACTTGCATGAAGAAAAACTTGTGGTTTCTCCATCCCTCTCCCCCAGCACAGACTGGCTTTCTTTCCCTGCCTTCCCCCCTTGGAAACGAGCCACGGATCATTTACAGACTTCTGAGGTTTGCTGGGGCACTTTCTGAGGAACCCTTTGGAAAATGGCACCACATTTCAAACCAGAGGGATGCAGGTAGGAGCCTTGAAAAAACAGCAGCCAGCAGCCAGAGTGGTCATCAGTCATTTTTGTTTCAATGTATTAACAACATAATTTAGAGCATTCACATCATCCGAGCATCCCCCCACCGTGCCCAGGGATCTGCAGTCATTACATCTCATCAGCCACAAAGGATCCACATTTCTGACATGAAACAAACAGTACACAAGGCCCCAAGCCCAAATGACAGCAATAACCCCCTTTGCCAAACCCAATCCCACAGAATTGAGGAAGCAGAGCTCTTATCCCTGGGAGCTCAGTGGTTTGGGACTCCCAAGCAGCGTCAGTAGGTAAATGCCGAGGCTGATCTCCTCTAAGAGAGGCTTCATCTGCTGGGGGGCATTACAAAATAGCAGAGATCAGTCCTGCCTGATGCAAACGTTAAGTCAGAAGAATGACATTACATAATGTCCAACAAAATGTTAATTTACAAGACTCAAATCGAGGCCCGGCTGTGCTGCAACGCACCGGCCCCACGACGAGAGGGCCCGAACGAACGACAAGAGTTCTCAAAACACTCCTGGCTCTTAGGCCAGTTTTGGTTGATATATTTTGTTTCACTCGTTGATAATCTTACAGACAAGGGAAACCATGCTGCTGGGGAAGTACTAAATCACACCAAAAGAGCTAAGGTTTTTAGATGAAACAAGAAGCTGATTACACATGCACTGAGTATACCAGTCACTAAGCGTTTCTGGATTGCAGGGATAAGATACTCTCTTTGCTTATTACTGCCTCCTTGATCCAAAGAGATTTAAGCAACTGTTTTCAATTAGATGTTTTTAAGCTAGTAAAACTACATCCATAAAGACATATTTATAGAACAACTTAAAACGAGAAGAATTAAAATGACTGCAAAACTGATGAATTCCATTCCCCCCCCAACCCCCCCCCCCCACCCCCCGAATCATTTACTGACCATTAACGAGCAAAAAGCACTGCAATTTTAAGAATTAATCCAGTGTTGCAAAATTAAATCAGATACACTAGGAGGGATAATGACAAACTGGTGGCTCCAGCGTTGTCAGTTTGCGGGTGATACAAGTTCAAGTCGTCTGTGCTAGTGGCCACTCTGTTGGAACAAACATGAACATAAAAGGGAACATTAAAAGTGCAGCAGCACCAACTGAATCAATTCTGTCACTGAGGACGCAGGCTCCAAAGTGGCACAGGGTAAATATTGCATTTTAGAAAGGAGCTGCCCAGTTCCATGTGGAAAAGAAGGCAGAGGCAGCAGTGGAAGTAAATGAGAGGGAGAGGATCCTCATTTCCCTCTAAATTCCAGAGCACAAGAGCCTGGCAGTGTGGCTTTGCCACACATGACTGCTTTCAGCCCCGGGAACCCATGAGGAATATTCCGAGAGCTCCAGGAACAAAACTGAGCTTTGAGAGTTTTCATCCGACAGCTGCTTAAACAAAATTTGCCTAAAACGCTCTGCAGCATGTGACTGGAAATATCTGCAAGATGAGTTGTCTCATCTCTGGCACTGGAGAGCACAGAGCCATGGCAGAGGTTTGGGATGGTCCCAGTCACAAGCAGGGACACCCTCACCTCTGCCAAAGCCATCACTGATCAGCTGCTCACTGACATCTCTATTTTATTTATACCTGACTGGCCCACATTGCAGAGAAAATAACTGGGAAGGAAAGCCCCACTCCAGTCCTGCCTCCTCCTGCTGCTAAATCCATCTGAAGAAGCTCGAGGCATCCTAAATTTTATCTTCCCTAAACTTCCCTACAAGCTCAATTTGTTCCTACCTAAGCACATCGTCATGAAAACACTTAAAAGCACATTAACGGTGGAGTGACTTGGAGATTCAAATACATCACTTAAACATACATATTTTATACATTTAATACCCTTCAGAATCAGGCCATAAATACAAATGGATGTTACAAAGCATGACCCAGAGGCTCAGTCTGTCACTGTGGCTTTGTGCTGGGCAAAGCCTGGGGTGATGGGTGCTGTGCCCTGGGAAGCACAAGAGAAATTTTATTTTCCCTCTTTTTCTTTTTTTTTTTTAAATTTGCAGTTTACATTTGCTCCACGTGCTGAAGAAGCACAGGCAACATAAGGAAATTTTAGCCATTATTTTGGGTGATTTGAATCCAGAGTTACACACAGGGTCTATTTTTAAGGGAACTCCTCAACCCTGAAGTAAGGAGGTGCCCTTTGGCTATGCAGCACCTGAGAGGTGGGATAAAAACACATTTGGGGATAAAGGAAAGGAGACAGGCAGGATTCAAGCAGTGACATAACCTGTGCAACTGCAGGCTGGGTTCTGCTCCATGATGTTCAAGAAACAGCTGCAGTGATGAATTCATCCCTTAAATCTCTGTATTGATCCTGCACAGTCCAAACCGACTGGACAGGCAGAGCCTCACACATCTACTGGAATCTCTTGGTGCATCTGGATGAGCCACGGGATCATTTAGGTTGGAAAAGACCTCTGGGATCATGGAGTCCAATAAACAGAAGCATAATTACATCAGATTCCCCCTTTGGAATGAATGCGTCTCTGAGCTGCTGACTTCTAACTGGTTGTGATCATGTTTAGAATGTGTTAAGAAACAAGATTAAAAAAATAGTTCATTTCTGTTTTATGGGAAATTCAGGAATGACCAGGCCAATCCAAGGCTTTTCATTCACCAAGTGTCTTTCTGCAAGGTAAAGGATGGCTGGTGTGAGCAAAAGCTACAGGGTAAAACCAAAAGCCAAGTTTCATACAATTACATCCAAATTGGCAGAGCAAATCTATGAGATAGAAGTGAACATAAAAGCAAGTGAAATAACATGGACAGAGAGGCAGCAAACAACCTTGCCTAAGGCACAACACTAATGCCAGACTAACTTCAAAGCAGCCACTGAAGCAGCACAGGTGACAAACAATCTGCATAAAAATAAGTCTGAAGCAGCACTGGCTCCTTTTCCTTCCCTTAGTCCCTTCTGCTCTTGCCCATTTCAACTCTTTTTATTCATTTTAGACATGGAACCATGTATAGAAATGAGAATGCAGCATTTTGGCTACAAGCTTCCTCAAATAAACTCAGCTAAGAGAAACCCACCACATCAGAAGCTTTATTCTGCCTGTTCCTTTTTGTTTTGCTCATTGTAATTTATAATGAACCTCTTCCACAGTAAGCTGACTCAGGGAAAAACCACTCTGAAAGGCATCAGCTACTGATGAATTGTTTTTATTAATTAAGTTAGAGAAACAAAAACCAGAGTGGTTTTCAGTGCTGCAACTTGCAGCAGAACCCACAAGCTTGGAGGCAGAAAGTGTGAAAGTCACAGCTCTGCTCTGAACATCTCCATTTATTTACTGAGGGGCTGAAATTCCAGAGACAAGGGTTTTTTTCCTCTCTCTTAACCTAAAGATTTGGTCCTTTGAGCAGCTGCTTTGGACTTAAGAAAGCACCACAAAAGCCACTGCCTTTACTGCATGAAAAACTGAAATAATGGGTATTAAGCAGAAGTAGCTTTTATATATCCTGATATTTGAGAGGTTCAGCCTGCACAGGGCTTTGCTGAAAGAAGAGTGGATGGAAGAATAGAGTTAAGAAAAGCATTTAATCCTGCTGACTTCCAAAGACCTTTGGATTTTCCTTTTAAGTTTTAGCAGCCAGGAGATTCAAGTTTTATTTTCCCTAAGGATTTGAGGCTGAGGACATTGAAGAGAATGCTCTGGATTTTGGACATCCCTTGGTCCTGGGACATCACACCAAGGAAGGTGGGGGTTCCCTTGCTGGGATTTCATCCCTTAAACATGCAGTCGGTGAAGAAATGAATAATTTTCATTAATAAAATTTGGAGATTCCCTTCTTTAAGCTAGAATCCTCTTTGAATAATGACATTTTGTATCATGAACCTCTACGTTTGGCCATCAGCTCTTCTTCTGCTCAGCCTATTTTATCTATTCTATTTTATTAATTAAATCTATCTATTTTTATTATTAAATCTATCTATTTTATTCAGTCTCATGCATCTTTCATGGAAAGAACAAAAATACCCTAAAATTTGCACATGCAATCAAAAGGAAGCTTATTCACACAGTTAGGACATGCTTTTTCATGCACTGCTGGTTACTGGAAAGTTTAACTTTTGTTAGAGGATAGAAATAAAACAAAACAGGAAAATGGATATTTTTCTTACTTATTTCAAGTGTACATATTTTGGGTAATTTTATTTTTTCCCCGTGACACAGAATAGAGACTCTTCTTGGAGACTGTAATAGCCCTCAGCGTGTTTTCCACCAAGAATGCAAAAAAGAAACACTTTTGCTGGAGAAGTCATGGAAACTGGTAAATTGAAGACACAAGCCCTCATTGAAAACCTATAATTTTTTAATTAAATTTACATGTCAGTGGATCTTTTGAGCTGGGCCTGTGTGTTTTTTATAATGTACGTTTCTCGTGCTTTTTCCCATGGGTATTTCTGCACTATTTCCAAACTGGGATTACTCAAGTTGAAGTGTGATAAAGGGCACATTATAGTTATATTAAGCAAAATAGGGAGGAGAAAGCTTTTCCATAGTGCAAAGAAAGCTGTTCTCCAAGCCTCATTTCTGCTAACAAGCAGAGCAAGGCAACCACTCAGCTAGAAACTGCTGCCATCAAATCAACGCTTTGTCTTGAGAAAAGGGGGGATTGATTCCATCCCATTCTCTTTCCTGCTGAAAAATAAAGGTTGCTCGATTCAGAATCGTTAAGATTTGCTCTGGGGCATCCTGAAAAACATGTTGTGAGCAACAGAACAAAAGGGGGAAGCTCTGTGTTGTGCATGGGTGTAACTTGAGTGATGCTGTTCAGAGGAGATGGAGAGGGGGGGATTTGTGGATGCAGTTTGGGTTCCTCGCCTTTCCCAGCTGTGTTGCTCCTCTTCACAGCTCCCCTGGAAGATGCTCTGGGACTTGCTCAGAGCCTGGTCCACATCAGGAGGACTTGTCACCAGTGCTGCAGCCACAGAGGCAGGCAGCAGCTGCATGGGGAAGGCAAGGGAAGGCAAGGAAAGGAGGGCACGTCAGCTCCGAGCGGCAGAAAAGGTTTTTCACAGCAGCTATTTGCAACCCTCCAAGGAGCTGCAGAGGCTGCCCATTAAAACCCTGTTAAAACACTTCTGATGTTGTCAGCAGTGGAGAGCTGAAATAGCACAATGATCACTGAGATACTATCTGCCTCAAGCAGTTCAGTGGTACTGTCAATAATATGAGCAAGAAGGTACAAGATGAGCAACAACCTAATTCCTGCATCAAAATTTCATAAACTCCCTCAGCTGGTAAACACTAGAGATGTGGGCAAACACAGGCCAGCCAATAAACCACCCAGAAAAGATGACCTCTGCTCTGGAATCTTTCCCAAAAGCTTTGAACCTTTAAGTTAATTTACACTTTGAAAGCAAAGCAGAGTGATGGTGAGGTGATGCCTCTCCCATCAGTGCTCCCGAGCTGCTCCTCAGCTCCACACTCCTGACAAGGAAAAAACACAGCACTTTCAGGCACACACCCTTCCAAATACCCCAGGCCATTGCTTGTCCCCACTCTTCCCTGATTTAATTTTTAATTTATCTTCAGTACTAATTCCTTGGGATTATTTTTGCAAGTGTAGTCTTACCGGGTAGGGAAACTTGCCACTCCTTGAGGAAAGCGATGCCTTGTTTGAAAATCGACCTCCTGATGTGCCAGGCTACTAAAACTGTGAGTAATGACAGAATCATCTACTTCTCTGCTACTCCATGCTCGTGAGTAAGTGCTACTCACAGTGAGTAATAGCTGGAGAAACAGGGCCAAGGTGAAGAGTTATTTATAATACAGTAGCCACTGAGTAAGAGCTTAGCTATGAATTCCCTGCTCTGGCTACAATTTCATGAGAAAAAGAACAGAGCCAGCTTTTGCTTTTCCAGTTTTAAAAGCTACACACACACTGGAAACTAGCAAAAATAATTCAGGAAGGATGGGGGTGGTTATTTATGAAGCAACTATAAGAGAGATTGTGTGCACCTCAGGTGGATGCAGGAGAAGCAGAGATGGTTCAGTTCCTTAGGTCCTTCCTCAGGGTGGCTGTGGCAGGCAGGGAAACTCCTAGGCTTGACTTAAACCAGTTTCAGATGCTTCCCCCTTTTTCTGCAATAAATATCCACTGCAGAGAGGCAAAAGCCAGAGCTTGCTGGATATCAAGCAAAGAATTAGCCTGTCACCTGCTCAGCAGTGCTGGGTTTAGGGGTCAGAATAACCCTCCACTTTTTAATAGGAAGTGACTGTGCCAAGGACCCTGGATCTGCAGAGATCCAGCATGCTGAGGACTATTTTTGAATTGTTTCTGTCAGCTCAGAATGAAGTGAAGGAATAATAACATATTTGGGCTTTAAAAAAAAAAAAAACCCAACAACGAGGGATCGGGAAAGCACTGGGATAACAGGATCAAGCTCACCACTCTCCTGAATTTCCTACACAGGAACACGTGATTTCCCAGTGCACCCTGCAGAATAAGTGGATATTTTCCAACTCCCACATTACAGGTCATGACTTTCTGGTGCTAATTTGGATTCTGCTGAGGAACTTTTTATCGACAGGAGTTCGGAGAGCAAGGCACAGCGAGACACTTTGGGCTTGGCACTGTGTATTTGAAGGATGGTTTATAGAAAATTCTGGGTTTTACCCCACAAGGACATATGGCTCAGATTTGGGATGGAAGCAGACACTTGGAAAACCAGAAGGAACAATTCCCCAATTTAATTCTGAACTGTAAACACAAAAGGGATGGTTTCTTAGGGGATTTTAAAACCAACTGCCAGCTTTACTATCTGCTGTGCTGCCAGTTTGGAGTGTCCAAGGGGGATATTTTCATCTTGACATATAAGTTATACATCAAACTAAGCTCTCCCAACATTTTGGTTATTTTAGTGCCACTGAGCCCTTTGCAAGTGGCCAAACTTCCTCTTGGACGAGCCCTGAGCTCAGGCAGAGCCACGTGAAAAGTCTGATTACAAACTTACAAATCCTAAAAAGCAGCATCTTGCACTTTTTTATATATCTTACGATTTTAGCAAAGCTGTCTTTCCCCCTTTCCTTATCTAAAAGAAAATTAAACCCATTCAGTGTTAGAGAGAAGGAATACAAAGAGGAATGACAATTCCCTCTCTCTAACGAGCCTGAAGTTAAATACCTGCCTTTGTACAACTGTTCCCCTTCTTTTATTAGCTAAATATTGTGGCACCAGAGCACGAAGAATAAAATTACAACCATTTGAGATGAGTGTAACTTTTACAAGAGTCAGATATCCCCAACAAGCCGGCAGTCAATAACCCAGCACAAATTAACTCTGGCAAATAATAGGTGTGTTGACCCTAAATTCATGAGGCAATAAAACCTACCAACAGCCCGTTGTTTTTAAAATACTCAGGCACTTCTCAAAGACAATATAGTTTTTGTTTGGGAGCAAGAAGATCATTAATTAGGAAAGCTTTTAAAGGAAGTTTTAGTATCATTAGCAAAAGCTAATGGGAAAATAAATTAAGTTACAACATCTGACACCAAGTTTGGAAAAGAAAGGCACTAAAAACCCAAAGCTGCTTTACATGTCCCAAGAATTGCACCCTTCTCCACAGACTTCCATAACCACAATTAAAAAATTAAATTTCCTCCATTTCTTATTGCATTTTGAGTCAGACACACGGTGCTGCCAACACACTGCAGTCCCAGAGATATAATTCAAACCAACTTTGTTCACCCCTCCAACTCCACCACAATGAAAATACACTTAGAAACACAATCTAATAATCTGTTCTTCCAAATTTTCTTTTTTTTTTTTTTCTGAGAGCTTTTCCAAAATTGTAAAGCTCAGATAGAGTTGTCCTGTTGTAAGTACTTGTGTGAATTCTTATTCCTTGAAGGAAAACGAATTTTCGAAATATTTTGAGATTCTGTTTTAAACAAAAAAAAAAAAAAGAAAGAAAGAAAAAAAAAGCCATGAAAGGTGGCCTAAAATATTTAAATGGCTTGGAGGAAAATTTTCTTTTCCCTTGCCCTGGATGCTTTGCTCAGAGACGCCACAATGTCTGTCAAACAATCGTTGCATACGAAGGAAGGCACATAATGACATTGTCCATTATTTCAACCATGTCAGCTGAGGAATTATGAAAGATTTATACCTATTTCATATTAAAACTATTTAGTAAATGTCACATAGCACAGCAAAAAACCACGGGGACGTTACTGAGAGGGCAGCAGGCTCAGCACAGAGCACAGATTCTGCCCAACCAGAGCAGAATCTACCAGCAAAGGGTTTGTTTGTATGGCCATAAAACCCTCCAGTGACACAACCTTTTTCTGGTTTCCTAGGGAAACAGAAAATATAACATTTAAATATTATGGAATTTAACAAGGAAGGTGTGCAGAAAAAAAAATATAAATAACCAAAAAAAAAAAAAAAAATTGGAAAAATTAACTGAGGCAATTAAAACTGCAACAGCTCAGGACATCAACTCCCCGTTCCTGGACAGGCTGCCTAATTTAAGCAGAAGATGCATTTTCCTCTTCCTTTTTGCTTCAAGCTTTGCTTCTATGAGAAGTCAAGTAATTAACTTGCCAGGGGAAGAAATTTTCCTCTTCAATACCTTTACATTTGTGGAAAGCAAAATTATACAAAATGCTGATGGAAGCCCCAAGGGGAAGAGCCTCGTGTGTGGAGCCCAGCCCTGCCAAGGCCACCTTAAATCCACCCCGAGCTGCTGCTGGCTCTGGCTCTGGCTGTCCCTGGGATGCACCAGCTTCCTCCTGCTGGGATGGAGTTTATCCACAGGAAAGAAGAAGGGAAAATTCACGCTCTGGCTGCTTAATGGGAACTGACGTGGCTTCTCCAGAGAGGAGGAACTTTGGATGTCAGGCAGGTTAGCATAGGGCAAGCAGACGGTCAATAAAATATTCAATAAAGGACTCTGATATGATAGATCTAATATTGTGGAAAAAGTCAGAAGTCTCTTTTTTTTGTTGTTGTTGTTGATAAAACAAGTTTAAAATGGTGGTTAAAATGGTCTATACAACATTAACCTCCTAAAGCTTGAAAACAATTGTGGCTGGGTTTTGAACTTGTTAGAAAAGGTAAAAACAACTAAAAGCTTGTGTAGCACACGATACATTTCAGGACACAGGCAAAATGGGTAATTCAGAATAAGGGCACTGCAGCTTTTACAGAATCTGTTAGAAATTATTTCAAAACTGATCTTGAATTATTGAAAATAAAAAGAAGAAGAGTGATACTGATCACCAAATCCACAGGATGCTCAGGAAAAGAAGCACAAACCTCCCTCAGGCTGGATCCCAGCAGAGATCCTGAGCTGAGTCCCAGGGCTTGCTCCTCTCCTCCCCAGCAGATCTAACCTGCTGCTCATTTTCCCAAGCAGAATTCCAACTAGATTCCCTCTCTGAATCTCAGAGAGATTCAGAACCTCTTTGCCACCCCAGCTCTTTCATGCCCTGCAGTTTTGCCCCCAGAGCCCCAGACTGGAGGGGTTGGGAGGAAACCCCCGGAGGGATCAGGGAGCAGCCAGCCATGAGCAGGGAATCCCTGCAATCATCCTAATGAAGCTAAATCTTGGAGTTTACATAAAAGGAAAATTAAATCAAGCACTGGAGTGGATTGGAAAGAAATGCACCAGGAGATGGATAAAGTTAATCACGTTTAGTGAAGGCTGATGCTGACCTACTCAGCCTTGCCTTGGAGATCTCCCCTGGACTTGGTGAAGTTTGATTATTTGGGAACACAGAGCACACAGGGCTGCCCTGAATTCCTGCAGTGCTTTATGTGTGCAGACTGCAGGGAAATCCCACCTCACCCCTGCAGCATCCCTGCTGGACACCAGGGGTGGGAATGCAGGAGAGCTGGGGATTGTCATCTGGGGACTCCCAAAGTCTGGCCCTGCCCTTCAAAGCCTGCACTCAGGGAAAAAACTTCACCTCAAGGAAAAATAGTGAGAGCAAAAATTCACTGTTACATTCCAGCAGAGAATCACTGAGGTTGGAGAAGCCCTCTAAGACCATCGAGTCCAACTGTTCCACTGCCAAAGCCAGCAGGAACCCACGTCCCCAAGTGCCACATCCACACATCCTTTAAATGCCTGCTGGGATGGGGACTCCACCACTGCCCTGGGCAGCTTTGCAGTGCTCTGACATATTTACATGAAGCCCCAAAGTCTCCCCAGTGGCCTGGCAGGAGGCAAAATTCTGGCACACATGAGCTGCTGGGTGTTTTGGGGATGTACCCGGCCCCGTGTTGGCTATTGGAGTTCTAGCTGACATTTATAATTTAAGAAATGGAGTTATATTTCCTAAAAGGCAGTGCTGGAGCAAATATATCCTTTTAACTTCTTCTGCTTTAACCAGTATCAGATACACAAACCACGCAGTCTCCTGATGAAGGAGCAAAAGATTAGGATATGAATCTGTCAAGTTTGGAGTATTTTTTTTCTGTATAGCTCTGTTAAATCACTGAAGACAGTAACGCTTCAGTATGTTCTGAGAATAGCTCATTTGTTCTTTATTTCAGTGTTACAGAAAAGATTATTTGCAACTATTCACTTCCTTACAAAATATTCAGATTCTTCAATGAAAAGCGTTTCCCACATTGTGGAGCCACCCACACAGCTCCATTTGAACGTGAATGAAAAGCTCTGCTTGATGCTGCTGAATATGTTAACCTCTCCTAGATCCCCAGCCCTGGTGAGCCACTCTGCTCCTGCATCTGCACAAGGAACAGCGTGGAAAACAAGCTGGATTCTGTTAATTTCAGACAAATAAAGACAACAAAGGCATCAGATGATTATGACTGAAATATCCTAACCCGTGCCTGAAGTTGTTTCATTTCTGGCAAACTGACCTCGAATTTCAGCTTACTAAGAATGAATTGTAATGTGCAACAGATCATAATGAGGAATGGGATACGCAACATTTTCCCTTCTACTTTGGGCTGCTGGTGTCAGCTTTGGCCACTTTTAACTCCAGCAGAAAGCATCAGCAGTTAAGGAGCAGTGTGAAGCAGCCTGGTGGCTGAAGTCCTTTCCCCAATCAGTCTCACAATTAGCACTCGTGGAGCAACCTAAACCAAATCTTTGAGGGATCATCAGTTCCAATCCTTATGTCTCTGTTAGAAAAGGGCAGTTTGCACTGTAGTGCTGCTTTTTGAAATGTCACCTTGGCTTGTAACCACCCTGACACCCTGTCCAGCTCAGCTGGAGACAGGAGGGGCAGGACACTGCTGGCTACAAAGAACTCAGGTTGAGCAGTGCTGGAGAGCTTAAAACTTCCAGAGCAGCTCCTTCTAAAGCAGCAAAACCTCCTGTGTGCTCCCTCCCATTTACTAAATGGCTTTAAATCTAAACTACACCTCTGGTTTAGGCCTCATCTGCACGAGGACCTCTCTGTGGACACACCAGGGTAAACTGCCCCAGCTCTGTCCCCACTGAACATCCAACACTCCATATTTTGATATTTTCAATATATATTTGAATATTTCAAATATACATTAATATATTGATTATATTATATTACTATGTATTAGTCTCTCAGAGATAGATTAAACCTCAACAAATCCCGAGAGGGTTCACATCAGTAAATATTCATTTTTCTAACCACGTGCAGCCAACAGCCAGGCCACCAGCCTGGTACCTCCCCTGCAAACATGGACATGGATTGCCAGGATGAACCCATCCAGAGCATTCAAATAACCCAAACACATCAAACCACCCTTGGAATTGGACCAAATATTCTGCAGTCTTGTTCTCCTGAGTGCAGCATGACCCGGCCATCAGCTCTTTAAAATCTCTGTTTCCTCCCCAATTTCCCTGCTGTGTCTACCCACATGTGCCTGAATGTGAATCCCAAGGAGGTGCACGAGGCTTGGGCATTACTTTTCCCTTCCCATCATCACTTTTCTTTGGGAAATCTGACTCTTCCATCTGTCCCTGCCCCATCTGGTGACATGATCGGGGCAGCACCCGCCCGGCTCCTTTAAGGGATCACTGAAGGAGATGGCAGAGCTCTAAAGAAATTCAGAGGGGGAAAAAAAATATAAAAAAGAAAAGGGAAAAAGAAAAAAAAAAAGGAAAGAGAAAGAAAGAGTTGCTCTTCTTTGAGAGCTGGCTGGAGTGCAGAGCTATCTTCATAAAGAGACAGGAAACAGAAAAGACTAATGTTGGGCAGATGACAGATCCCTGAATTCAGTTAACTGGCCTTCAAGATATGAACTGTTCTATTAAACATAGAGGCATTATGTTGGTCATCCACTTTAAGCCCAAGAGTGATTAAAATGCTGGCAGAAAATAAAAACTGGCTATTGAAGAGCTTGCCCCGAGGTCCTAATTTCAAATCAAATTTTACAGCGCCGCACAGGAACAATGGCAGCCCAGTACTCCAAGTCTTCTTTTTGTCACTTTGTACAAAGAAACCCCCTCAAACTCTCTCAAAGAACAATGGCCCCTCTAGATTCACAACTACGCCAAGAATGGGCTCAAACCATACAAAAACACATTTTAAAAATACATTTTACACTGCCCTTGACATTTGAGATAAATAGAAGCCAATGCATTGAAATTCCAAGTATTTTTTATATCCTTTCACAATGTGAATTTTTTATTTTCTCCAGTCTACTTGATCTTTGACATTCTGGCCTCTGCAAGAGAAGGACACAGCAGAGCAGTCAAAGAAATTAATTATGCAGATAATTGCATTTTATTAAAATGATTACTGTAGCAAGCAACGCCACAAACGACAGGGACACGGCCCTGGCCCCCTGAAGAAATCAAGAGGACACAAACAGTTCATTTTTAATTGAAAAACTTCTCAGCTATTAACATTTAATTATCTGTTACCGATATATGGCACTAAGTTTAATTAGCATTTTTTTATACATCAGGTTGGCTTCTCAGCAAAAACCCCCTCTTTTAAAGTTCTTCTGAGCTGCTGCAGATTCCCCCTTCCTCCAGCCTGAGTTTATTTGAATTTGGCAGCTTAGAAACAGCCAGTTGTTTCCTAGTGAACAGCACACGGGACCATATGTTTCAACATTTAAGCAATTTAGAATCAGAGGTATAATTCTGAGTGTCCTTAGCAGAAATTGTACATTAAATACCCAAAGGATGGGAGCTCTACAAGAGATCCAGCCTTTTTTAGCACTTTTCCCATAGCAACAAAACCACTCCACACTACTTAGATCATGCCCTGGAACCACAAGCATGTGGAGAGCTGTGGTGAGCTGGCTGCAGAGCTCCCAGCAGCAAGGGACAAGCAACTGGATCATTGTCCTTTTCTCTTTCCTGCACCCCTCTCCCATCAGGATTCATCCCAAATTCCTTCTGAAACACACCTCTGGTCAGGACTTGGACCTGCTTTCTTCATCTGTGGACATTTATTCTATGAGAATTCATTAATCAAGAATTTCTTTTGCTAAACACATGGCTTGGGTTGTTCTCTTCATTTTGGGGTGATGGACACGACCAGAACTAGGGATTTAAATCCAGATATAGCAGATCCAGCAGGATGGTTTGTCTACTCTGCTTCTCCAAACTGCACAAGAATATTTTAAAAGCATATTCAGAGAGAACTTCCTTGATCTGTGGACATCTGTTCTATGAGAACTCATTAATCAATAATTTCTTTTGCTAAGCACGTGCTTCGGGTTGTTCTCTTCATTTCTGGGGTGATGGACATGACCAGAACTAGGGGTTTAAACCCAGGTACAGCACATCCAGCAGGATGGTGCTGGTTTGTCTACTCTGCTTTTCCTGCTATCAGGTCACACAGCCTCCAACTGCACAAGAATATTTTAAAAAGCATATTCAGAGAGAGAGACAAAACCTCAACAAATCCCGAGAGGGCTCACATCAGTAAATATTCATTGTTCTAACCACAACAACTAGGAAAAGAAAAAAAAAAGAAGGAAAACACCACTCCAAGATTAAAATCCAGTGCTATTTGCTGCTTGGAGGATAGGCACAAAGCAAGAAAGGCAGGAGTTTATCAGACAAGATAAAGAATTTGAGTGCAGCCTTGTTCCTGCCCCTGCAGTCCCAGGCAGCCTTTGGGATCATGGGGTGAGCACGGGGCTGCCCTCCCTGATCCTTGGCTACACAAACCCAGCACTCAGCACTTGACACTTGCACTCCTTTAACCACCTTCCTCAGCACATGCTGCCTGCCACTCACTCATTCCTCCATTTTTCACACCAAGCTGGAGCAGGAAATGGGTTTTTCCAGAGTGGGAATAGAAGACTGCCCTGCTCTGGTAGCCAGGGACTGGCACTGCTGCAGCCTGTGCCTCTCTGGGGCTGCAACACACTCAAAATGACTTTTAATTCCCTCCTTTGATTTTTTTTCCATCCCACATATGGCTGGAAACTGAAGTAAATGTTCACTTACTTGAATTGATTTAATTTGCATGAAGTAAATAATCATTTACTTCAGTATTCAAACCCATTTGCTCCTGGCTTTCATCGTAACACTGGCATTAAATAACAGATATTACATTAATAATTATAATTTCTAGACACAAAGTGTTTTCAAAGTATTTTTCATCAATATCTAAAGCTTGTTTTGCTTTGGTGAAGGTTCTTTCTCTAATTTTGACTTGGTAACCTGGCACAGAAAATTCCCTTTGAATGCCTGAGTGATTCTGAGTGATTAAAACACGCAAACAAACCCTCCAGAAATAATTCCATTTGTGGGTATTTCCTTTAACAGCATTAATAATCTAATGCATTTAAAAGGAAGATTTAGAATTCTAATTCACTTGTATTTCACAGGATTAAAAATGCAATATATGTAATATAGCCCTGCAGATCAAGGAGGTATTTCAACAAAATCCATTCCTGGTGTGCAGGAGTTCAATGACAACACCTCTCTAGGTCATTTAATTTTTACTTTACCAACCTGCAAAATGTAAAGAAAACATTGCTTTTTCAGATAGGCCTGAAAATACACATTCAGTGGGATACAGCTTAAAGACCAAACTGATCAGGATTGAAAACAAAACTTAAGTTCTTATTTGGAACTAGATTTAAATTTAATACCCAGCCCTGAGTGCCCTGTACACCTAAGAGAGGACACGACCTCCCTTTAATGTCTTTACCTTTTGTATCATCAATTGCCAATTTACAAAAAAAAAAAAAATCCATAAAAGAATATTTATTTATTTATATTTATACCCATATTTATCCATAAAAGAGCTCTTTTTATTTCCTTGCTCTGAAACACCAGAGAAAAACGATATTTTGGAATGACGGACACTGAAAGGGACTTTTTGAAGGCCAGTATGTCTGTCCTGCTGCTGAAACCTCACAGCATTTTCAATAAAAATAATAAATGTGGTAAAGAAATGTATGCTTTGAAAGGAAAAGAGAGACCAGAGAGAAATTCCCACTCCTGGGAGCATCTGGCTACCTGGGTGTGAGGAGCCCCGCGTGCCCTTCCCCAGGCAGCCCAGGTTATTCTGGTCTCCTTTTTTCCCTAGAAATTCCACCCTGACCCTGAGAAACTGTCATCAAAACAAGGCCATTTCCATGAAACATATCTCCACTGTGAAAACATTTAATAAAAACATTCCCATCCCATTCTAATTTTAATTTGTGCTAAGTTTCAACGCAAAGACCAGGCACAGCTGCCTGATTTCCTCCTCCAAAGCGCCCCGAGTTTCAAGTTCCCTGCCCAAAATATGAAATTAAATCTGTGGGACTTCAAGGCACATGAAGCAAATTAGCATTTAGGAAAATCAAGCTTTTAATAAAATCAAATGCCACTTAAATATTACTGGACTCTTTGGGTGTATCTAATAGCGAGGGTACTAAATAAAGCCTTTATAAGAAAAAAAAAAAAATGCATACTGAGGGAAAATAGGGCTGTTATTTTTAACACTGATAATTTTGTTTAAAAGAAGATTCCTTCCTGTGCTTCATCATTTTACGTTATGCTCTATTATAGAAACTAATGTGGGAAAAAAAGTTCAGAAAAATCCAGGCCCAGAATATTATGGAAAAAAGAACCACCAAATGTAAAGGTCCTGTAATATTTGGTATCTTCAGATTTTTCTGCACTGGTTCACATGACCCCCAATTTATTTTTAGAAAGGCAGCAATTCCCACTTGGACACGGTGCAATACCTTGTACCCGAATGTTGCTTTGCACAAATAAACCATAGAAAGTGTTGACTTAAAAATAAAACATTGGAAAAGGAGAAAGTTTTTTTTCTCTGCGAAAATTTCCGGCAAAGCTGTAAACAAAGGCAGGTTTGGCTGGGTGGTTGAGTGGCTCTGTTGAGCTGTTGAGGATGGAGAACATATCAAACCTCACAGAGTGAGGAAATGTTTGTAAAACAGTTAGTAAATCATAGGCAGCAAGGTCACCGTGTTTAACAGCAGGAATGACACTTTGCCAAAACCCCAGCTGGGAAAGGGCGGGGATGCTCACGGCTCCTCACTCCTTTAGGATTCTCCACGTCCCAAACTTCATTTACAAATCAAATCAAACTCTTGGGAAGCAGGGAAAACCTCCAGGGTTTGGAACTGAGGAGCTCTGCCAGGATGACACACTCATCAATTGGTTCATTTCAATACCTGGTTCTGTTTCACCAAATCATCAAGAAATCATCAGGAAATTCTCTGCAAATTGATGCTGCCTGAGCTTTTATCTCAGGGATGGAGCTTTGAGATCTTGCTCTAAATTTCCCACACAGAAAGAAAACACCCCCCCAAAAAAAAAAAAATCTGAGAACTGGCACAGCCAGAAGGTGAAATTACACATTTCTAAACACCGACGCTACAAACCCGCGTAGGAACAGCAAGAGTTTCATTCATCTGGTGCCAAAAAAAGCCAGGAATGGTTATTTGGAGTTGAAAAGTTGTCATGCAATCACTTCATAATATGGAGAGATTTATGGAATGACTCACCTGCTACCGTAGGACCCAAACCCCCTGTCCTGGTGCTGGCAGCAAATGCAAAAAGGAAACACTTAAGCACATACTTGACTTCAGCTCACTCGTGTTTGAAGTTAAGCATGGACCTAAGTGCTCTCCTGGACTGGGGCCTATATGCTGGACAAGCATGATAAAAAAAAAAATAAATTCCTTCCAAATTTCTTATAGGTGACATGTGTGTTAATATGCTGGGGTTTAAATGACAGTTTATGATGAATTTTGTCAGCGCACTGTTTCTTCTCTTCACCACGTTATGAGATCACACTTTCAGGAATTAGGGGAAAAAGTTGGTTTACAGTGATGAAAAGAGTTTTTGCTTTTTGAGAAGAACCCATGGGGCACTAGTCCTTCCTTTAGGTGGCAGAAAAGGGACACTGCAGTTGGAACGAGCACTGTTGGTAGGGGAGAGATTAAATAAGAAATAATTTGCTCAGTGCCTGTTAAACCTTAGGTAGGAACTGCCCCGTGAAGCCAGTGAAGTTTAATAATAAAGTTAAATGTTTTCCTGCTTCCTACTGGAGGAAAAAGAAGGAATAAAGAAATATTCCATTTGAGGTGGGCAGTTTTTTCTTTTACACTTTCTGCTTTGTACTATGAATCTTTTCTTTTGGTCTCACTTTGCCACTTTTTTTATAAAGTAGATGTTTCAGTTAAAATAACTCCTGAATCCAAATTCTACATCTTTTGGACAAACACAGTGTGGTTAAAAGGGTTTTCCTTATCACCAAACCCTTAAGGATTTTTTTTTTGTGTTTTTAGGGGTTGGTAAACAGCTAAAGATTTCAACTTTGTCAATAAAACTCACATTTCTACCCCTAAAGGCACTTCTAGTCCTGCAGTCACCAGTGGGCCACCACCAAGGTCCACTGGGCCAGCACAAAAAGGGCTCCTCTGCCAGGGGCTCCAGTGCAGGTGTGTATTTGAAGTGTCAAAGAAAAGGAAGGAAATGACTTTAGGCTACACTCAAGTTATTATTTTCACTGATTTTGCTGCTTCAAATCCAAAGATGACTCCTAAGGCAAAATATTCACAGTGTAAATTTCATCCAGGGAAGTGCTTAATTAAGGAGTGAAGTTACATTTAGGGGAGACTTGTAAGGATCAAGTTAACACCAAATAATAAGAAAACTGAGGCAAATATTATATATATGCACATAGCAAAGCACTAATTCTTCTGACACTACATTTAGAGTTTCTATATGTATATGATCATATTTAACACAAACTCTACAATCAGTGCAACATTAGGAAGAGAAAAATTTATCCTAAAGGCAAGGAAAAGGAGAACACTGACTCCAGAGGTTAGGTTAGAACTACATAAACCTGAGAGTAACTTAAAATAATTAAGCCACAGTAGTGCAACTTCAATCATTTTACCTGCTCTGTTTTAAGAAAAGAGATTTTCTTAAATGGAAAATCCTACAGGGAACTGATGGACCTGACTATTAATTAACCAGTCCTGTATGTTGAACATTTCCATTTGGTTAATCTTCTGGAAAGGAATTACTATTTCATTTTATGAAATCTTCTTATTTACTCATTCCACGAAGCTTTGGGCATGTCTGCTACTGTATAGTTTATTTTTCATTCTTTTCTTCTTCTCTGGCCCTTCCTGGTCAGGTTTTGGTCAGTATTATGGATCAGTTGAGCAGTTCAATGAGATTAAATCAACAATATGTTTTAAACTGCCAGTACATAAGTTAAATTTTACCTCCCTTAATCCATCTTATGTGGCTCCAAGAACCAGAGATATTAATTAACAGACAATAAATGCACTATTTAACGACTACAATGCCTAAGGAAAGCTCTTGCTGCCTGACATCATTTTGTTTTTAGCACACAACCCTTCCTTTCCATTTCTGCATTTGGGATAATGCTGGATATTCATCTGGGATATTCTTGTGCCTCTCCTGTCTCCAGGATATTTAGGGACTATCCCAACCCGCCCCATCTCCCAGGAACCGCAATTTGTTTATTTGCTATCAAACAAAACTAAAAAACTGTCCTGAAATCCTCTTCAAAAGGAGCTGGTGGGGCTCAGACATTCCCATGGAGTGCTGTTGTTCCAGGTGGTGCCTGTTCCATGTGGACAAGCTGCAGATTTTTGCTGTGGAAGCCTCGTTCTCAGCCCAGCTCTGCATTTCCCTTGGCTCAGCCTCAAGGAACATTTCCCTGCTCTGAGCACCACGTTTGTTACAGGGAGAAACAATCACACTTAGGTTTTTCGTAGGTGGATTGTGTGCCCTGGCAGAGAAATTGATATGACCTGGATTCTGGACTTGAAATTATTCATCTCACCACTCCTGGACACCCTACCAGTCACATCATGGAATATACTCAAAAAATACTTTAAATTTGCTCTTACTTTGCTTTCTGCTTCTATCAAACAGTGGAAAGAAACAAATTCAAAATAATTTTCTCACAATTGGTCCAACCATTAATTCTGAGGGTTTCCAGCAGTAAGATTGCCACCCTCAGACAGTGTCTTACACATATTCAGCTTTATATGCATTAATTTTTGTTGTCCTCCTGAATTATTATTTTGTAAACAGAAACCCTTCAATGCAGATGTCTTAATGAGCAATTTTGGGTTTCAACACAATGCCTGCCTGTTTTTAACTTGATACACCATCACCATCTACTGCTTTGAACTTCTTGTTTCATTCAGACTCCACACTCCAACTCCTGAGCTCTGTTTCACAAAACCAGACAAGTTGGCACTTGAGAAAATTAACTCTGTCAAGACAGAAGTCTAGCAAAAATCTTTGGGAAAAATGACCATGCTTGGATTTGATGGAACCTTGGTCTCTTTTCCCCTCCAAGGCTCAATCTTTCCACAGAACTCATGGTCTTGTACCTGAGCTCAGCTCAACCACCTGAGACCTCATCTTTCAAACCCCACTTCAGAAGGACAAGAGTTAAGAGAAAAAAAAAAAATAGAGAAAGCAACCATAAAAGAAATCAAGCAGCTTATTAATACTTCTATTAATCCTCCTGCCAATCTTTTATGGAATTAGAACCTCTCCAAAGTATACTGATTTTTATATTCTGATTTTTATGTGCATTCTTTTAAGCTGTAGAGGTCTCAATGCATGTTTTTCACTTAAAAAAAAGTGAAATGACTGTATCTGTGTAAAAATACACAGTAATTTCTTGAGTAAATGCATTCCTAACTGGCACTGCAAAGCCAAATCAGCTTCCCCCATACCCTGGCTGCTCATTTCTATTTAAAACCAGCCCTCTTGCACCACTGCCCTTATCTCCAGAGGAGATTGCTGGACAGGCTGGTCGGTGTTTCCAATTTCCTTATATAACAAGGCTCCAATGTCAGGAGGAAGTTGGCAGATACTGGGAAATCAGGGTGGATAAAAAGCACTAGACCCATAACCCCCGAGGTCAGGAGGTTATGACTTCAGGACCCGGCAGTAAGGTGGAAGGATGTGTTCAGGTAGTTTTAAATTACCTTGTTTTACTGCTCTTTTCCAAGAGGAAAAGAGATAAGATCAAATTCAGAAGATTCATATCACGTGGATGTATACACACAACCAACACAAGCTTTACTTCTTATTTCCTACTGTAAATAGTCTGAATCTTCAGAAGTTGAAAATTCTTCTGTCCCCTGCAAATGTGATTTCACAGTTAGGAGAGCTCAATGCTGCCCAGATATCAAGAGCTTTCTTAATCCCTCTTCAAATAACTGTTCACAGAACCAAAAGATGAATTTGTGTGACCCCAAATTGGTTTCCAAATCCTGACAGGCTCGGGGACAACTGCAGATGGAAAATAGAGTTTTAGCCACACTTGAGGGATTTTGTGCATCTGCACGTGCAGCAGACAGCACAGAAATCCTCTCCCCAGGAATGCAGGAGTAGTGAAATCCCAGTTTGCAGCTTGGATGCTCAAGTAATGACATCATGACCATCAAAGAACCGGCACCTCTGGTCAGGATGGCAGGAAACTAAAGTCAGAATGCAAAATGAATGAGCACAAAATACAGCAGCAACTGTGGAAGGCCTTCCCTGACATCACCACGTGGATGGCAACGATGCTGAAGGAAAGAACATTTAATGCCCAAGTTTCTGAGCAGAAGAAAGGTCTTTTCTGACAGATAAAGGTTTTGACTGGGCAGATCAAAACATGCTAAGAAGATGGGTACAGGCAAAAGCAAATTGCAGGAAGAACGAACTGTATCTGTGGTTTAGAACTCAAAGCCACAACCAGCAACTTCTTTGTCTCTCCTGTTGAATCTGATGATATGAACACTCAGAAAACATGAACAGAGCATAAATCTTCACATGATTCTTCAATCTGTCTACAAATGACCATGACATTACATATAAACTATTCCCTGGAATAGATCTGCTCCCCTTTGAAAGAGTTAAGGAGTGTATCAGACACCGTGATAAACACAGAAAACCCAGCGTGAATACCAATAAATGCAAGCCTTCCGTCTCGGAAACTCTTCACTTATTTGATTAAGTTAGGTGAAAAACAGAGCAGTCATGCTTGTAGCTTTTCTTCCTTTTCCCTTCCCTCCACTCTTTTTATTCCTAATGCGAATCGGAAGTCTATGTGGAGCAGCCTGGCTACCCCCGGTCTAACCTCCCCATCTGGAAGGGAACTAACCAGCCTTGGGGCTACTTCCAACCCTTCCCAGCTGTTGGCTTTGGGTTTTTTTGTTTTTGCGGGCTTGAGAAAGCATATTTATCTAAATGATTGCCATATCCTTTGCCAGCTGTTGACCCCGCTCTCGGCCCGGTTGGGGCATGTTTCTCATTTCTGGCGGCCGCAGACTGGGGCTGACCCCGGCCGAGGCAGCACGTTATGCAAACAGCTTCAGCACCCCGAGCTGCAGCACAATGGGTGCCCAGTGCTGCTCTGGTGTTTCCCTCTGGGCTAAAAAATCCCCCTCCCAACCCCGAGCTGGGAGCAGCACTCAGGAAAAATAAATGATGAGATTCACAGCGCCGGTCTGAGCTTTCCTGTCCCGGCGGTTTCAGCCACTCAGAGGTTTAACAAAAACACACGTGGAGAGGCATCTTCGTGGCAGATGCAGCTCCTGTAAGCAAAAAGGTTTATGGAACACACGTGGGAAGGCATTTTCACTCGGCTAACTCTTATTTGGCAGCAGAAAGTTTCCTGAGCTGAGCTGTCAGAACATCCTGGACTGGTTTTTCTAGATTTGGTTTTCCTCATGTGGAACTGCAAGCTGATGGATCTCCACTGAAGTTCTTGAAAAACTGCAGCTAAATAATTATAATAACCACAATAATAATAAAAATAAACCACAAGGTTCTATTGTAATAATTTTAAGCTTTCAGCTCAAATGCATCTGAGAAGGGAAGCCACCTTCTCTGTGTCCCAGAGTGCATCCCATCACCTGTTGCTATGCTGAAACTAAAGTTTTGAATTCCATTAAAGAAACACTCTGTAAAAAAGGAATTCTCTCAACAAACTCTTTTGAAAAAACAGCAGCCACTCACCTTGGCTGGCACCTCACCAACCAATACTGCTGAAGTTAAATGGGACACAGACAATGAACTTCAGCCAGCCCTTACAACTTTCATAAGCATTATCAGATTTTTTGATAATAAGTAGAAGTGGCATATGTGTTCTGTTTAGTATGCAGAAGAGCCTCGTTTTATTCTCAATGCACAGATTTAATTAAAAATAAATTTACTGTTAACGCTTAAAGTGGTGCCAAGATTATCCAAACAGAAGGTTTCTGATACTTAATAATTGATAAGGGGAGGGAAATTCACAGATTGCAAGTGATTATTATTTAGCATTATTATCTGTTTGCAAAGGTGAAAGTGGCATTACAGCCAGCCAAAAGGGGAAAAAAAAATCTTTTAGAATTTGTAGAGTTGGAAAAATTTGAATTTAGCAAACACTTTGTGGAAGCATTTGGAACGAAACCGATTACAGATCCCAACAGTTTGAGCAACTATTTTGGATAATATTGAAAGTGTTCAAAGTGTTTTCTCAAACATCAGCTTCAGCCAAATCCACACAAGGGAGGGGTTATTTTATCTTTTCTTTTTTAATTTGGGCACATGCAGGAGATCAGCTTCTTTAAGGCGCTGATTCTCCGCTTGGATTTCAAACCAGCTTTAGCACAATGTGCCAGAAATTTCCACAAGTGCTGAGAGAATTAACTGATGGGATCTTTGAAGCCTCTCTATCCCAGATTAACTAATGCAAAATCTGTGAAATCACAGTTCAATCTTCTTTTTTTCCTGGCTGGATGTGTTTGCAGCAGTCGGGATGACAAGATGCTCCCAAGCCATCTGGCCCCTCGCACAGGATTTGATTCAGAAAATTAATAGTAACACCATTGGTGTGCACAGATTGCAGCAATCCAGACACGTAGGCCTGTTACACAACCCAGCCTTTTGTAACTCCCCCATAGGTTACACACACTGAGAACACTGAAAAGATTTCCATAAAATCCTGTGAGTAACCAGGGAGAAATTCCACCAAACACCGAGCCCGGGGCTGCCCTGCTCTGCTTCACCAGGACAGGGAATTTGCTCCTTTCCTGGGGAAAAGCTGGACTTTGAGCCCTCCCCACAGAACAAAAAAGGCCAAAAAATATTTTTTTTTCTACTTTCATGTATTATGCAAATATAATGGCTATAAATAATGCAGCCCCCTGCTCTCAATAAGTGCTACCTCAGCCAAGGAATTAAATTCTTCTTTTAGGGCTAACTATCACACTCCACCCGTTCTCCTGGATGAGCAAAGGCTCTGTTGGAGGCAAGCTGTAAGTTTTATTTACAAAGCAAATTCTGCCCATCCAAACAACAGGGCTGGGAGAATGTAAAGGCAGCTTTGGACAACTTTTTCTGCATAATACAGAAAAACCCTTATTCTGTATGGAAAAAAAAAGCTTTTTGGCAGAAGTGCTGCTTCCTGGAACAGACTTGGAGTTGGAAAAAAATTGTACAAATTCTCAATGTTAGATAAATTGTGTATTAAGATGTTACTTTAAAAGATTATTTTTGTTTTGTTCAAGCCCAACATCTCACTATATTTTACATAATTCAAAGCTTATTGCCATTAAAATTCATTAGAGCTGTGTATTCAAACCCACAAAGTACCTTTGGAAACACTGAGCTCGTGTTGAACTGCAACTGTGAATTTTGAGCTTTCCTTAAAAATTTCTAAACTGGGGGCTTGTGCTGCCTGGAGGAGGAGGAGGTGGAGGAAGAGGAGGAGGAGGAGGAGGAGGAGGAATACCCAGGAAAACCCCGCTGTGTCAAACACACAGAAAAGCTGGGAACAGAGGGAATTTCAAACAGGTACATCCACTCCCAGAGAGTGCCCTGCTGAAGGGATGTTGAGGGCTGTACACGATTCCAAACACAGTGGAACTTGTAAATACAGGGAACATTAATGGGAACAGTTTTGTCTCTTTTACCGGCGCTGATGGATTTCATCGCTGTGTGTGTGAAAAGAGAAGAAGCCTTGCACTCCTTGGCATGAATTTTTAAGCCCCTTAGCGGTTCCAGAAAACACAGTATACAAAGTTCACAATAAAAAAAAAAATAAAATTAAAAAGAAAATGACTTGGCCTTTAGAGCATTAAAAGCTGCAGCATCTATAAAAGCCAGGGAGGTGAGAGATCCTCGGGGAGTTCTGTGCTCCCCTGAAGTGAGCTCTGAATAAACAAGGGAGGAACAGCCCTCCCTGGGATATTTTGGGCAGCACTCCCGTGTTTTCCCTCTCAGAGCTCGTTTGGAAACACCTTCAGGGGAAGTGTTTTTGGAGGGCTGCACTTTCTCAAAGGCAGGGCCCTTCAACGTGCTGGGCTGCTCACCCCAAACTACTCATCACCACTGCAAATCCCCACTGCAGGCTCTTCTGGGCTCACACATTCCTGAACAAACTGGCAAAAGTGGAAAACTTCACTTTTTTTGTTGTTTTATAACAGTTCTGACTGTTCTATCAGTTTATAACTCAGTTCTGAGTTCAGGTTTTAATTGCTGATGATGATCATTTTTATTCTGTGATGTGTTGCGTTAGTCCCACTGTCCTGCCAAAGCAAATGAAACGCTCCCCCTTCCCCCAAACAGAATTAAGCCCTAAATGAGTCATTTTCCTTTATTTTAAAGATCAGGAAACCTATCAAAACCACACAGGGATAGCTACAAAACGCACCAGACTTTACCTTCCCCAAACTCCTTAAAATTCCAAGCCTGTAAGAATCTTTTACAGCCGAATTTTTGGAGATGCAGAAGTTTTCCTAAATCTGGAAGGTGCCGGGGCTGCACTATTTGCTGCTAAACTTAGGTTAATAGCTGATGACCCTTTCCATTCTTAACCCTGAGCTCTGACCTCCTGACCCACCCCTGGTGACGGTGTTTATAAGCGTGTTGCCACTGGTGTAAATAAAAAAGGAACACAATGTGCTGAAATTGTTACTGGTGATGACAACTGACACACATTTTACACCGCCAGTGGGCAAACCCATCAATAAATAACTCCCAAATCTGGTGTTAATGTGCTCAGAGCTTCTTGCAGTGCTCGTGTCTCGTTCCTGCTGGTTTTCTTCTTTTTCTCAGTTTTGGTGGGACAAGCAAAATGCTTCCAATAAGGAAATTTAAGGAGAAGGTTTGCTGTTAGCATCAGACTGCAGCTGGATTTTCTACCTTCCAAGGTACTCCTTCAAATGTGAAAAAACCCCAGCAAAATCTCCTGCATCATAGATCAAGCAGAACATGCTGTTTTCTAAAAGCTTCCAAGTGAAAAACCATGTGGCTCGTGATGAAAATAAAGGTTTTTTGAAAATCCCTGCCTGTGGGGCACTGTGAAAAAACTCTTGTTCTCCCTGCTGTACACAAGTTAACCAAAACAAACCTTAAAAAAAGCCACAACCTATTGGAATGCTTTGTATAAAAATAAGACAAAAGGACAGACTCTAAAATTGCACCCATATCTTAAAGAAACAAAAAAAAAACCTCCTTTGGGTTTTTTTTGATTTGATTTTTTTTTCTAAATTTATTGCAAATTAAATTTCAATCCAGATTAGAGTTACAGAGCAACAGTTAAAATTTACAATATACACAGTCACATTCTGCACCAGAACATGAATTCCTGTGATTGAAATTTCCTCTTTTACTGAAGACACTGAAATGGCGAATTTCCTTAATTTATGTGGATTATTTCAAATTATAAAGGATGTGGGGTACAAGGGCTCCTTTTTGAAGTCCCCAAACCTACCCCTTGCTCTGCCAGCCCCTGGCAATGGCTCAGATGGAAACACAGAGTGGGGAAAAAAAGGGGAACCACCAATCAAAAAATATCAGACAGATTTAAACATTTCTGAGTTGGAAATCTTCTGCTCATCTCCACCAATTTGTCAAGGGACTGTGAAATCCTGCACAGGCAAACAAAACCCACACACCCTGGAAAACTGTGGATTCTTGAGAACCAGGAAATGCAGGAAAATATAATAGCAAAATGTAAGATTTTCTCCAAGTCCTGTCAACTCACATGCAAAATCTTGCATTTAACGGTGAACAGTTAAAATATTCTTTTTTTTCTTATTGTTGCTGCTACAATTTAATGAGGCAAAAGCTCCATGAATGTGTTCCTAAAAGAACAAGTTATAAAAGTGATTCTGGTGGATGTAACAACCTCTAAATTATGGTCAAATAACAGTCATCTGCCTTTCTCCAAAAAGAAAAATCAGATTACAGCCTGATTTGCAAAAATCTAATTTTCCATTCCCCTATTTTCAATTTAAATTTCCACTTTTAGGAAATATTCCCTTGCTCCCAAGTCGTGCCTGTGTAAAAGACGCTTTGCCACGTTTCTAATTGATTCGTTTTACACTATTGAAAGGATAACAGTGATTTTGCAGAAGAATTCTTTCTGCCTTGCACACATCTCTCATTTGCCCATCTTAATTCAATTAAAGGAAGTAAGGACGGTTTGACCGATGAATGAACCAGATTTTAACTGAGGACATTTCTATGTAAACTGGAATATACCAAGCACTAATTCTCAGCCAGTTACTTCCGATCTGCAACTTTTATTTTGAAAGGTCATGGCTTGGTCACTGAAAAGACAGAGGATATTAAATGCTGGCAAGCATTGTACAACAGTGCAAAACTGCAGGCTGATATCAAAAGATTTTAAACTCAAATGCAATTTATATGCAAACAGTCTGTATTTATTCTTAGCTATCAGTAGCTGGAAGTCAAGACTTTAAAGCAACTCCTCTTTAAAAAACAAGAAATCCTTTTAAAAAAACCCTTTTTGAACCAACCCAGCTCGGTGCATTGTGTGTCTGGTCCTTGGAAGGACATTAAGGAAAATATAATTTCTCGATTTCCCATAGGATTTACATTATATTGCTGGGAATTGCTATGCCCAGGACACAAAATGGATCACTACTGTGGGTTGCTAAAGGAAATATGTACAGAAATACTGAGCCCAGCTACCAAAATTTATTTACAGGTGTGAAGCAGGGACAGGTCACTGTGGCTATCCAGAATTACCTGGAATACAATTTCTGCCACCAACAGTGGTATCACCCTTGCATTTGATTTGATTCTCTACACTGACCTGGAATACCCTGGAATATTGGGATATATTTTCATGTGTCAAAGAGGTTAAAAGTGGAACAAAAACAGCTTCAAAGCTTAACTGAAAGACAACTGTTTTCTGAGAATGTACAGGAAATGCCGCCACCTCAGCTGTGAACTTCATGAGAGCATTTATTTGCACATCAAGTAGAGAAGTTCTCCATCCTCATCGTCTCCCCAGACTTTGCTGCTCCTGCACCACGGGGTGAGAGGAGAAAAATTCCTTCAAGTTCAAAGAAAATCCATCAGATTTGCTGAGGAGCAGCACAATGCAGGGGTGGGTTGCATGGTGGGGAGCATCAGCACTTTCTGTGAAGCATCATTAGCCAAAGACAACATTTCAAGGAGAAATAGGTATTAAAGTAATTTCAGGATTGTTCCCTCAGCACCTTTTGGGCACTGCTCTCAACCTCACTGCATAACAGGAGATGTCTGCAGATGCTGGCAGAGGAAGGAATGGTGGAATAAGGATATTTTTAAGGAAATACTTGCTGACAGCACGCTGAAATGAGGATAAACACATGCCTACTGTTTCAAACCAGCTGCAAAGGCTGAACTTTTATTAAATAAACATGGCAAACAAGTCAGCTAAAGCCCACAGGCAAGATGCTCTGTCACCAGGGAGGTGAGGATGATGAGGTGTGTCCTTGACCAACTACTTGGGAAGTTCCTCCTGAATCTGTCAGGAAGCACCTGAGGGGTTTAAGTCTGAATTTCCACTGAGAACAACAAAGCATGGGGGGGGACACATTTGCACCAATGATAGGGACAAATTCCAGGCAAGTGAGGGGCTCTAAATGTGCCTTTTCTCACTGCCAAGGTGGTCACTGGTGCCCTCAAGGAGTCAGAGACACAGGGCTCTCCCCAAAACAGATCTCAAGACAAGAGTTGGGGTCTTGGTGGGTTTAATTTCACATCAGTCTCACACATTTGTCCCTTTAACAAACTCCCAGGTTAAAAGGGATGCAACAAGTTGTAATTAGGATGGTGACAAAATGACTTGCTGGAAATACAAAACCCCTGACAGGTTTTACATCTCACATTTTGATGACCAGGTAGAATCTGAGTCACTTTTTGGAAAGCTCCCATTTACATCTAACACCACAGCCCAGACATTTCTGACACCAAACCCACTGCACAGCAGTGCTGGAACCAAAAAGTCACAACTCCACTCCCCCGTGGAGAGAAAACTCCTCAGGAGTAGAGCAGCAGAAAGCAGCTCATGGTTGGCCAGCATTATAAATAAAGGACATCCAGCCTGTGCCACGGTGAAGAGTTATTCCCATTTGTGAGTTTTTCCTGGAGTGAGAGCAAACCCCACTAAATATTCCTGTCTGCCTTGGTGTGCACAAAGAGCCCGGAGCACATAAATCTGGAGGAATATTGCTCTGAGAAGGACCAAGACACACACACACAGAGTGATGGAGATGATGTCAGGCAAACAATGATCTCCTGGATGCTGTCTGGGGTGCCCAAAACACCCATGGGGACACTGGTGGGACCCGTTGGGTGACAGTGGCACTGCCAGCCTGGCCAGGCCGTGTGTTAATGACCTCGCAGCAGCAGACAGATCCAGTCCTTCTGCTTTTCTTTCTCACTGAATGATTTCCCTAAAGCCAAAGCTGGGCAAAATGCCACTAATGCTGCCGTAAAACTCCCGCTGCGTTCGGAGGGAGGCAGGCGACTGAGGGTTAGGAGGTAATCAAGCTTACAGATTAAGGCTCGCTAAAGCTACAAGATCAGCACGGCTCGGGGTGTTTATTAACTCTTTGGAAACCAAGAGGCACCATTTCCTATCACGGTCAGAAAAAGGATGGTTTCTAACCGGCCCTGACAGCTGAAACTGTTTCGCAAGATGAATTCTAATTTGTGCAAAGAGACACGCTTGAAATCTATTTGGAGCAGTTTCGGTATAAATTGTGCTTCAAACTACGAGATCACGTGACAAAAACCTCCCAAAAATTACAGACGAGGAAAATTTAGAATTATTCTTCCAGTCAGAAATGTTGTTTTTAAAATTAAACCAGGTAACCTGAAAGTCAGGGAGTTCCACATCCTTCTGCCCCCTCGGTGCATCAAAGCTGTGACCTGGGAATTCCTCTTCTGGAGCAGTGCAGAACGGGTTAACTTCTGAATATAAAATGAGGTTGCTGCAATCTGGGTGTTTTTTGTTTTGTTTTGTTTGTAACACAAAGCAAAATATACTCTACAGATGCTTGATTAAAATGCAACAGCTGTTTATGGCGGTGCATTTTCCGCTAATTTACTGGGGCAGATTTTTGAAGGAGCCTTATTTTATTGCATCTTCATTTGCATAAACATTCAGATACCACAGCAGTCTGGCCACTTGTCACTGGCTTGGCTGATATTTAAGGTTTAAATTCAAATTTGGCCAAGCCATCCACTCTCAGAAGGGAAAAAAGAGCCCTGAGAGTCATGTGTTCCACCTCTGCCCTGAGATCCAACCTGCACTTTGTACATATTTAACTTCTCAATCCAAAATATTTCATTTTTTGGCATCATACAGAACTAGTTGTTAATCTGCTCTTCACATCTGTCTGGGTAGGCCTGATGCCACTTTCTTTTTTTTTTTTTTTTTTTAATATATATTATTATTTCCCTTTTGTTTATTTGATCTGTTACATTCCTTAAGCTTGCTGACTAATCCAAACAATTCACAAATACAAAAGGGTTTATGTAAATTATTGTGCCGAACAAACCCAAATCACAATTAAAACATTGTTAAGTGAATTAGACAACAATGGCTGCAGCTTTCCTATCATAGATTGAGGCAGAGGGATTTGAACTTTATTGACAGTAGCAGCAGAAAGCCTTAATCACTAAGCACCAGCACAGTCTGGGTTTCGTAGGGTAATCACCCATCTATATATTTATAACATCTCATTCATCATAGTTCATATTTAAAAAAAAAAAAAACCAACCAAAAACTCCTGCAAAACTAATGGAGGGAATGTGTGAAAAGTGATTGGATGGGCAAAGCTCTGTGGGGTTGGAAAGGCTTTAATTGATTTTATTGTGCCGTGTCTAAGCCTCCTTGCCCAGTACATCAGATCTGTATCTAACTGCATTTCAATTGATTTTCACTGATAGGCTTCTTTCTTATGTCTAGGGCTTAAGTACTAAACTAATAAAAGGATAAAAGACTTTGTAATACAGATTTTGAAAATAATGTGCACACATGATTTCCAGGGAAGAAAATTGTGTGATATGTGTTTGTCCTCCCCAAGTGACTACAATCAAACGTAACAGAAAAAAATGCAACTAATATGAAGGAGATTACTAAGGGTGGGAGAGGGAAAGGGAAGAAAAAGAAAGAAAATAAGGAAAAAATGTCCCTTGGCTAAAATCAGCTTGATTATAAGCAGACTTGACTTCAATGGAGTTGTACTTGCTCACATTAGGGGTGATTTTGACTGATACCTCAAACTTGATTGAAAGAGATTTTATAATTCATTTCAGCTGTGGGTTAATTCTTCACCATTTTAAATAATGAATCATATTCTGATAGAAGTACCCAACGTAGAAATGCTGATAAAACAACCTAAAGCCAAATGGGCTGGGCTTGAACTGCTTCTGGATGATCGTTTCCTTGGACCTTTAAAATACATGAATTTTTAAAGCACCTAACTCGTGGCAGTTACATGGGACAGATATAAAACTCATTTTAATGCAGCTGCATTTATTACACCCAGGTCAGACTCAGCTTGTTCAAGCCCCAGGACATTGCTGATGGGGCTTTTTATCAAATAACCACTCAAAGGAGGTGATGACTCCCTTTGAATAACTGATTATAAAAGCAACAGGTTCACCTAAAGCAAACATGTATTAAATGCAAATACCCAACCACAGGGGAGGGAATCTAAACGTTGTACAAGTGAAAACATCTCCAAAAAACAGCCATTTCCCCCCAGTTTTTATTCTCCACATCCTGCTATCATTTGCTAATCTACTGCAAACTGCACTATCTGCTCGTCAGATGGTTTGGAACATCTGTATAACAAATGATAATGTCGAATAGTTGTTCTGGGTTTGTGTTCCTTTATGAGGCTTGGTGTTGATAATCTCCAAAGCACACCCATGATTCTTTAAATTAAACATAAGAATCTTGTCTCACAGTACAGCTAGGTTATCCATGTGTAAGAGCCCAAGCCAAGTAATTACACATCCGCTCAAAGGATTAGACACATAAGATTTCTTTAAATTTTTAATAAAAGTGCACAGCTGTTGTAGGGAAAAAACTCTTTTGTTCTAGATTTTTTTAAAAACCATTAAGCTCAAAGTGATTCACAGTTATGCTTCAAGAAAAGTACTTTGAAAGTATTTCTGTTAGGCACTTTTTTTAGTAGATTTAACATCATTTTAACCTCATGGCAACAGATTTGAGCCAGGAATAAGCTCATGGAGAGGTATTTGGTCAAGTTTTAAAGAACATTTCTCTGCTCTTCCCAGGATACCTGCAAATGCACTTCCCCCAGTAATACAACCATGTGGAGTACAGATAAAACCGTGTGACATCTGCTTCATGAAACCAGGCTGTGGGATGAGGGACAAACTGGTGTTTGGGTGGCACCACAGGATGGGACACGAGGGACACAGTGACTCTGACAGCCCAGGGGCACAGCTGGGACTGAGAAATAACTCTGGGCTGGGGAGGGGGCAATGAAACCCCCAAGTGCTGCTGCAATCAACACATGGGTTCTGCTCCAGGAGTGTTCCCAGAGCTCCTGGTCCAGTGGGACTGGAGGTGCAGCTGGGTTGTGTCTGAATTCTCTGGAAGCACAAGGTGCTGGAAGGTCAGACCAACACAGGACCAAAACTGTGAGGGACAAGAGCAGAGTGCCAGAAATATGGGAGCAGCACAAGTGGTTGAGAAATGAGAAAAGAGAAGTGAGTGGCTGGAATGAAATCAGGGGGATGGAGGCAGAGAACAGGAGAGTGACACCAAACAGGTGACAGCATCCAAACAAGCTCAGAGCAAAGTCAGGATAAACTGGAAGAGACCAACAGTCCATGCTGGCCAACCAGGATGATGAAAAAAGTCTTTACATGCCATGCTTCTGGAAAGAGAAGGGAGAAATTTGAACACAAATAATGAGGATGGACCATCCAGAAGAGGATGAAGATCCTGAGGACTGTAATGATTAAAAGATGAGTGAGCAGAGAGTGAGAGGTCAGGAATGCAGGGCTGGGGACAGGGCTGGGACAGTGGTTGTGCTCCTGCACAGCAGCAAACAGGAATATTGTCCTGCTCAGCTCAGCAGGGAAGTGTCACCTCAAACACATGTACCAACACTCCTGCTCCAGCTGGGAACTGGAAAGAGATCCAGAGCAGCCTGATGAGGGGAACAGAGAGGCTGGCTCTGATAAGGATGTGAGCAGCAGGGCTCCTTCCCATTGCAGCTGGGAGCCAGCATGAGAACACAGCCCTGCTCCACAGACACTCCAGGGAAGGAAAAACTGTTTAACCTAAAGGACAGCACAGGCACAAACCCAGGTGTGCTTTCAAAGATTAAATACAAAGTTTGGGAGTGTGAAGTCTGAGTCTCATCACCCGTGTCCAGCCTGCTTTACTAATTGATATATTGGAACTTTGGCTCTGCACCTCTAAATGGTGTAAATGTACTGCCATAAAAACTTTGCTATAATGTGTAATCTTACTACCCAACAATATTCAGGATTTACAAGATAAACTGTGGTATGTAGGTATATTTACAGCAAATCTAAATCTCTAAAGGTTTTAATGAACTGCAGCTGACCTTGATCAGTGATTCAAAGCCCAGAGCAGCTTCTACTCTCTCACACATTACTAACCTTTGCTACAACATTTATCAATTTACCTTCTTGATCTCTCAAGCAGGTCATGTTTTCTAATCAGCCACTAGCTCAAAGACCTACATCCCAATTAAATTACTGAATGAAGACATGCTGGAATGTAGGCTTCTTTTGAAAGAATTAGCACAAAATACACTTAAATACTGGATTTGCCGTGTCTGAACTGATTTTTTTTAAAACACTTCAATAGAATATGCAAGCACAGATACATATCCTGCTCAGAACTGTTAATGTCATCCCTGAAACACTCTGGTTCCTTGGATGTTTTCTGTTTTTGCTTCCCCAAGTGTTCTGTGCATTAATACTGACCTGAGCTTTAAATCATCTATGCTGAGCCGTGAGCTCCTCAGACATTGGCTTGTCTGAAATCTTCGGGTAGAAAAAAATACACAGATGTTTATTATTAAGCATAAGAGCAGCTTCACAGACTTAAAACCACTTGCAACTTAAGTTAGACGCTTATTAAAATGTCCCTGAGATCTGAGCCTCGGTTTTATTTCTCTTTCAGCACAGCATTTCTTTTTTTTTCTCCACATAGAGTGAAGTAAAAGAGGGAAGGGGCTGAATATTCAGCTGAAGGGGTGAAATGTCCAGCTGAAGGGTTCTGTGCAGCCCCTCAGGGTGGTGGATGCAAGAGCAGAGTGCCCAGAACTCCCTTCCCAAGGGATTTGGGGTAATGGCAGCAGCCATCCCCAAGAATTCAGCCAAGCCTTGCTTTGGTTTAAAAATCAGATTGTGCAAACAGTTGCTTTGTGCTGGCCAGGGCAGGGTGCTGACAGAGCCTGGGATGTGCAGTAGCTCAGCCACACAGTAGCTCTGATGCTCCCTGGATGTGATGCACATGTTGGGAATGCCTGTGCCCAGCATGTGCAAAACCAGGCACGCAGGAGGGGGAAGGAGGGGAGCAGGGAGTGCTGAGCCTCACAGCAGCCTGGCTGATGGATAAATAAATATTCTCCACACTGCTGCTGCCTTTAACAGCATTGCTGCAAACACAGGTGAGAAGGAATCCTCTAAAACAGAGCGAATGCCCTGGTTTGGGTTTTTTTAATTCCCTATTTTTTTGCCACTCTCAGAATTAGCAATTAGCAATCAGACACTGACAAACCTCGAACACCCAGACACACACAAATCAAATTCCTGGTCACTGAGACAGAGGACAGACATTCAGAGCATCAAAGAAGCAGCAGTTTCAGAGGAAGTTTAGATTCCAGCAGGGATTCCTCTGATTTTGGAAAGCAGCATCCTAACTTACACACACTTGAGCCTACCAGACTTGAATTATCCACCCCCCTCCCTTTATCAAACATTTCACAGGGAATTCAGACTCTTCTATAAGCCAAAATAGAAATGTGAAGCCACATTTTATGCCACATGAAGAGCTGGGATTATTTTAGATTCCATGAAGGTGGAGGAGATGCCAGATCTGCAGGTGCAGCCTGTGAGAGCAGCTTTGGTGCTGCTGGATCCAGCTTGTCCCTGCTGGGAATTTGCTGGGAATTTCAGCACCTGGAATCCACTTCAGTAAGGTAAAGGGATTTGAGGTATGGAAAAGGGTGAGAACTCCTAAATTACAGGGATCAAATCAGCATTTGAGCAAGAATCAGCTAGTTGAAAAAGAGATGATGTTTGCAGAGTAAAAATAACAAGCTGCTTAAACACTAACTGATTTTCTATTTTAATTTTCCTTCTTCCTGCACATTCTTCAGTTACAGGATGAATTACATTTAATGTATAAAATACTTCTGATGTTTCAAAAGGGAAAGGTTGAACCCAACACTTTGGGAAATGAATAAGATAATACTGTCCCCTTGTCCACCCCCCTGCCCATCTCTGTCACTCTGTGCACACAGGAAAACTGCCTCCATAATCAAATTGATTTTTTTTTTTCTCTGCAATATTTACAGCAAAGATGATTTCCCTACACTAAAGCAAGGGCTCTGCCATGGGGAACAGCTCAAGAAATCTTCCTTTAAGGAGTATTTTAGGATACTGAACCTCCCAGGTATTGCATTTTGATGCTGTTGTCACAGGAAAACAAAAACACGCTGCAAAAACTGCCCCATGACACGTACAACAAAACACTCCTTGCTCCAAGTTTAATTTATTTGTTGACAGAGAAGATCTACTGCGCTTAATGCAAAGTTCAATAGAAATACATGGAATACAGATACCCAGAATCATAACTGCAATAAAATAAGCTCCGCGTTTATCTGGCTGTTAAACGCAATCCAAAAATTTATTGGTAAAAAGGAATCAAATTCAGTTACGGCATAAAATACATTTCTTGCCTTCCAGGAGCAAGCTCCCTGAGCTCCATTCATCACAACAAATCAGAGCTGTTCATCTCTCCCAGGCTCTGCCCTTGCAGCCGCCGTGCTGCGGCACACGGAGCCGGGGACCGCGCTGCCCTCCCCACCTTGCTCCCATCCCCAAAAAAAAGGCACCAGCAGCTCCAAAAATCCCAGCCCCCAGCAAAGCTCAGCCCTGCAGATGGCTGGCTTTGCCCTCGGTTCGTTGTTTTTTTTTTTTTAAATGAAGCCATCAGCTGAGGGGATGCTCTGAGGTTCGTTGTCAGAGATCTTCCAGGCTGATGCTCGCAGCGGATCCGCGCGGATTCAGGCGCTCCCTCCTCAGCTACTATTTTATAGAGTGGTTTTAAAAGGTGACAGTAATAATTCACAGGCAAGGTTTATGACAGAAAAGGAAAAAAAAAACCCAAGTATTTCATCAGCTTCTCCAGCTGCTGTTTCAGAATGCTCTCCTCGAGAAGGATCCATATTAAAGACTGAGCAGTTATTGTGCATATCTCCCCTAATCACAAATTCATAAGAGCAGGAGGATTTCCTTGGTGAGAAATCCAACATGTGTCTTTTTGCTTTGAGTTTACTATGCTGGCTACTGAAAACACAAATATACTAAAAATGAAATAACTTTCCCATTTTAATGTGGCCATAAGCTTCCTGCCAGGCTGCGACCTAATTGAGACTTTTGATCTGAGCTTTTCCCAAACATGTTATTCTTCAGAGTCTGTAAAACATTTTAACTGCAGATCTCCTGCAATCATTACTGAAAGCTAGAGGGAATAAAATAATAAAAAAAAATTTGAATAAAAAGGGGGAGGGAGGGAATGCTCAGTGAATGGAAATACAAGGTATTAATTATGCTAAATGAAGAAATATGGGTATTTTGGTCACTTTTGGGGGTCAGAAATGTTTTAATGTGGCGCTGCCTCTGCCTGACCTGCGCATCCCCATCAGCTGCCGGCTCACATCAAAGCAGGAGGGGGTGAGGAAAGCGGTGCCAAGGTCACCGGGCTGCCTCCAAGCCCCACGTTGTTATCAATTACAAGCACTGATAAGGACATGACCCCTCTCTGAGGCACAGAAATGGGGGAATATCCGTGTGCCTGCGTGCCCCTGGACCGCCCCGTGCGCCCAGAGGGAGAATCAAACTGCCCAGCACATTTTAATTCCCAAACGGGCAGCAGGGCAAAAATAGGAGCCAGAGTGCAGTGCTGATAAGATCCACTCAGACCCCCGAGTGCAGCTCCCTTGATTGGGTTAACTGAGCCAAACACACGGCAGAGCACAATTAAAGCAGAGGGGAAATTGTATTTCTCCCCTACAGACGGCTCTTGTGAAGTTTCATCAAAGCAAACCCAAAAATGTCTTTATTATAGTGAGACCTCCAGCAGGAGCACAGGCAACCCGAAATAAGGGGTGTTACACAGTAGTAAGTCACCTAGTAAAATAAAAGTATATTTTCAATAAAGATTAACTCTGCATTTTATTTCTTGAAATTCTTTGATCAAGTAATTTTGAACTACATAAAACCAGCCAGACCTCCCTAACTGAGCATTCCTCAAGAGATTGCTCTGCTGCACTCAAAATGCTCCAATTGCATCTGACTGTACTTCAGGTGACATTGCTCCTGTTTGAAACACGCAGCACTTTTTGCTCACATTTGTTACAGATATTTTATTTTAGAGAAAAGGAAAGCTCCAGCTACAGGCCATCCAATCTCCCAACCAGAATGCAAAATATTTTTACAGTACTCCAGCATCGTAAATGCTCTCAAAAGTGGTGAGAAAATTATACAGAAAAAGGTGGAGCATAACTTAAAATCCTTAATGATTTAAAATGCCAAATTTAATTCATTCCCATTGCATCAGAATGAACAAGAAATTAAAATGTTAACATTGGGAATCACCTCAGTTTCTTAGCAAGCCAAAGTTAAACACTAACTAGTTTACTCTGCGTGCCCAAAATATTTACTAGCTCTGACTCAGATTTAAACAGTATAAAATATGATCATTCTGGAGTGCAGAACAGTTCTTACACATACAAAAGAGGTAATGAGGTGAAACTGGAAGGTACAGAGCTGTATCTTTCCAATCTACCTACAGGTTTGGATTTTACAACATTTTTTTCCCCCTGAGGGGACCAAAAGGGCCGTATGTGGTGCTATGGAATTAAAGAGCTACGATTATTTCATGTACCTTTGGAGCTTAGCATGAAGTTAAGCATAAAAAATAGAGTCAAGGAGACTGTTTAAAAGCCTGTGGAATGGTGAAGGGAGGAACAGTAGGATGTAGCCTTTAATCCTTTAACAAACTTCACTGTCTGTGCCAAGAGGCTGAGAGAAAAATACATTTTACATTTTATAAATAGTCGTGAACATAAGCTAAAGCATTTTGCCACTTCTGGGAAATCAATAGGCAAAAACAAGCCACTCATTTGCAAATAATTTATGTGGCTTTTTTTGCTAATGCAGGACAATCTCTCTGTGAAAAGGAGGGCAATAACTTTATTATGCTCATAAATGCAATGCAAAGCAAAGAGAGACTGATGCCCCTGAACAAAAGCACAGCTTCCATCAGATCCATCAGACTGTGCAGCTGCACAACTTTGTCTTAAGTCAGGCAAAAATTACAGAGCATATGGAACCCAAAAAGCCACAATTATTTAAAATACATTAGAAAAGCTGCCATTTGTTATTGCTGATATCTGCAGGAACACAGGAGTGGTGTTTTTATGGTGCAAACACCTCCAGAGCTGCCTCTCACACGGGCATGGCAGCACACCTGCCATGCCAAAGCAATGCTTTTGCTGGGCAAGGAGTGCAGAATGAGAATGCCAATTCCCTCCTGAATGCCCAGAAATGAATGCCATGGCACAGATTCTGCTGGGGAAGAGAAGGGGCAGCCCCCACTCAATCAGCACTAGACACACAAAGCTCCTTAGTCAGGCCTGCAGAGCTGGATGTAGGGCAGGGAGGAGAACACCATCCTCCTGCCCAGCTGTGTGGGACACAAGCTGAATAATTAACACAGCTCCCCCTAATGCCCTGTGCCCTCCCATCCAGGGAAATCCAGCTCTGGGAGGTGGCAGAGCAGTTCTGGAGGGTTTCCATGGAACCCCTTCCCCAGACAGGGGAAGACCAGCCCCATGGGACACAGCACCAGCATTTTCTGGGGTTTATGATTAAAAAGAAAAGGTTCTATTCTTTAAAAATGCTGAAATTTCAACAGAAACTTGCTCTGAAGGGGAGATAGCAGCTCTCAGGTGTTCTGCTGCTCAATTACCTGCCAGGAACCCAGCTCACAAGTCCATAATTCCATCCAACCTGCCACTGTTGGGGATTTTTTAAAGCTTAGCCATTATTTCATAGAAAGAAAGCTAAATTAAAATAGTAATCTGTGTAAAACTAGTACTTGCCATAGGCTGTTAATGCATTGTGCTACTTGCAAAAGTCTAATAAATTACAACAGCTGCATAAAGCCCTTATAGGAAACACCACCTCACGAGTCAGCCCTCTCCTAAACAGCACAAACAAGTGATACAAAACACAATCAAAGCAAAGGCAGCTTGAAAGTATTTCAGAATCTCATCCAGCTTCGTTATGGATTTGGTGGTTTTATTTCAAAGGACAAAGTGCTAAACTTCTCCAAAACTAAAGAGAGGGGAGAAAAAAAAAAAAAAAAAAAAAAAGAGATTCCATTTGTGCAAGAGAAATGCACAAAACATCCATGATTAAATAAAACTTCCTGTGATTGAATCTGACTACCATTTTACAATATTAATGCTAATGGATTATCATCCTCTTGTTTGCATGTTTAACTTCGGCTCCCATAAAAGTTGCTTGTACACAGGATCAGAGGGAAATGGCATTTCAGAAACTAAAAACAAAACACACACGCTAAGAAGCAAAGGCAATTTTAAGAGCTACAAAATCAGCAACATCCAGACAATAATCATTTTCCAATGTCAAGACCAGGAAGTCAGGCAGCAAAAAGAGCAAAGATGCGCCCGAAAAAGAAAACGACTTTTAGGAAACAGCGAAATTAAACCAGGAGTAGATATGTAAAATAGATGAATGAAGACAACGTCTTCCTGCACCGAGGGAGTTGTTTAAGGAGAAACAGTGTCCGTTTGTGGCCAGCGATAATACTTTCCATTCAATAGAGTTTGCAGCTTGCTGATTCATATGATTGCAGGCTGGCGCCCCGCTGGCGAGCCCCCTCCGCTGAAATTAAATCCACTCTCTTCAGTTATAAATTATAATGCTCTATAAACAACACTCCCACTGGGAACGGGGAGAGAGAGAGAGAGCTCTCTGCATAGTCCACTCACTGTTTAATGCTCTGCTCTTCTGCCACAAACAAGGACTGTATGTCTGCCACAGACAGCACTCTTGCTGTAATTTATAGACTGTTTGATGTTGAGAGCAGGGGAAGGAAAGTAGGATTGTAATGCGAGTCAAAGAGGAAAAGAAGTTGGAAGTGGGTGAGTGTGTAAGAAAGAGGAAGGGCAGAATACGTTTTACACACATATTTTAAAGATACATCACTGTATGTATCTTTGCTGCCCCTTAGGAATTGTCCTCTCCAAAAAAAGGAGAAAAAAAAATCTGGAATACCACTTAAAATAAATGAGACGTCCTTGTGTGACGCCAGGATCATTCCATATCAATCAGGAGCCATCTCCACGGCTGAGACTTGAAGTCTGTTATCACAGAGAATATGAAAACATTAAAATGATAAGGATTTAACTAAAACTGACAGCAGCCCAGAATTCCCAGCCTGGGCTGATGAGCTTTTCCCGGAGCAGCGTGCCTGGGAGCCCAAGGAGCCAGACCTGGAGCAGGGCTCCCAACCCAGAGCAGTTTCCTGCTCTTTCCCACCTTCCTCATCTGTGTTGGGCACAGGGAGATCATTCTGGCTCTTCTTCATGATTGTTGTGAGTTATTTTTAAATGAAAGTGCAACAGGCATCCAACTGCTTCGAACGCACGCACAAATCTGATTTCTTTTCTTTTTTTAAAACCAAATGGATTAAAAAATGCCATCAAAACTATTTCTGCTGTGGGAAAGAGGAAGATTCCAAGTAAAAAGTATATTATTATCCCTAAGAACAGCCTGTGTTACCCAGCTGAGAGGGTACTGGGAAATACCCCACAGGCCAGCGAGAGCTTCCTCAGGAGCAGAAACCAGCACGAATTTCAGAGCAGAACCCCTTCATTATTGTCGTGGAAATTGCACACTAAACCGTGAGGGAATGACAGAGTGTTCAAGAAAATGGACACCAGGATTGAGATGTCCATCACTCAAGATTTTGATGAATGACTACAAGTCAGTAATCCCCTGCCTGACCAAAACCCCTGAATCTCCTAAAACAGGCACGGCACAGTCACGTAAAGGTCTCCACATGATTTCTAGGAGTTTTGTAGAACATTGGCCCAAGGCTTTTTTTAGTTAATAATATTTTCCAATTTTCCCCCAAACCCCACCACTACACCTTTCTCTTCTTTCTCTTCTTTAGAAGAAAGGTTTTAGGTAGTAGCTGAGTAGCTTTTAGGTCTGAGGAAGGGAGGGAGGGAGGGCAGAAACCTCCTTTACTGTGAGGTTGAGCCCTTGTATGTCAAATCTGGCCTGGAGCAAATTTTCACAGCTGAATTATAAACCCTGTAAACAAGGGTTTATGATGGAAATGCTGACACAACCTTAATTACAAACAGCGTGAAGTGGGGGGAGGCTCTGTAACACACACTCCTTTTCACTGCCAGTCCTCTGGCACACCAAAGCTGCCATCCAGGGCAAAACCACTCCTGTTCTTTCCCCTCATTGCTCAGGCAGGAGCATTTTTATCAAATCTGGTTGCTCAACACTATCCTTTAGAAAAGGAAAAAAAAACCAAACCACCCCAACAAAAAAACAACCAAACCCCAACAACCTTGATTTTGTAATAAAAGTATAATGTATAGCTTAAAAATAAATTAAATAAAGGAAACATTAAAAGATAAATGGAGCAGGATGCTCTATGGCTGAGGTAATTTGAGTGGAAAGGGAAGGAGGGAGTTTACATTAATAAATGATTAAAGGCCTTAACGAGGGCCTATCTGGTTGAAGAGAGGAGCATAGTTCTCCACCTCTCCTCCTTCAGCCCAGCTTTTTTACATTTGTTCTCAATGCTGATCAATATGGTTTTCATTTAGTGATTTCCATAATGCCATATGTGATCTGCAAGCCTGACATAATGAAGGCAGAAAGAGAGCTGAAGTCATTTGAACGTTCTCGCTTGCATGTCTGTCGCCAATTTAGAAAATAAATATCTATTGAGAGTTAGGGTTTCCTCCTGTCTAGGAGAATCACAGCAGGATTTGCATATGCAGATTGCAAAGCCTGGTTTTCTCTCTTCTCCCCCTGCCTCTTTTTAAACAAATAAAAATGATGTTGAAGTACATCTTCCCCTCTTGCGTTGCAGTGAGTTTGTGTTTTTATAATGAAGAGGAAATATTAAAAATTTAAAACTGAATGAGGGTTGGCTCCTCTCTGCTCTGGCTGAGACTTGCTTGGCAGCCCAAAAAAAGCAAAGGTTTTCTGTCTGCTGAGTCACACTGACCTGGATCCCATCAGAGACCACCTTAGTTAGAAATATAATAAAAATAAAGTTTGTATTAAGCAACATTTGGTTTCCTCATGCCACTGTCTTCATGGGCAGAGTCTCAATCAATGCTGCAGAGGTCTCACCTTGTAAACTGAGCTCTTCTGCTCCTCAGAGGTGTGAACTACATTTATGTAACACCATTGCTGTAAGTTGTATGTTTAAGAAAAAACCAGGTGCATTTTGGAGGGCTGGAATTGGGGTCCCTGCCACCTGTAAAGCATCCCTGGCACAGGAAGAGTGTAAGAACCATAACTGAATTGGAAAAAACCATCAATGGCTCATGGCAGATGAGATGCCACAGCAGATTTAAAGGTGTTTGGCAGCCAGCTGAGCTCTCAGATCTCACAGGGAAGGATGGAACTGAAGGTTCTAAACCCTCACCCCTCAGCTGTAATCCCTTCTCACAGACACCCAACTTTGGGACTTAATTCTGTTTATAAAAATAAGCAACAGGTTAAAAGCTGTCCTTGAGAGTTTCACTATTTGGGTGACTCCCCCCTGACCCAAATTCCCAATTCTTCAGCAGAGCAGGGAGATGTGATCTCCTGAGTTACATCCCAGCCATCAGCACACAACATTTCCTGGCTGCTGGCAGGGGAGCAGCAGCATCCTGGGATGCTCAGCTGCAGCACAGAGCTCCATTTGCTGCACAGGGAGGATTCTCCCCACAAGGGCTTCTGCTTTCAATGCCCAATATGTAAACAGCAAAACAACACAGGAGAAATTACAGTTTGCAGTAAATTTAGGATCCAGGCTGCTGCTGCTTTGGCTATTTTGCTGTTGTACTACAAAAGTTTCAAAGTTTGGCCGACGGCTGAGTTGAACACTGAGCCATCAAAGCATTATCTGAGTTGCTGTTAATAAAAGTGGCAGTTCATTAAGGGTATCTGACAGAGAAAAACCAATGTAAATAGGGATTTGGGACTGGTGAGCAAGCTTTCCATCATAAACTTTCTTTGAGGTTCAAAGAGTTTAGTTAACGATTTAAAGATTTTTTTTTCCTCATTGTTTTCAGGCATTGCCAACTCTTTGTCTACAAGAAAATAGCTTGAAAAAGCTGCTCTTTGTGCACATTTTCCCAAGTTCCACAAATTGCTATAGATATAAAATGTAACCATGGAACAAAAAAAACCCCATTGCTGAATTCCGAGAAGGATGTCAAAATTAAAATACCCTGATGATATTGTTAAAATTATAAAGGTTCTCCCTCTTTGGAAGTGCAAAAGCAACATTAAAAGAATTTCTTCTCCTTCTGTTTATATCACACTTCTGCATCTCTGTTTACCCAGTGTAACTAACAGTAAGGGATTTCAGCCTCCCAATTATGATATTGCATTGACCTAATTGGGTTTCTGGAGGGCTTCAGGGAATTCCAGCCTTAAAGACTTTGTTCCCACTAAATTAAGAAAGATGTGGAAGTGCGGCGCTTTCGGAAAGGGACAAACGAAGCTACAAAGGAATAAATCCTGGAATAAACTGGGTTGAGAGCAGCAAAACACAAAGCCCGTGCCATGAGCTGTGAAGTCCTGGCTGGGATGAATAAATCAGGAGCAGGGAGAAGGGACGGGGAGAGCTCCAAAGGCTGAGCAGCGCTGGGGCTGCCGCTGACCTCCCGTCCAATTACAGCCTCATTGGCAAAGCAAACAAGGAATTATTGGCTCTTTAGTCGGGCTTTTCTTCTCCCGCCCCGGTCCCTGGTTCTCATTCTGGTTTTTTCTCCCCTTTCCCTGTTAGGCGGAAAAAAAAAAACCAACACAACCCCAAGAAACAACCCAAAAAATCCACACCCGCCCCCCCCTCAACCAACCCCATCTGCAAACACCTGATATTCATCTGAGTCCTGCAGTTGTACAGTCTTGTTAAATTGTTACCACCTTTTCCACGAGCAGTTTTGGCAATTAACCTCGTGGTCATTCACTTCAAAGGGAACAACTGTTGAGTTTAACCTCCTTGAGCTACCACGGATTCCTTTATGATTTTTCTTGAAACACTTTCATCCCCAACAAAAAATGCAGACTGATAAGATTGGTGTTTATTTTTCCATTTTGTCAGTTTATTAGGATGACAAATACCTCGACCAGTCCCCACTAGTTTGTGCTCCTCCAAGTCTGTGCAGAAGGAAGCTCTCCTATTAATTCACATTTCTAAGGCAGGCTCCTCTGCTTGCTGGAATCCATGGATTTGATACATCTGACCCTTCCCTGCCCCTGTTTGCAAATCTCTCATATATTTCTCACAATGCCTAAAAGCTCCAAAAACAGAACATACAAGCAGAGTTAATGCTGAGGACATGCGATCCCATTACAAATACATATATTCTATCTATTTATTTTGTAAAATCCCACCGTTGCTGAGACACAGAACTACTTTGCACATGAAAAGGGGTAAAGAGATTCCTCCCCCCTCAATTAGAATACCAGTTAACAGGATCAGGATCTGTGTTAGTACAAACCACATTAACTTCTTCTTCTGTCTAAACTTCTGCCTACAACATATATTAATTTACCAGACCGTGCAGCTGCTCCTTAAGCAACTGGATAGCAAATGACAGGAAAGTACCAAAGCAAATACTACAGGAGTGTGATCAGATTACTTGGAATGTTGTTTCCCCCTGCATTTACATTCTGGTATTATAACACATTTTTTCCTCCAAAGTAATCACAAAAATGTAAAATGGTCGATTCTTAGGAGAAGCTTTAAAAAGAAAGCCAAAGAATCCCCCCAAAAAGTGACCTTTTGGTGGGGAGGGTGCACAGCCAGACGAAGCATCATTTTGCTCTGGGAAAGGGAACAAAATCCCTCTCCAGGAAAAGAATGGAACAAAAGTTTCGGCTCCATCTCACAGTGCAAGAAGGGGAAGCATTTGGGCAAGCATATGGCATGTGTTTCAGGTTGTGAGAGAGGCAAAAAAAAAGATAAAATTAAAAAAAAAAAATCACGATGTTCCGTGCAGTTCAGACCAAATAGAAAACTTATTCTGACTATTCTCATTTGTCAGAGGCTTTTCAAAACTAAGCAGATCTCTCCATGGCTCTGATGTCAAAGGAGGAAGGAACCGGTGGGTATCGAGTTTACATTTTTAGGTTCTCTTTTAACTGTTCCCACTTTTAATTTTAATGTGCTTGTCAACAAAACGAGAAACTCCTTCACTCAAGGGGGAAAAAAAAAAACCCAACAAAAAAACCCCAAACAACAACAACAAAAAAAACCAAAGGAGAAATTAGCACATTAAATGATACATGGGTCTGGTGCTATGCTGCACAGTTCAGTGAACCCCTGCACAGATCAGCAAGATGGCTGGAAATGTCTCTTTCCGTCTGTTTTTCATCTCGCAAGGCTGTGTACTCAGCAGAGTGTGAAGAGAGCCTCTCTCTCCCCTCCGACCGCTCCTGCTCACCCCCCCAAAGCCCCTGCAGCAGAGAGCAGGAACTGGAGCAAATGCTTTTGTGAATTAAGAGATCTTGTGAGCGTAAATTTGGTCAGGCTGCTCCTTTCTGCAGGCCAGCCCCGGCTGCTGCCCCAGGATGTGAACTGTCAGTTCGCATAGCTGGTGATGAGTTGCAGAACCATCAGTAAAGGTGAAGACGGCAGAAGCAAGAAAGATTCAAGACTGGTGGAAATCATTTCACAAGGAAAATTTCAGCCATCAGTGGGAGGAAGCTTTGAAAAATGCTGCCATTTCCGAGTCAGAACGAAGGAAAAATTAAATTACTGCCGGTGAGGCGAGCCAAAGTCGCATCTTACCCTAGGGAGAGGTTTGATAATGGTAAACATTTGACAGCTGGCCTGAAGTTGTTATCTTGTTCTAACAGTTGTTATAGTCTGAGCGAACATTTCTGATAAGAGAACAGAAAGAAAAACACTAACCCATTTTTAATTTCTTGCTCTCTGTGTTTGAAGCTGCAGTGCCCAAAGCCAAACAGGTTTAAAGCCGTTTGCCACCATCACTCCGATTAAAGCCGTGGTTTAAACCGAGCTCTGGACCAGGCTTGGGAGTGAACAACATCACTGGGCACAGCAAGACCTTAGGAATCATTTAAAATTACTTCAACCCTCTCCCTCTTGGTATTTCTTAAATATCCCTCCTCTGCTCACCACAAGCAATTACAAGAATTAACCCTAAATTAGAGTGAAATTGAAAAAAATTAATCAGTTTAAGTATTGAACTTCAAGATCTACCACAAAATCTTGTTCTGCTATTACTTTACTTCAAGCTGTTGATGTACAACCTCAAAACTTTAATTCCTTTATTATTCTTTACTAAAGAATACTTATTCAGACACATTAGAAAGGCAGCAAGCTCGGTTCCACCTGAGTGGAGCAATAATGAATGAAAACCAGTTCTGTTTAAGCAGAAATAGGTATGCCATCTTCACAGGAAATTTAATTATACATCACATTTTTTTTTTTGTGCTCAGTTGTTACTGACAAAGCACGTATTGAGGAGGGAGACAGGGCTCTGCTCCATCCTGCCATTAGCAGCTCCTCCTTTAGGAAAACACAGTGTGGGGATGGAAAGTACATTACACGTATGTCAAAATCAAACTACCATCCTGGCAGAGAAACATGGGCTGGTTGGGTTTTTTGGTTTTTCTTTTTTGTATCAGGAATGCATTTCTAAGCTGTTTAACCTCACAGAACACATACACAAAGCACTCACCTCCCATTAAAAATAATTAAGATGAATATTTACCGTGACTACTAAACTCTTAATAATTTTTTGATATGGACTAGGGGTGAATCTTTTTACCCCTGAGCACCTAAAGCCTCCCTGCCCAAATTGCCTCCTTGTGCAGGGGCAGGCCCAGGGAAAGCTGTCAGATAGATTTTCCCTGATGGTCACTATCCCAATCCCAACCCCAGGCATGGGATAAAACCCCAATTAGACAGGCAGCATGTGAAGCTTGTCCCTTAGGCAGATAAATTAACTCCAAAACTCTTTCTGTATCTCCTGCATTAACAGGTAGAAAGTGTTTCATTACTTTTTCCAGCGACTCTGCCCCGCTCTTAAAGCAAGAGTGTATAAATTGATATTAAAGTATGGTATTTTGAGAATGTTTCAAAGTAAGGTCAAACTCGTATTAAAAACCTACTAGTGTAGGCTAAAATAACAGTCTGGCTGAGCAGCCCTCAGTGCATCTGGGTTCAATTACCCACTACATCCTTGCTATGTTTTCTACCAGCAAGAACAACGCAAGCATGGCTCCGAGTTCACGGGTAATGTCAAAGTTAGGTTATTCAGAAGAGGAACGAGATAAATCATCCAAATATCACTGTCATATTGGCAGCCCATGTCTCCCCCCCCCCCCCCTCCCCTGCCCTTCATCACTGGAAGCAGCACAATGTTGCATAACAACAAATAGAGGACAAAAGTCCTCACCTCGGGAGGAGGAGTGAGCCCAGCTGGAGTCCTGCTCTCTCTCACACACGGGGAGTGAAAAGCACACGCTGAAAATGCCTCAAAAAAAAGAAAAAAAAAAAAGGAGGCAGAACCCAACCTAATGCACAAAGCAAACAAACATGATTTACCACGCTGGCACCCTGACTGAGTCTTTTTTTTTTGGTGTTTGACCCTGGAACAATGAGGCTGGATTAACATTCATTATTTGCATTCAAGGAGCTGTCGTGGGGAGCAGGAACTGCTCCAGCACCAGTCTGAGAAACAAGAGAGACTGGGACACTTGTGGAGTCATTGGCTCTCTCCTTTCTGACCTTCTCAACGGTGCCCAAAACTTTGACCAACTAAAAGCATCCCCCCTGTGTCTTGCTTTCATGTTTTCAAGCTGGTTAACAAGGATTTAAGAGCTGGGTGGGTAAACATCCCACTGGGGCTCCACTCAGCAGCGTCCTGGGAAAGAGGATGGTGGACTGGGATCACCATCCCAGGGATGCCAGCACAGACAGGCTGCCACATCCTACACAAATGGCACAAGACAGACTCCAATGTCACCAGCCCTCCCAGGGGACAGCTGCCACATCCCTGCATCCCACCTCAGCCTCCCCAACAGGTCCCAAATTGGGAGGCTGTACTCAGAGCCTGCATAAAATCACAGCAGTGTCTCTGTCTGCAAAGGCAGATGCTCCTCTAGGGAATGGGAAGATTGTCCTTTGCTTCCATCAAGGCCCATAAAAAAGCAATTGTCAGTAAAGTTGCTCAAAATTATGTATGTTCTGGGAACGCTGCACGAAGTATTTTTAAAGCAGCATGTTTAATTCTGAGCAGCTCTATGTGAAACATGGTAAAAGGCAGCAATAAATCATCAGCATCAGAACTGCCTTTGTGGTGCATGAGGGGTCACTTCATCCATTCTGGAATTCTGTTTGCATCAAAGTAATAACACATTTGCAAAATGATCAATCAGGTTAAATTTAGAGGAAAATGTGTTTTTTACCTGGTGTTTGTCAGAACTCTTCCAAGTTAGAACATAAGATTTTATAATATCCAATGCTCTGTTTTACATATATATATATATATATATATATATTATAAATTCATGTCACTGTAATGTACCTAATTATATAAGGTCATTTCTTATAGAAAAGCACAGGTATAAAAGTTTGATGCCAGAACAGTCTGGCTGTTTATTAATTTACTATTGCAGATGAGAAACCCTCCTCTGACTGTTACAGGGATGGATGCAATGCACTCCTGCATTCCAGAAAAGCAACCTGCCCAGCTTACAAAATATTAACCAGCCTGCAGAATGTCAGGCTGGGGGCACCCCAAGGCTCAGCCCCTTCCCATGGCTGTGCAGGAGCCTCCTCTCCCTCTCCCAGCATTTGCCCTGTGCTCACCTGTTTCCCTGGAGACCAGCATTTACAATGAGGGATATAAATACACACAGTAATTAGGCATCTTTTGAAGCAAACCTTCCAAGCCATTTGCCATCTCAGGAATGTTTTAACTTCTGGAATAGAGAATGATCTCGGCTGAAAAAAAGAATATGAATGCAGATGGGCTCAGAGCTACAGTGAGGGAGAACTGTGAGGGGAAAGTCACCCCTGGACAGGTCATCACTGCTGCCAGGGAATGCAGAATTTTGTCAATGAATCCAGACTTTGCTGCCTGTTGTCCCATTGGGGAAAAAAAAGCTTAATATCACTGTGAATCACTATAAAATATAAAATAGAGATTAAAAGCTTATTTCTCACAAATCTACTGCTAATGGCCAAGGAAAGGCCCTAAAACATCAGCTGATGCTGAAGGAACTGAGCCAGCAGCTGCTCCAAACCTGTGCCTGCTTTGTCAGCTCCTTGCAAAGGCTCCAGGATTTACACAATTCCTTTTGCCAAGTGGAGGGAATCTATCAGCAGTCAAAGAAGCCACTGACACTTTGTTGAGCTCAAATTATCCACACAGTTCCTATTGACTAAACAGGGAGGTGCAGTATGTCTGCTAAATAATAAATAATTTATTTACTGCATAGGTTGGCCTGGACACAACATGGAGCAACCTGGAAGGTGTCAGGAGTAGAATTAGATGAGCTTTAAGGTCCCTTCCAATCCAAACCATTGCAGGATTCTGTGATCTGTTGCTTCCAAGGCAAGCAAAGCAAACTGGGAAGATGCAGAGGTGTGTGCACACAGACAGATGCAGTAACAAGACTTTAATTCCAGCAGATTCTCCCTCCTATCCTTTAATTTTGTGTATTTTGACTCTTTAGTGGGAAGGCTTCAAGACCCTTTCAAACACTGGCTTCAAATCATGAAATAATATCTTGAGCAAAATGCCCAATTTTAGGCCATGATTGAAGATTTACATTTACATCACTGGAATTTCAACTTTGCCAAGCACTGAGCACTTCTCCAGCCAAGAAAAAGGAACTTCTTTTGCACACTGCACTTAAGTAAAACTTTGGCAGGTTGAGCATTAATGACCAGAGAAACAGAAGATTCATATTTAGTTCTTACTGACCCTTAACATCTGACTGGCACAGCGGTAAATCAAATAAAATTTCATGCTTAAAATTAAAGTTTCAGATGCAAGCAGTTAAATACAGCCTTGCAGGAGAGAACAGAGCTTCCCCTGGCTCCCTCTTGGAGCCCTGCAAAGCACCAGGAGCAGACAGATTTTTCAGCAGGTTACAGGGAGCATCAGAACCATGTCTGCTACCTTGACACGAACCTGCTTACAAGGGAGAGTGACTGATGTCTGCTTTCAGGCCTTGATCTTGATCCAAAAATTCACAATTCCCAAGAAAATTAAATACTCCCAATAACGAAATACTGAGACACACCATATAAAACCCCCAAAGCAGTCACTGTTTGAGTGTACTGGGAAGAACTCAAGAGCATCAACTGTGTAGGGGGAAGAGATGAAGTCTTCCCCCACAAGACATTAACCCTGTTTGGGGCTGAATTTACTTCCAGAATTCCAACCCTTCCCTTGCAAGCTGGAACTGGGAGTTCTGTCAGAAGGGGGTTTTGGGGGAGTGCATTTTAGGAAGAACAAAGGGAAGCAACTTCAATACAACCCTGAGCAGAATTCAATTCTGACCTGCAGGCAGAATTGTTTTCTGTAAGAACGATATTCCTCTGACAAGGACATGTAAGTGTCTGCTCTCATCTACCACAAAGACCCTTTTGAAGTAGGTGGTTTGGGTGCCAGTGCTGGTGCTCCTGACACAGAAGAAAGGGTGGCTGAATGCAGCAAAAGCTTCGTCTGATCTGCATCACTTTGAACCATAAAAGCAGCAAGAGGGGAGAGAGAAGGGAAGCCAAGTGCTTAATACTGGACAGCGACTTTCTTTAAATCTCCTCCACTGCCTAATTAACTGCAGTAAAGCTCTCCTGTCACAGCAGTGGGTGCTGGGTGCTGCTGAAAAAGGACCACTGAAGCTATTAGTTTATACAAAAGACATAAAGGGTAAGTTTGTCTAGAATTTAGCCAGCAGTTCTGAAGTGGTTACTTTTATTTCTGTAGCGCTGCAAGTGCTGAGATGTCTCATTCACAGAGGAGCAGCCATCACTCACCCTGGGATTCATGAAGAATTTACGGTGACAACTCTTCAGACACTCTGAAGCACCATGAATTGCACAATCATCTTCTGGGAAGAGTTGGGAACTTCATTTTGGGTACATTAAGAATGAAGGTGGGGGGTTTTTTTTGCACATTGAAGTTTCTTTTCTACTGGGACTTTAGGATCCTTCAGCTTTTTTCAAGAGAGGTTTGTGCATCAGAATGGACAAGTGTGCATCCTTGAGTCCACATTTAAAGACTACTTGCCCAAAATCTCTGTCAAAGATGCTACTGAGCAGCTCAGAAATAAGAATCCAGGAGATATTATTTAATTCTGGCACAGCTGAGAAGAGTTGCTGAGATTTGCAGAAGTATCACATCCCCTAACACTGAATTTCACCAAAAGGAACTCAGAGCAGGCCATCCCTGTTCTATCCAGATCCTTCTGAAGAGCTCCTGCAGATGGAGCACACACAGAATCCCACTCTGCTGAACGCAGCTCCATCCTGGAATTAGCAAATTATTTTTAAACACTTTACATGTGATTATGCCTAATGAATAAACAAACACACATTTACGATGGGGAGACGTTACGGTTCAAAAAAAAGCAATATAACATCTTTCAGCTACCCTTTCTCAAAGCCTTAATAAGCCTGTGCATAAATCAAACCCTTCCTTGCTTGGATAGACTCTCACTGAGACGTGCCCATGGTGCTAATTCAGAGCAGAAAACGCTCTTATTCCAGGCCACTGCAGTGAAGTGACATTTACCTAATGCAGCTATAAATTTCCTGATAATTAGTGGGCAGCTGATGGTGATGCAAAGTGACTAGTGCAGCAATGCCAGTCTCAAACTAGCTCTCCAACACCCACGAGTTAATCAGATTTAAACCCAAAAATTTCCAAAATTCTGACTCAGTGCAATGGCTCAGGGACAAAGGCTGGTGCCACCGAGCTTCCACCAGTTCTGTGATCTCTTCATGGTCCAGACACTGCTACTAACGAGATGTAGCTCCCCTGAACACTCAGTTTCTCACATCAAACAGCTCACATGACTTTTCACTTAGCCACACGTAATCAGCACTTCCTGAATTCTGGATGATTGTGGAGCAAACGAAGATTAGTTCACTTGGAACTAAAACAATGGAATTTGGAGGGGTACAAAACGGTGCTTTCAAAAATAACTTTCAAAAGCCACTTCTAAAATTTCACAGCCAGGTTTGAAAGCTTCTGATGTTAAGCTGGATTTTCAAAACTAAGTAGGTGAGCAATTAAAAAAAAGCTTTTTTAAAAAAAAGTTAAGAAACCTGGCATCAAATCACACAAAACCTTTCACTCACTGAGAAGTGCACGGTCTGCAGTGCTGCTTCATTCTTTGTTTCTACCTTAAAAAAATAATTCAGTTGGACAAAAACATATTAAGGAATTTTAATTTTCTTTTTCCAACCTAATGCTGGACAATGTTTACATTCTAATGCTTTGGTAGTATCAGAATTAGAATCAGTGTAAGATTAAAGAGCAGCCTTAGATGCACGGTGAGTTTATTTAATGCTGCAAGAACTACCATGGAAGCTGTAAGTAGCTTCTCAGACAGAGAGAAAACACAGACCCATCCTTTAAAATACTTTCTCAAAACAGTCTTTGACCTTTTGGGTGCATCATGAACGAGGCCAGTCAATCAGAGAAAACCCTTCTCCCTGTTTTTGTCTTGGATGAACTGTTCCTTTATCACACTATCTTAGGAAGAAAAAAACCTTTTGGCAGATAGGTCAGAGCCTTGTTCTAAAGCAAAGCATGAGCTAAAGTTTCATGAGAAAGTTAATTAACATTTAGAAAATATCCTGAAATTCTCACTGAATGCAAAGGGCCATCCATAGATTGTCACTGGTCAGGCAGTGTCCAGCTCTGCATGTGATTCCCAAAGGAAGGGAGCAAGGAGCTGGCACTGCTGCAGGGATGGCACAGGGACAGGGACAGTGGCCATGGCCAGCAGAGCTCCCAACCCCAGGAGGGGCAGCAGGCTTAGCTGAGATGTAGCATCAGAGTTTGCATTTTCCCAGCTGCACTTGGTTTTTGGTTTGTTTGTTGTTTTGGACAAGGAAGCTCAGAGAGGAGGGATGGACAGGCCAGGCTGTGCCTGGTACAAGTGCAGCACCCCAGGGGCTGAGCTGAGCTTTGAAGTCTTGGAAGAAGAGAGGGAGGACACTCTGCTCACCCTTAGAGACAACCTCAAACAGGCAGGGCAGCCCCTCAGGGGGACACAGAGGAACCTGGTGAAATTCCACAAGGACAAGTGCAAATTGCAGCTTCTGTTCAGGAACCACAGCACTGCTGCTCTGATGGACACTCCTGCAACAGACACAGCTCCTCCCTGCATCAACAGCATCCTCACACGAGCACAAATCTGACAAGAAAGTGACTGCAGAGATTAGGATGGATTTTAACAGACCTATCTAATCCCTGCATGCGGAATGCAAAGACCAATAAAGGCAGGGCACATTTTTCCACGTACTCAGCTTTTACTTCATACACTAATTATAGCCCAGGTTGGTCTTAGAAGTAGAAAAACCCACAGAATTAAAAACAAACAAAAAAACCCCCCTACAATAGGGTGAAATAAGTGCAGTTATTTTTGTTCTGAATTCCTGATTAGTAGAAGTGTTGGACCATGCAGAACCTACCAATGTGCTTTTGAGACTTGTCTCTAGTTACACGTCCTACACTAGATAGGAACTTTCTGACCTCTCCCTGATTTAAAGCCTGGTTTGTAAGCATTACTTTTGGTCATTCTTTTTCCTTATTAAAAAGGGCAGTGTGGAAAAAAGATGATTAAAGATATCAAACAAACACCAAACCTCCTGTGAATGGACTGTTGGAAAATAAAGTACGATTTAATGACGTGAGAAATTAGATGAAACTGTCAAGTTTAAAGAATCTTAAAATGGTTAACAGGTCAAAACATAAAAACTTCTTTATGTATAGAGTGAATATAAAGGGAACATGGTAAGTATCTGCCAAGGGTTAATTGCAACCCTGCATGAAAAGCAGTTAACAAGTGAGAGTTAGAACACCCAGGAGGAAAAGAAAAATTTTTCCAGTGCCATGAGAAATAAACAACAAGGGGGAAATATTTCCTTTGGCCACTGTTACCTCCTCTCCAAAAGCTCAGAGGAGCAGTGGGAATGCCAAGGCCTGGTTTGCTCTTGACTCCCTCTGAAACATTTGTCTTCATTACCACTCTTTTTAATCAGGGCTCCTTCATGAGTGTTTCTGCTCAGCCCCCAAGGGGCGACTCTGGGCTGCGATAAATCAGCATCCATACCACAAGTCACTAATCAGCACTCTCAGGGAAAGAATAACACTGAAGTGCAGACCACTAAAGGCTTGGAGGAACCTGAAGGCTCAGTGGCCTCAAGGAAGAACGACCCACATCAAAATAATCAGCCACTGAACCATCCCTACCTCCTAGGCTTTGCAGGACTCGCACTTGGAGATATTATTTAAAAGCCCCCTGCACACAAATTGCTCTCACTGGATAAAGGGACTTTATTGATAAAGCTCTCACCCTTGAGCTTGGTTCCTCTAATTCAGTGGATTGCACTTGTGCCTCCTGCTAGAAAGCATTCAGGGAAACAAACTTGGTAATGGATACCTCGTGCTGCCGTCCTAACATATCTAGAGGGAAAAAAAACCCCACAGTGTACAATGAACTGAAAGAGGAGGAAAAGGAAATGCATAGAAGATAACACATTCCCAAGGCACCTCATGTATTACTGCAATGGAAGAAGAAAGGATTTTGTCCATTTCTTTTGTTTACAAAGGTTATTTATAAACCCAGCTAAACAGATGTCATCTCAAAAGGAAAATATCTGCACAGGTTATCTGTGCTCACGCCCATCCCCTGCATCCAATCCTTTAAAACTCCTGTGTGAAGTTTCAACTGCAGAAACAATTGCTATTTCAATACTTGTTATTATTCCTTAAAATTGTCCAACCCCCCTAACACTGCAGCAGTGCTTGCCAAGGACACCACAGAAAAAAAGCTGAATGCACACCCAAGCCCTTGTGCCTCCCCCAGGTTCCAGCACCTCTGAGAAATAACCCTGAGCTGTAAAACTGAGCACTGGCACCCAAATTAGCAAACTAAGCATCCTCCCATCCAAGGGCTGTTAAACAAAAATCCCAGAGCAAGCTTTTCCAAAACCACAACTGCAGCCATCCCCGGGTCTGGCTTTTTTTTTCCATGTTAAGACTCATCTCTATGGTACCTGGAAATCTGGCCCATGGAGATAAAGTGATTATGGAAAGATCACAAGAATCTTCCACTGTTCCTACTTTAAAAGCTCAGGAAGGTCCAGGAATCACATCCCTGACTTCCAGCACTGAAATTCAGGTTAATGTAGGAAAACCTTCACTCCTAAACCAACAAACCAGAGTTCTTTACTGTTGTCTCTTTTCTTTTTGGGCTATATAAACTATAGGATGGATTCACCGAGCTGGGAGGTGAAGAGGTCTCTGTGAGGGTATTAAAAAGCCTCCTCATGACTCAGGAGTGGCAGCACCTTGTGCCTGACCTCTGCCCAACTATTCCCAAAGCCACTGGGACAGAGCAGCTTCTGACTGAAGGCTTCATCCAGAACACCAAAAAGGGAAGCAAAGTGAGACAACCTTTGCTGTGAACTCATCGTGAACTTCTGCACAGTTGCAGGCTCACACTCAGGTTTATTACCATGAGCAAGATAAAATATTTACTGTGTTAATTAAAATGCAAGTAAATAAACTAATTATGCTTATTAATTAATACTCATTTGAATTCGGGAGTTATCTAAGTAGCTATTTTCCCATCATTGAAAGGAGCATAGAGTATTCAGTTAAGGGGACACACTGTGCTCCAAAATCCAATCTTTTGAGCACTATAAATAGGTGGTTTAGGAAAGTTAGGGCCGGCTTCTATTAGAGGAGCTGCTAAACCAGAGCGTGGAATGCAGCAAAAATATTCCCTCCACCGACCGTGCTCCGTTAACTTCAAAGAATTCAATATACCCCAGCGCTCCTTTTCTCAGAGATGAAAATCATCATTTGAACTTGTCTGGTCCCACTCCACTTAAATGATCCTTTAATTTCCTTTCTGATCCCCAAGCCCTCAGGTGTTTCGTGGGGCTCTCCGTGCCCGGGGTCGCAGGAGGAGTTCACAGCTCCTCTGCTGAGCTCCTGAGCCTCTCCCCGAGCAGTTCTTTCCTGTCTCTCTCTGCCTTTGCGTGCTCTGAATCAGCTGCCAGCCTCAATCCCTCTCCTGGAACGCCCCTTCCCCCTCCAGCCCGGGCCTGACATCCGGAACTGACTTAGGAAGTGCTCTAATGGTTACCAAATTTTTGGGAACTGCCTCAGCTTTTCGGAGCTGAACATGTGTTCAGTGCAGGCAGCATCCACCGGCACCACTTGACCTCAAGGCAGCCTTCGACTTGCTGATTTTTCTTTTCTTTTTTTCTTTTATCCCCTCTTTCCTTGAAAAAACAAGAAAACTTTTACCAGATAACACATGATGTAAATGCAAAATTATGTTGTGAAATGACTGCAAACATGCTGTTTTCCAGATGTTTGACGAGACAGTAAAGAAACAGCACAAAGAAGGGTCAACGGTTTCCGTCAGAGACTCTGCTGGGTTCCACATGAAAAAAAAAAAAATCCAAACCCCAACATTCAGATCTCATAAATTCAAGGGGCTCTGCATGGCTGACAAGCTATTTAGGCTTTAAAAAATAAAACGTGAGGTTCCTCTGTCATCTGCCAAATTTCACTCCATCGATAGGTGGTTTAAAGCCATTTGACTGTTAACATTCTATGAATTTCCTAAACCCATTATTGCCTCAAATACAGGAGACTGCCTGGGAATCGCTGCTCCTGGGAAAAGCTATCTGAGGTAAGCAGGGCTGCATCCTCTGTTTGCTCAGAAACACAAATCTCCTTGCACAAGCCCAAAACTTTGCAGGAGAAGACGATCAAAAAGAGTTGGAAGAAGAGATGAAAGAAGGGAGCAGCTGCCAGGCACTTCCCCTCATCCCCACCAGGCCAAGAATGCCTGACTATTGCCACAAGGAATATCAGCTTTTGTTCTGCAGCAGTTCCTCCCCAGCTGATGCCAGAGGCACAGACAAATCACCCCAGCGAGGCCCAGCTGGGAGCAGGGGACATCTCTGCATCAATCCATCAGCATTGGCAGGGCTGGAATTCCATTTCTTTCCAACTCTGCTTCCTCTCACAGGACACAAACCTGTCCTTTTGGGCCAGGCCATCAGGAGCAGTGATTATAAGATTCTTGCTACTCTTTTCTTCTCTCCCCTTCTCCACTCAAGCAACTTTTATGGAGTACACGACTTGTGATGGGCTGGATGATGCTTTTTACAGAAATTCAACAAATCAATCTTGGATTTCAGCAGGTTTCTACAGAGGAAAACACCAACCATAATTCACAGACAGCTCTGCCAAAGTGGGAGGTGCAATTCCAGACGCACTCATTTGTTAGTGTGGGTTCCACTGGGTGCAGGATCACTTTGGATGCCTTTTAAAGACACGTGGTTCAGTCCCACCCTGAGATGTCTGCAGGGCACCTGCAGCTCAAGAAGGTCAGGCTGCTGCTCTGAAAGCAGCATAGCCTCTGTGCAAGCTCCCACCCTGCATCCCTGAGGTTCTGGGTGCAAAGAAAGGCCCCCCATGAGAATTTCCTACTACCAATGGTGTGATTACAGTGAATTATGGTTTGTCTTTACGTGAAAGTAACACCACTGGAAACATTTTAACTGCAGACAGAGCATCTGTGGATGGCTCTGAAACTCCTGGTTCTGTTCTAGATGCACTGATCAATTCCCCTGCAGACAAACCCCAAGCCCACAATGAATTCATTCACTGCATTCAGCAGCCAGTAATAGCCAGTAGTTGGCAGCACGGTCCCTCCACCTCAGCCACAAGCCTTGGGGAAATCTCCCCTGGCCAGCAGAAATCTGACAGTATGTTAGCAACATATTTGTTCCCCTTCTCTGCAGTAATCAGGATAAAAAGTTCACATGCTCTGTCTCACTGTCAAAGCAGGATATTCCTCTTCGAGCAGAGTCTGACACAAGAGGAGCTGGATTTCCCTTATTTTTTTCAATAAAATCCCCAGCTTGTCTTTTTCTGCATTATTACAGCACTCAAATATTGCATAAATTGAAATACATACTTAATTTTATTTACAGTGAATGAAATCATTCATTTGGATGTGAAAGAGTTAATAAGGAAGAAAATCACACACAGTGCGTGTTAAAGGTTAGAGGAATAATCAGTCATTTGAAAAACACTACATAAACATTTTTCCGGATGCAATTTTCAGTCCAAGGATACATTTCCCAGTAGAAATCAGCAGCTAAAAAGGAAATCATTTAGTCTCCATAAGTGCCAAATTGTATCCTGATTTTTCCTGGTCTGGCTCAACTTTCAAAACTAGTGGTTCAACTTCTGCAATCTTTCACCCAATGACTATATAAACACATCCTTATAAGACAGACATAATCCTTGGGTGGGCCAATTTATGTTGGATTATGAAAATACTTAAAGTACAGAATCGTATAATGACTGTTGTCCTTTTGGTTTCCACTAAAAGGAAAAAAAAAAAGCCTCCAACACAGACAGTCTCTGCTCCTTCCAGGGGTTCTCTGCGACAGTCATCTCTGGCAACTGTGTCAACATCTTCTGAAAGTGATTAGGTACCACTCAATTTATTATTTAGTTATCACAAGCTCGATTTTAATGACACCTAATGTGACACGTATCTATTTTGAGCTTTCACATGCAGAAGGGAAAAAAAAAAAAATAATCCCTGGCAAATTGTCTGTACGGCAACGTGGTGAGTCCCTGCTGCATGAGGGGAGGGGGCTGAGCTGTTCCCCACCCCAGCCAGAAAAATAGTTCTCACTCTCAAAAATCCTCTGGCTACTCTCTGTTTGGTTAAAGGTTATATAAATAGTAGCTTTAAGAAGGATAAAACAATCTCCATACAAAGCAAACATATTCATTTGTAATTTATTGCTGCCCGATGCACATATACACATACCCAAGTATAGATGTTAAATCCAAAAAATTATCTGTTCCTGCCTGCTTGTACTTTCAGAGATGGAACTGAGGAACAATGGAAACTTTTATTCTTTGTGGAAAGGTAAATTCTGTTTTTTCACTTCCCCTCTGAAACTCTAGAGTTTTTACAGGCAACTACAAAAGTCAGCGTGTTAAAGCCAACAGTATCCCATCTTCAACACTTACCATGTGGTAGAACAGAACTTTCCTTTCCCTCTAATGTATAAAGTTATGTGAAAGAAGACATTTTTTTCAAGTCTACAGAGAGTAAAGAATAAATTATAGTGATAAGATCTGGAAAAGTTTGGTTGGAAGTTAAGAGATTTTCACATCTGTGTCTACACATCCATGTCTTGGGAATAATGTATCTCAAGTACCAGTCACATAAAAATGCAAGAAATTGTTCCTCTCTCAAAGGCAGCCAAATCATTCATTGTACTCATGTCTACACTTTGACTGGTAGCTTCCAGCAGAGATCTGAGCTAGCACACAACAAGGTTTCCCCCTGATTCCAAACCCTGACTGTTTAACGTGTGTATGCATTCAAAAATACATAATTAGTAACACATAGACAACTTAATTCACCATGGCATTATTCTCTCTTTGAGCTGGAATAAGTTAATTTATTCATGCTGTTCAAACATAAACTGAGTGATAGTGAAGGGACTCTGCCTGTAACCCCATGAGCCTGATTTATATCCCTAAAGTCAGTGACCACCCTTCCCTGTGTTTCTCAGGGCTTTGGGATTCACTGCTTTTCCAGCAGATTCTCCTGTAGTGCTGTGAATAATAGTCCAATGTGATGTCAACAAGAGCTGAGAAATTACTGCTCATTTATTTAAATAAACCTGGCACAGCCTTTCATGCCTGCTGCAGAACATTTGGATGCATCCTACAGCAGGAACAGGAGGAATTGAGCTGTCTGAAATGCTCCTCAAAGCTTTCCTGGGCCAGCTCAAGATGGGAAACCAGCTGAAAATAAAGCAAAATGTGCAGCCTAACCCTGTGTGGGCATTGCCCCCTGTCCAGTACAGTTGCTCAGGTAACAAACTTTGATGCACACCTTGACACACATTCCACAGCTTTATTTTTCCATAAAGAATAAAATTATTTCAGCCATCAAGACTCCAATGCTTTCCTCTGGCTGTCTTGTAAAATGTATGGTTTACTTAGATAATATTATGAGCCACTAGTTCACAGAAATAATAATTAACAAATTCTTCATATACCACAGAACACATACTGAGGTCCTCCAACAATGAAGATTTAAGTGTAGGTATCTTAGATGCTCACTTTATCCTAATTTTTGACAGGGCAAAACATTCCAACAGGTTCAGCAGGGCACAGTTGTAGCAGACACAGTAAGAAAGCCCCAGTAGCTCTTCGAGGCACAAAAGATAAGTTTTTGTTCAAAATCAAGAATTTCTGGTTGACATATTTCACGTTCCTTTCGGATTTAAAACACCCTGCTCTGAAAGCCCCCATTATTTCCAAGTGAAGAAAGAAAAGGGAATTTGCCCCATTTCTCCCCACTCCTCACTCTGCTATTGTCCCCTGTATCTATTTCCAGGAAGCCAGATTCATTAGGGTTAATCTGCCTACTAAATGAATAAACAAAGGATTTCTCTGTCACTGAGGGGCCAGGTGAGCTGATATCATCTTCTAACACAGAAAATCATCCGCACAAATACAGCTCAGGAAATTACCTGCTGCAATCCCACACCTGGGATCATTTGGCAAGTGCCTTAGAAATCTTGAGTAGATGACTGAAATCAAACTAATTATGGGGTTTTTTTTAAATCCAGATCTTCTATCAGGAGGGAAAAAAAAAAAAAATAAAGGCCTTTCTGAAACTGTGATGTAAAAAGGTCTCAAATGTCTCGGCTTACCTCACTTACTAAAAATGCAGAAAATTTCCTCGGATGAAAATGTTACAGGATTTCTGTAATTAAAGTATTCTGCCCCCTCAGTAATGACAGTCACCTCTGGCTGTCTCTAGCCCACTGCAAAACCATCCAGGTTTACAAATAGTTGCTGTGAGAATCTAATGAAAGATACAGAAAAGGGGATCAAATGAAGCTGACATAATTTCTAATACCACAACCTCCACCTGCCCAGGTAACTCCTCACACAGATCCAGCTCCAAGGGCTGTTCTCACATTTCTGGAGGAGGTCACAGCATTGGGAGCTGACACCTGAAGGATGAGTGGAGATCTGGAAAAGGTACAGCTCTTATTTCCCATAATAAAAGGAACCATGGGATGGTTTGTGTGGGAAGGGACCTTAAAGAGCATCAATTCCTGTCCCCTGCCATGGGCAGGAACATCTTCTACTATCCCAGACTGCTCCAAGCCCTGGTCCTTGGGCACTTCCAGGGATGAGGCAGCCACTTCTCCAGGCAAATCCTGACAGATATTAGGAGCAGGAAGAGAGGCTGGGGGAATTTACCAAAAAACTCCGAAGACAAGACAGGATCAAGAACTCCTTCCATGCAGGGGTGTGAACTGTGCACGTGTTACAGCAGAAAAGGAGCCAACACAGGGATCAGGAACTACAGAAAACACTGTGACAAAGGTGGGAGATGTGCTCAGAACCTGTGACTGGAGACGAGAAGAAAATCCGAGGAAAAATGAAACAATAATTGGAGAGGTCCCAGGATTCAAAGAAAGAAGACACACCTGGGGAGAAACATAGGAACAAACCCCAAAATTCAGAGCCTGGCAATGCTAAGGAGGAAGAAAAGGGGCAGGATTTGAAGCTTTGGGGTGAATGCTGCTCCTAAAACTACCCAGCAAAGGGCTCCCTTCCCTCCTGCAAACACAGATTCCATTTGATGTTCCTTCTACAGCAAGCAAGAAGAGATAAATTAAAATTGAGAACCTAGAGAGGGCTTTGATCCTATTGCCTGGAAATATGTATAAGAATATTTTCTCCAGACGTCCTTTTGCTATATATAGAAACCAAATGCTGACTAATCATACAAACCTTATGGTGCCTGAGCACAGCTGTGATCAGCAGAAAACTGTCACAAGGGCCCAGGAAAATGGGAAAAACCAAGAAGTTTGTTGAGAAAGAGGAGAAAATGGTGATCAAAGGGACTGGAAGCTCAATCAGACAAGAGGGAGAGTTTCTAGCTGGTGAGCTTTTAAGATCCAAGTGACACATTTATTCTTGGATTACTGAACTTCAACAGGCCAAGTAATGATTATCCATTTTCCAAGGGGAGAGAAAAATGATCCTATCTGAGACCTGCTGACTCAGAACAGCAGTAATGGGATGCAAAAGCTTGAATTTTGGTTTATTGGTTTATAGATAGCCCCAGCTGGCAGGGATGGAGCCATTTAGAGCTGTGTTATCAGCACATGGCCTCATATCCCAGGCACAGACAGGGATGGGACATGGACAGAAGCTCTGATGTGGCATTGTCACTTGTGGTGATGGCCAGGGCACAGTCAGGGCTTGAATTTCCCTGAGGAATGTGGGTTTAATTTCTCTAGGTACTCCTTATGCTCTGAAGTGGGAGAAATACCAACTCAGAGAGAAGCATCAATTCTTGCTTTTCACTGAAAGCGCTCATCAGCGTGGCATAGCTAATTAATGCTTTCAATAGGTGTTAAAAATTCCTGGGCTGTAAGGCAGTAAATGCATTATGAGCAGGCAAAGGCAAGTGGCTACAGTTTAGAAGCACAAAGGTGAGATAATGGCCTTCCACATCACTGAACTGTCAACCTCATTTAGCACAAAGCCTGGCATCTGGAGATTTCAAATCATACAGCCGTTTAAAAATATATAGAATGTTAAATTAAATGACAAACACAGGACATGTCACCTTTTAGAGGCAGAAATGTAAAACCAAAGCATATGTTCTCCAACTGTATTTGCTTCAGGATCAGCAATATTTTTGTAACCTCATTAGTTTCTTGACTTGGTTTTAAACATGCAAGGATGGATATACAAATAAGTTACAGGGCCTCCACGTGATATCCTCAATTATAAGTCAATCTTTACCAGCAAAATAAATTAAGAACTGGAAGTTTAACTCTTGTGGAAGGTGAAGACAGTGAGGAAAAATTCCTGCAAGCTGTTAGGGATGAAAGAACCTCTGCATTTCGAGCTCTGAATCTAAGATGTGTGTAAATATCCCAGTTTCAAACCTACATTTACAAGCACATCCTGTGGCTCTGTGTGTCTCAAACAGTCCCTGCCAACCCCAGGGCCCAGAGGCAGCAATGGACCCCAGCTCTGGATGGAACCCTGGCCCAGCCTGGCTGTGTGACAGAGCCCAGGCTGTGGGTGGCTCCTCACAGGGCAGGGTGGGGTGCTGGCACCATGTCCTGTCACCACTCAGCTGGCACTGTCACACCAGGGCAGCTCTGTGGGACCTGGGGAAGGTGACAAACCCCAATCCCCAGCATCACTAGGTACCTCTGCATGGTGCTGCTGCTCTGCACACCCCAGCTCTGTGTCCCCCTGGAGAAGGGGACAGTTCTCACCTGCCAGCCCTGTGTCTCCCTGGAAAAGGGGGGATCAGCTCTCACCTGCCAGCCCCGTGTCCCCCTGGAAATGGGGATCAGCCCCATGTCCCCTTGGAAAAGGGGACAGCTCTCACCTGCCAGCCCCGTGTCCTCCTGGAAAGGGGACCAGCCCCGTGTCCCCATGGAAAAGGGAGTCAGCCCTCACCTGCCAGCCTGGTGTCCCCCTGGAAAAGGGGATCAGCCCCATGTCCCCCTGGAAAAGGGGGACAGCTCTCACCTGCCAGCCCTGTGTCCCCCATCAGGAGCCGTGACCCGCAGCGGGCGCTCACACTTCATGCCTTGCACAATCCCTCACTGAAGGGTTAGTAAAAGGCCATAACTAGGCCAATAAAGCTGGATTTGATTTGTTCACACACAGCAGTGGGGGAGTGCTGCCTGTTGATGGCACTAAACAAAACATCACCCCCTCAGTCCAAACTCTTTTCCAACTCCTGCTGTGGAAGTGGATCAGTTCTGAGTTTAACAGAGCAGTCAGTGCTGAGGAATGGTCACATCAGACAGAGCTGGTGCCCCTCTACCTTCCCCTCCTCACCCCCATCAAAACTCATTTTATTGCATGGGGAATACTGGACACCACCTAATGATCACCAATTAATCATCTCACTGAGCCCTGACTCAGAACATCTTTAAGTTGTGCATCCTCCCAAAAACCTGCCTGCATAGGGATGGATTTTCTCCTCTGCAGGAACTGTACGACCAGCACAAACCAACTGCAGTATCATTTAAATTTTTTTTGTCAGCCAGATTCACCAAGTTTCAATCACGTTTCATTGGAGAGAAAGAAAAAAAGCATCAGCCAAACTTTGAAATAAAATCATGAAATAGTGAAGCACTGCTGGCAGTTCAGCTTACTGGGCATCAAAGTTTAAACTTTGCTTTCAACCTCAGTTTTCCAAACATGCTGTCACTCACCATAATATGGGTTAAAAATAAGAGAAAGCAAAGATGAAATGTAAATGATTTAAATGCATGCATATGTTCTTTTGTAAAATGCATAATGCAGCTGCAAGATTTTTCCTCATATTTTGGACACAAATCAAGGGGGAAATGGTTCACTTATGATATGGTGAATTTTTTATCTAACTTCAGTGCTAAAATGTAGCTCCCTGTAAGCATTTCACTGTATACTGGCTGTTGGTTTGTTTTAGTTGTTTGGGGATTTTTTTTTTGGAGCTTAAATACAAACACCAAAACCAAAAGACTACCAGAGCCCTTTTGGCTTCTCCAAATTCTTTCATGGCAACTTTCTGCTTGTTAAAAACCCACCAGCAACACAAAAACTTTGCAGCTGATCTGCGGCCATTTACTACGTCTGACATTCCATCACAAGTAAATTTATCCTGATTTTAAAATATATTTAAAGTGATGGGCAAAAAGTAGAGCCCACAGTGGTTTGCTCAGCATTCCTGCTATAAATTATAGAGGTGAAAATCCCAATTAATGGGAATTGCAAGGAGCTAGCAAGATTCTTACTGCAGCAGTGGCTTCTCCTGCTTTTTTTGCATCAAGGCAAAATTAAGTAGGTCCCACCTTTGTGGAGTGGATTCTCTGCAGTGCCCCAAAATTGAAAGGAGCTATGAACGTGTCATTTCTCACACCGACAGCACCGTGACTCGGAGCAGAGGAAATGCAACACAAAAAGGGAATGGCAGAGCCAGCTACCACAACTCCCACTCCTCCAAGCTGTGCCAAAGCCTCACAAATCCAGGAGTTCTCCTGCAGTCCAGGTGGGCTGGAGAGAGCCAGGGCCAGCTGGGACACACGGCCAGGCAGGCCAGCCCTGCTCCTGCAGCAGATGTGAGCTCCAGGGAAAGCAGCTGTGCCACAGCCCCCAGGGGCTTCCACACCAGGCACAAATGGTTGCCCGCTGCTGCTGGAGGGAAATGTCAGGGAAGAAAGGCTTGGCAAGCCTGGGATTTCAGGAGAGGATGGCCTGCACCCCACCTGACCTGGGGACATGGGATTTTTGATAGCACTATTACAATCGCAGAGCTTAGAAAATCTATTTGGAAAGGCTTTTGTGTTGGTTTTGGGATAGGATACGAAGGCCCCAGGAATCCACTCTGAGGCCTTAAATCTGTGGCCAAACTCCAGCAAAAACCAGATGTTGTTCATATCAGCACCTTTTGCTTTTGCCTTGCTCCATTTTCCAGGCCTGCACCGAGCAGAGCCTTGGGGCACCAGAGCTCAAGGACCACCTCTCACCTGGAGAAATCCCAGGATAATGATGCCAATAACCCCAATTGTTTCCTGTCTTTTGCTGCCTGTGCCCTGCTTGTTTTTCATCTTCCCAAGGGGAGCAGCACCAGTTTAAGCACAGGGAGTGCTTGGCTCCCTCAGAGCCTCCACGTTCCTTCTGGAAGGAGGAGAGGCTCAGGTGGGCTGCTCCAAGCAGGAATAAAAGCCCCACAGCTGAAGGTTTGGGACCTCCAGGACTGTCCTTGCACACCAGAGCAGCTGAGGAAGAGGATGAGGACAATCAGGGGCTCCTTTCACCCTCGTGTTCACATTCCCTGCTCTCTGCAGCTGCCACTTGCTGGCACCAGCTCTGGCTTTTCAGAGCTCTCCAGCCAGAGCTGGAGCAGTAACCAGCACCCAATTTAGCCTGGGTTGTAATAAAAAGTGAAAGTTAAAAGCAATGCAAGCAGCAGATAAAGAACTATTAAAATCTGGCTGGGGTGATGCCAGGGATGGAGTCCAAGGCAGGGGAGGAGCCACAGCTCCAAGCCAATGGGTATCCCACAGTGGTGGATAATTAAGGAAAACCAAATATTTTCCATCTGTTTCTTTACCCCTTACGTCACTAAGGCAATAAAATATATACACAAGTAAGCACCAACAGCCTGTATGTCAGCTTAGATATAAATATTTATTTCCAGCAGAGAACATCTTTACTCCAGTGAGTAACCAGGGTGAGGAGGCTGTGACTGGAACATCCTCAAGGTATTAAACTCCACCTTAGAGTAGATGAAAAGCCTGGCTAATTTCTCATGCCAAATAGCTCAGTTTTATGTGTCATAGCCCCAAATCCACACTTCTGCTCACTCATCCTTGTCACACTCTAATGGACAATTGCTAAAACCTGCTCCTTCTGGATTAACAGTGGTGAAAATAAGTGCTTATGCTGATATTACATTAAAAATTATAGCAGGATGAAGCTGAGAGACAAAAGGGAGGGTCTGCAGAGCCCTGAGGACAAGGGCTGATGTTCTGGAACTCCTCCTGAGAAGAGGGGAGGACCTCAAGAGGATCAGAACCAGACTCCTAATGGCTGAAAACCGTAATACCAAGCAGGCCAAAGTGGCAAGAAGAAATAATGAAGCATATTTAGATGTTTTCAAAGCAAACATGGGAAATGGTGAGAAAATACTTCGAAAGATAAAGCCTAGTTTAGTGAAATCACTAAACAAAAACATCTCTATTATAAACTGGTTACAAATAAAACTTTCCTTAAATATTGACTGCAAAATTCAAATACTCTTCTTTTAACTTGCACATCCATTTTAAGGCCATTTCAAGCAGTCTAAACTAATAGATGAGCTTAGACTGTGTTACAAGCTTATAAAAATATAAAGATTTGCAAAACACTTCCTTTAAGCAGTGTAGGAAAAGAGCAGAAATGTCAATGCACACACTGCCTGCAAATACCAGTGGTGTGTTATTTCTGTGCAATCTCTCAAAACACAAGTACAGACACTGAGGTTTCTGGATCTCTTGTAAGTTTAACAGTAGCTGGGAGCTCTTGGATCTCCAGCTATAATAAATATTGTATCCTACAGGAGCCCATCGGGAATCTCAGCTCATGTGTTGTTCCACAGAAGATTGTGGTGTCAGATATGATTAGAATCAACACTTCCCACTTATTCAGAGCTTTAAAGCTACCTACACACAGCATTAACAACTGTTAATGAAAGATAATTAAGGGCCACATAAGATTCTTATATTAGAATGAGTTTTTGTAACTAGCACAGAATAATCAGGACAATAAGATGGTTTTCCCCCCCCCAAAAATAAACCGAAGGCATTTCTGTGCTTACACCACGCTCTAGCCCACTGCAATTTTTCAGCTGATGTGAACTGAAGGTGGCTTCCCCAACTGGAAGTTAGCAGCTCACACTTCAGCAGTGAGACACTGCAGAGGCTGCACTAATGGAGCCCTGTACACGCGTCAGGCAGGTTGTGTGACACGAGAACAACTGTCTGGGAGCAGCAGCACTGTGCCAGTGACCATTATCAGGGCCCCTGGGGGCCCCACTGCAACTTATCTTCCTGTGTGCAGAAAAACCCCATTCCCCTGGATTTGGTTACGATGCTGGGGAGGTCACAGTTCAGCTCTCAGGGAGCTGTGCCATCAACAGAGGAACTGCTGGGCCAAAAATCACATGGGGGAGGTGAACAAGGAGAGCAGCACCTCCAGGAACTTCAACTGCTTATTTCACCCAACACAGCAGGGTCTGGAAATAGCTGGGTTTTGATTTTTCACTTGCATCAGTGAAATCAGAGGCATGCAGCACTGGTTTTTTTAAGCTGATACAGACTTGGTTTGAAACACAACTGTCTCAGAAGAGATGAATTGCTTCCATCACTATTAGACTGCTCAGCTGTACCAGAGGCAAACTGGGATGAGGAGTCTCCTCTGTCCCTTGCAGGGTAGAGCTACCCCACATCACCACATTGTGCTGTGGGGAGTAAGCTGCCACCTCCAGAACTGACTAAACCACCCACAATCATCACAGGGTGGAAAATTAAATCAGTATCTAATGATTCTGCTGCCTTTCACTCACTGCTCCCATGCCTGTCCTCTCCAGTGTACTTCTCCTGCCTCCAGAAAACACCCACCAGTGTTTCAAGACATTAATGCTACTCCATGGATCCCTGCAGCTGAGTCTTTTCCCAGTCCAGGCAATGATCCAGCAGCAAGTGCCCAGTCAGTAGTGTCAGGTCATTTCAATTTCTCCTCACATCTCCCCAGTCTATAGGGCATAGCTGTTTCTGGATGTAATCATGTACACTGCATTGGCATCTTGGAGCCTGCTGGAGTCAGTTCTGTCTTAAGGCTCTCTTCAAAACTCATCAGATAACATTCTCTCAAATTAGATGAAATAAATCAAGTTGAAAACATTCTAAGTACCAGAATCTTGCATTATGCAGCTCATGCACACACACACACACACTTAGCAAGGCAGATGAGCTGGATGGAGAGAGCAGGAGCACGTGTGAGGAAACAAAGGTACCTGAGCTACCCCACACACTGTCACTAGTCAGGGAATAATGCATAAAATGTTATGCAAATAGGTAACATAATAAGCATTTTAAATAGATACATTAACAGGATCAGCACAGAAGTTATTCCAGGAAAGAAGCATAACTTGAACTCATGTAAATTTAGGCTGACAGGATGAATAACTATAAACCAAGCAGTGCTGGGTCGTTGTTTCTGTGTTACTGAGCAGGTGATGCCCCCTAAGAGCAGCTTGTTCTCTGCCCATTATTAAAACCTCTCAATTGCTGTGAAGAACAGCCCAGGGGCCAAACCCTTTCCTTGCCTTCAAAGCTCAGCATTATCCTCTGCAGCCCTGAGTGCAATCTCTATCTGCCACAACAAACCACCTTTATCCCATGCAGGTAATTACAGGTTCAGGTCAAGGACTGCAGCCCGGATTGATTTCACCTCCCTGCAGCCCTGGCTGGCTCCACTCAAGCAGGGCAGCTCCAGCAGCCCTGACACCCGAGCTCCTGGAATGAGAGCCCAGCCCTGGCTCAGCCTGGCATTTATTGCCTGTGGCAGCAGGGACAGCCTGGGAATTCACAATGTTGGTGACTTCATCTGCCAGCTGCATTCACACATCTTTACTACCTGAATAACTGATCTGTGCTGCTCCGAGGCAGCACTTTGTGGTGTACAGCGCTTGGGAATAAATATTTGATGGTGCATGCAACAGAAAGGAGCTCAGATGGTTTAAGGTGTGACAGCAGAAGTGTTTATTAAATTCCAAGTGAGAGCATTGCTGGACAGTAAAAATTTGTCCCTTGGTCGCTGCCTCACAGGTGTGGTGATGAACAATAAAAGGACAACTCCCTCCTCCACAAAGCCCCAGTTCTTCTGTTCATTAAACCCTCTGGAGGCAGAGCTCTCTGTCCATGACCAGCCAGTCACACACAAAAGAGAGGGAAGTACTAAATTACAAGCTGATTTTAAGTGGGCATTGATTGAAGTAACCAGAAGAGAGCTTAGTATTGTCAGAGTTTCATACAACAGTAATAAACAATCTTCATTAAAAAATGATGTGTGCATCCCCCTGCAGCACAGCACTCACCAGGTTTTAGTTGAGAACATTAAGGTTCCCCTCACCCCACACACAATTAATGAGGAAAAGAATCCTCAGGATCTTTCTCGTCTACAAATTAATTTTATTCATTAAATAATGCCACTCACTGAAATCCTTCCCACTCAATTTCTGCATTTATTCTAGGCAAGAAAGAAACAGATTTATGATTCTATTCAATGATCTCCTCCCAGCATGAAAGGAAGAGGCTGATGCAAAAAAAAGAGATCAGACAATTCCTCTGTCAATGTTCTCATCCTCCACTAGCAATGCAAGCAAATCATTACTTGGCTGCTGGGTAAGTGTCCAAAAGCTCTTTGTGTGAAGGAATAAACAAGGCTTTCCATAGACAGACACACAGATGCAGCCACTTCTCTGAAATGAGCAGGACTGAGTCACTGAGCACACCTGAGGACCTGAGCCCACACCTGGAGAGCAGCTGAAGGGAAACACTCCTGTGTACATTCAGTGCAGCTGTGTGAGCAAACTCACTGACCAGCAACTGCTCCAAAATCCTCTCCCTAGAGCTCTCCCAGCTCTGAAAGCTCAGAGCTGACAGAGGTATCCTAACCTGCCTCCACCCCTAATTCCTGCATCCTTCATTATTCACAGAGTTCTACCAGGTTTGAAGTTTCAGATATGTAACACATATGATGCATGTCATCCCCCCACAGCTTAGAGAATGAAAATTCAGAGAGGTGCCTGGTTGGTTCAGGTGTGTGAAGAGTGTGCCCTTCAGCTACAGCATCACCTGCACACTGGAGGACTTTTTAAGGCTTCTCTTTCATTTCTGGGCTCACAAATAGAACCTGACTTACTAAGACTTAACCCACCTGTGTCAAAGCCAAGGCCACAGCCTGAGCACATCTTTGGGGAGACAAACACCCTCTGTTTGCTGCACACGGTGAGCAGCTCCTACCTGTGCAGTGGTTCTGCTGCTGCTTTATCACCAAAGGCTTCCTGCTTTACAAAGATTTAAACTCACTGTTGTCCCCCTTTAACATTTCCAACTGCCAATCTGGAATAGCATCTGGAATTACAGTGCATTTAATCCTTGAGGGTATATTCTCTCTATGATGCATATGACTAAAATATGTGCATTGAGGGACAAATGTCCAGTAGCTTTAGGTGACAGAGTTTTTCTTGAAAACTTTTCTTGAAAAAAATAAACCAGAGAAGAGTGTCTTAGGAGAATTTTGAGTTGAGAGAACCATATTGTAATATGCATTTTTCAAATATATCCAAGTAATCTTTACAGATTCAGCCACCCACCTTGAGAATGCCACTGCAAATTTTCATTATTGAAAATATGATTAGATTAACAGCATTAGAGTTTGGCACTTTTTAAATGAAGACTTCTGCAAGTGATCTCACGAAGTTGTCCTTAGCACACCACAGTTTTACAGACACATGATGAAAGCCATGCTTCAATTAAAAAAAAAGCACACAAACTGCTTATTAAATGCAACAACAGAATTGTCACTGAGGGGGGAGAAGGAAGGAAGCTATAGAGGATGGCAGAAGGCTAATGGGAGATGATAAACACGTACTTGAAGTCTTTTGCTAGGAAGAAGTGATGAGTCAGATAAGCAGAGGCGCCACACGGGTTGCATCTCCAAGCAACAGGCAATCAAACCTCCAGATAAGCATCTTCATAAAGTGCAACAGGCTCCAGTGCAGGGGCAGAGCTGAACAATCACTTCCTGGTTCAGCTCAGGCAGGAAAAATTTATGACCTACTTAAAAATCCTTCAAACCTAAAAATGTCTTTTCCATAAAGAGCATCAGCCGTGTAGGGCATGCCATGGGAAGAGCAGGAAATGAGAATGCTTGAAGTGGTGGAGGGGAACACAAAAACACAGTGCTGTGCATGAGGGGTATTTAAACCAAATCCTTCCCATCCACAGCTGAGATTAATGGAGTTTTCTGCACATCTCAGAGTGGGAAGAGAAGAAAATAAGCATAAAATACTCTTCTTTCCTCTTACAAGAAAGTTTGAAATCTCAAAACCCAAGGTATATGTATTTTCCTTGTGTCTCCTTTACCCTGCAACAATTCACACCTCTAAACCATCACACAATTTAGAATGTGAACCCCTAAGTTCTGCATGGGAAAGAGTGAGGATCAGGCAATACAAAACCTGCAAAGAGATGCTAAAATCCCTGACTCAAAAATCAATTTCAACCCAACCTGTCTGGGTGAAGTAAATAAAATATTGCCATCAGCATGTCCCTAACAAAACCCATGTATTGTTTATGAGAAACTTATGAAGTGTTATAACCAAACTGAGTCACTGCTGTACAGTGAATATATTTTCAGTGTCCTAACAATGTAGACAATGGATTTTGGCAATTTTAATATGGACACACATGTTAAAGGCATTACAAATGAGGCTTCATCACATTCACATGAGTCAGTTCCTATTAAAGCCCCATCCACACCTCAGCAAAAGTTGCTCAGGGTGGAAGAGGCACAGTCCTGTGTATCCATTGTTTCTGTTGTAGATGGAGTAACACAGCTGGAGGAAGTGCTAGAGTTACAGAATGGTCACATTTCAGAATTATTGCACATCCCTGTTACAGGTAAAGGCACTGCTCTGATGCAGGAGGGAGGAATCCCCACCTGATTGTGCTCCTATCTCTCTCTCTCTCTCTCTCAGCTGATAGTGAGGCACAGCTCTGCCATTAATCACTCTAAATCTCAAGTGTCACATACACAGCCTGAAGCACTCCTGTGATTCCAACTTGGAACCTTTCAGGAGCAATAACCATAGATGAACTATGCAATTAAAAAAAAAAATCATAACTGATGCATTAATATCTTCTTCTGTATCAAACAATTATTTTCAAAATTACTTTGCTGTGTAGTAAAACAAACAAAATTGCCTTTCAATAACCAGCACCAGATGTTTGTCTAAGCCCAACAGGAATTAATTTACAACTTTTAAATATTTGAAAATGGAATTTATAAGGACAATTCTCAATATCCAAAGTAAATGTGGTTACTATTGAACTCTGTTATAAACACGTATATGAAATATCCTGTAATATCCAAATAAATTCATTTGGCAAACAATGAAGTATCTTGGACTCAGCATTTATATCAAACAGCAAACAGTCTGAAACAGGAGCTTTTATTTTAACTCTCTTTAAACCAACCTTCAGAAACCCCTTTCTGTACGTGTTACAGTCTCTTTTTACAGTTTAACCTCAATCCAATCAGCAGTCTCCAGGGATTTTCAAATCGCTAAAGATTAAAATCCCCTCCAACTTGACTGTTTGACTAATGCTGTGTGTTTAATAATTCTACTTGTGAGAGATTTTATTTGACAAAATCCTGCTGTGTGGACCCTCAGACACTGTACAGCTGCACTGGAACATAAAGCTCTGCTGCTGCCCTTGTTTCTTTAGACAGGCTATTCCCCAGCACTGAGGGGAAAAGAGAACTTTATAGTACATCTATTATTCTGTTGATATTAACACAACCACTGTGGTATTAAATCTACACACTCTTTTCAGAGCAGAGCAGTGAAAATGTGCCTATTACACAAACATTAGATAAACTCTCCTGTTGTCTTGACTGTTCACAGAAATCAATTACATTTATGATTACATTTCAATGAAAGCTACTTTATAAACGAGATGGAACTGTAATATTCTGTGCTTTAGGCATTCATTAATAAAAGCATTTCACCGTTAGTATTTGTAAATGTTCTGCTTTTTAGTTTAGGCAGTTTTTAGCATTCTATAGCTCATGTTAAACTTCACATAAATAGTGTGTCCAGATCTTACCACAACGCTGTGACTTCACATTTGAGTGGTAAGAGGGTGGGGGGGGGGAAAACCCCAAAAAATCATCATTACGGCAGGATTGAGTATTTGCATGAGACAGCACTTACCCGGTGGTGCAGAAAATCAGGACAACCTCGATGGCAACCATTAGTACACATTATCAGCCACAACAAAAGAGCAGATTGATGAGTATGAGACAGAAAGTGAAGGTGTTCCTACCTGAAGTAGCATCGATGACCGTGGAGACGCCGCGCCGGTCGGCCGCGGGCCGTGGGGACCCCGGCATGCTGACGGGCTCTGAGCGTACAGGCTGGATCCTGCCAGGAACACAGGGCACAATGTGTGACACACGTGTGTGAAACACAGAGAACCAGGCTGGCAAAGGCCTTGGAGACAGAGCATCAACTCCAAGCCATGAGCTGCCACCTCCTCAGCAGCTAAACTATGAGTGCCATGCCCAGTCCTTTTCTAAACATGTCCAGGGATGGTGAGATGATCCACCCTGCCCTGGGCAGATGAATCATAATTGCACCTGGCCATGCTCAGCAGGGGCCAATCCTACCCAAACGAGAATCAGCTGGGACAAACTGACTCACAATTTCATTGTGAAATGGTTTTAAAGCTGTTGGAAACTTCTGGTGCAGTTGAGATTGGGATAATCCACACAAAGTGGGTATTCCCAAAGGATGGCTCAGATGGGAGTTCTCAGGAAGCCTCAAAGGAAAAAGTTCACCCTACCCAAACTCGGTTTAAAAGCCTCCATTGCTCCTCTCAACAGCAGCATTTTAAAGATCTATTTGTAATTGTTGATTCCTTTTGTAATATAGATCTGTATTATTTCTCTATTTCTGCATGTGTATGCACCTGGTCACAGTCAGCACCTGGCCATGCTCAGCAGGGGCCAATCCCACCCAAATGAGAATCAGCTGGGACAAACTGATTCACAATTTCATTGTGAAATGGGTTAAAAGCTGTTAGAAACTTCTGGTGCATCTGAGATTGGGATAATCCACACAAAGTGGGTATTCCCAAAAAATGGCTCAGATAGGAGCTCTCAGGAAAAAAGTTCAAAGGAGCATCAAAGGAAAAAGTTCACCCTACCCAAACTTGGTTAAAAAGCCTCCATTGCCCTTATCAACAGCAACATTTTAAAGATCCACTTGTAATTGTTGATTCCTTTTATAATATAAATCTGTATTATTTCTTTTTATTTCTGCTTTCTTTCTGCACATGTATACATATATATTTAAAAAAAAATAATTTTTACAGCCATATCCTTACTCATGCCAGTAATTACACACAAGGAGAAATCACACATGGGTTTCAAACCCATGGATTTCCAGTCCAAGGACAATCTGCCCACTTTTAATGGGATAACTCATATTATCCATCTCTCTTGCTTTACTCCTAACAGTTTCAGACACAGTCCCAAACAATCCAAGTCCCTACCACAGAACTCTGGACTTCAAATCACATGCAGAGTCAGGAGCATGGAAACTTGTTAAATCTGGAGTTACGGAGCAGGACACAAATGCTTGGAGCATAAATCTCTTCTACAAATCACCAGTAAATGTAAACCCACAGTTATCTTCACTCTCCTTCCTTCCCTTCCCTAAGCCCACCCCCTGCCCCCAAATCCAAATCAGCTAATGTCCAAAACCAGATGAATTTAAACACGTGAAAAAGAATTACAAGGAAGGAAAAAAAGGAGTGGGGAAAAAATAAAAAGAGGGAGGAGGAAAACATTCCGAAAGTTCACTTACTGTTGCAACACACTGACCACTGTCTAAATTCATGGCATAAAGCTCCCACTCATGTCTGCAAAAATGAATTTATTAAGCAATGCAGAAACTGTGAAAGGCAAGAGGACACTGAGCAAGGCCACCAGACTGTGCTGTCTTTCCCTGTCATGTGCCCAAGAAGGGGCAGCAAAAGGGCTCAGAGCTGCTTGGCCTGGATGGATTTTTCTTGGTGCGTCACACACTCGCTCTTCCCGGACCTTCCTCCAAACAAGCCTGCTAAAAACTGCGCCTACACACGTGGCAGGAGGCAAGTTCTGCACACACCAAATGTGAGACAGCTGGGAAATTTGTTTTATTTTTACCTGAGGCTGTTGAGATCGAGATCATCTGTGTCAAAGTCCAGGAGAGGCTGCGGGGTGTCACTGGGCCCGTGCGACTGCAGCACGGAGGAGCTGGAGGAGATGACAGTGGTTTGGCCTGAGGGATGGATGGTTTTGAACTGGAACTGAGGGCCCATCCACAGGCGTCGATGAGGCCCAGTGTGAGTCACGATTTCCACCTGTGGTGAGGGGAGATGGGCAATGATTAACACACAGTTGTAACTTCACAGAATGAGTGGTTCCTTCAGCACGCTGAAGGATTCATGGAATCCTGCTGTTCTCAAGTGAGAAGGTGGTTGTTCTGAGCCAGGCTGTTTGAAGGAAAGTTTAGCAAGGGGAAATGGGGATATCTTTGCTAAAGAATGAATGTTTTAGGCAAAGCCAAGAGCTTCTTGCAGAGACCTGTAAGCTCATGAATCACCAGCCTCAGGACACTGAACTCCAGTTCTTAAATTGTTCTGAAGAGCAACACTTCATCCTGGCCACCACTTCACCTGATCCTGGTTCTTTCCTCCCCTTGCCATGATGAAATACACCCCAAAACTGGAATGCTATGACCAACAGAGAACACATTTCTGCTTGAACCTGCATGGAGCAGAGAGAGGAACCAAGAGCCCACATCTCCCAGACATCCCCCAAGCTGAGCAGGGTGAGGGAAATGCTTTCAGAGAGCTCCTTGCAGCTTTGTAATGGCTGCTTTGTGAAAGTTCACGGCTTTGACTGCTTCCCATGGATACAGTGAGAGCTGGGTTGCAAATCACAGCTCCTAATTCCTGTTGGCACAAGTGAGGAGAGGCTGGCACAGAGCATCTTGTGGGAAGCACAAGATCCATAACCCGGAGCGATGGGATGAGTGTTGGGATGAGTCCGGGTCATGCTCAGCACAACCACGGATGTGCCACACACAGGGTGCACACAAACACAGCCATTTAACCAAAAAATTCAGACAATTCAATAAAAGAAAGGTGTTTGTGATCAGGAACTGTAAATAAAAAGGAAAACAAAGCATACAATTTGTGTAATCAAGAGAACAGAATCATTAAGGCCGGAAGATCTCGCAATACAAGACTAAAAATCAAGAAGAGCTTTTAAAGATCAGAAGGAAAGACAAAATGAAAATATTAAGCTCTGGCGAACTCATATTTTCAAAATAAAAACAGACAATGAAGTTCCTATCAATTTCTGCTAAAACAACAATCAGCTGCTCAGCAGAAATGCAAGTGAGCAAGAGAATTCATGAAGACAGGCTTTTGCATTGGTACACAGATGTATACCAGTAGTGATTCTCCAGCTTTAAGGAGCAATTTGAAACCCTGGATGATGTCAGTTCTCTGCTAATGTCAGACAACAACCACAGCCTATGCAGCTCTATTTCCATCTTTGCATTTAGCTCAGCCTAACTCAGCTTGGCTGCAGCCCTTTCTGAGGCAAGTAGCTTTTATGTAGCAGCGTAAATTAGGCCACAGATAAAGTAATCTGTGTATTTTAAGCTTGAAACCATCAGTGTCACAGAGCCGAGAGGTAAACAGATGCCTTTGCAATTTTACTGAGGCTATGGCCAGATGTTCCTATTCACTCTCCTGTTGTGTGCAGGACAAACATATTGTATCTACTTCCCACTGACAGCACACATTACCCACTGTTCTAATTGAAAAGTTGAAGTGAAGGGCGGTGTTTTTTCACTGCTTGCTGTTGCTGTTGATAACAACACTTTAATTTTGAAAAACATCCTTGCACTTCAGGCTTAATCTGAAGTGGCTCGCTCGGGGTGCGCCAGCGTCGCCGTGCTCCAAGGGCTCTCATCACTCCTGCTCTCAGCAGGAATTCAACATTCCAGGAGCATTCTCAGAATTATCTCTGTTCTCTGACATCACTTGGCTTTGGGTTTTTTCCCCTTTATTAATATATTTACTCTTCTAGAGGGATGGATGTGGTGAAGTTCGAGCAGTCTAAGTTCTTATATCTTCCAAGAATCACTAATAAATACACAACCATAATGGAGGTTTACCATAATCTCTTTTTTGCTGAGGTTTCACCAGAACAGTAAAATAAGCAAACACCTCCAAACAGTCCTGAAGAGATGAAAAACTACAGGTGAAATCTGGTCCAAATCAGCTCGGAGTTAAAATTCCTGTTGACTCCCCTGATTGAGAAGTTTCATCATCTTTGTGCTCTGAGAAATCAGACACAGCACAAACAAATGAGACACCTCAATGTGCAGCCACATCTGAAACCTCAGACAGGTAAGTGAATTCACATGACTGGATTCCCCAGTGAAAGCTCCTCCTGGACAGGTCCATGTGGAAACCTAACCTCTCATTTCAGGAAAAAGCTGTGTATGATTTATTCACCAGTGGGAGAAGCAAATCCCATCCATAAATATTTCATATTTATGCCATACACCCCAGCAACACATTTAATGCATCACTCCCAGAACAACATTGTTCTTAAACCAGAGGAAACCCACCTAATTTGTCAGGGTGAATTCCATGGATCAGGTACATTGTAATTGCTTTGGCAAATCCAGAGCATTTGTAAATTTTATTTATTTATTTAACTCTAACCTTTCATTTCCAACAGGAACTAATTCTCAGTGTATTATTCATGACCTACATTCTTACACTGAGGTTCTGTTTTGAGCCAAATGGTCAAATATTTACTGAGTTCTTAGAGAGAAGCCTCATTGACTGAGACAAAGGAAAATTGGATAACAAGACAAAGATTTGACCTCATATAAAAATCCTCTATCAAGCATGATAGTTTTAAAGCAATACAGTATTTATATCTGGCCAGAAGTTGCAGGAATTCTCAGCAGGAAATGATAACCAGGGAAGGAAGGAAGCAAACCAGCTACTGCCCCATTTTTATGGTGAAATGCAGAGTCCCAGGTCACCACCCAAAAGGCACCATCGTTCTCCCAACTTCATCCCTGTCCAAAAAGGACCATGCCAGGACAAAAAGGGAGGTAGGTCACTTGCTGTTGCCAGCTGAAACTTCCCAATTCATGCTGAGCTTCCCAGGGATGTGACTGTGTCAGGAATTCTGGGGCTTTATCTGGTTTGGGACCATCAGATCCATACCTGCACTTGGGAGCAGAGTCACTTTTACACACAGCAATACCCTGGCTGTGGTAAATTTAATTCCCACGTGGAGAAAAGTTGTGAATTTTACTTCCCACTGCTGTTTGCCTGGCCTGGGAGCCCCTCAGAACATACCTGGGACAGCCACTCCTCATCCTCCTGCCCGCTGTGGTCGGAGGCCAAGCTGTCGTAGGACTCATGTCGGGTGATGGGCCCAGGGCTCCCTGGTGGCACCACTGAAAGAAACCCAGAGAACATAAAATCAGACTTATTGTTAAATTCTTTATTTAAAAAGAAATTTTTAAAAAGTCTTTTTAATAAGTTAATGGCACAGCAATGTATGTTTTCCTGAATCTGTGACAACAGATTTTCTAGAAGCACAGAAAGAGTTCAAATATTGATATTAAAAGGATGAAAAGATTTCTGCTCTTTGACTTGGATGTATCCATACAACCACCAGGAAAACCCATTGGTTCTTCTTCTTTTAACCTGAAATTCTTAAAATACCAAAGTATTTTTATATTCCCACATTTCATAATCACTCCAAGTTTTAAAAATTCTTAAAAGCTGTATTATTGCAGGGTTGACCTTTATGTGTCAAGCTTCCAACCACTACAAATTTTTACAGCCAGGTAGTAAACCCCCAATAATTGGAGTTTTAATGGCAAAGCAGACACAATGGTAGCCATAAATACAGAATGGTGCCTCTGTAATGTAAACAGCTTTGCATAAATCCATACACTTTATGGAATAAAGGGATTTCCATCCTGGTTTGTGTGTGTCAGTACCTGAAGCTACAGAGCCATTTCTCACACCTCTGGATCACACAGTGTCCATATTCTCAAACCTGTAACATCCCAAATTCAGCTCAGGTCCCAGCTTATTCCAGAATTATTCCAAGTGCCAGAAAAAATAGAATTTATTCTTACACAGGATGCTCAGGCTGGATCTTAGGAAAAATTTCTTCACTGAAAAAGAATGGTCAAGCAATGGAAGAGGCTGCCCAGGGAAGTGGTGGAGTCACCATCCCTGGAAGGCTTCAACCAAAGAGCAGAGAAGGCACTTCATGGTCTGCTTTAGTGGGCAGGGAAATGGCTTTGGAAGTCTTTTCCAACCTCAGTGATTCTGTGCTTCTATGATAAAGCACCAAGTTTTTCCTGTGAGATATATTAGGAAGAAATTCCTCCCTGGGAGGCTGGGCAGGCCCTGGATCCCTGGCAGTGCCCAAGGCCAGGTTGGACAGGGTTTGGAGCAGCCTGGCATGGTGGGAGGTGTCCCTGCCCATGGCAGGGGTGGAATAAAAGATCTCTGAGGTCTCTTCCAACCCTAATGCTGTGATCTGCCATTTTCCCTGCAATCCCCAATCTGGGCTGTGCACACCATGCCTCGACAGCCCCAGGAGTTATTTCAGCTCTGTCTTCATCAGTTTTCAGATAATACAGGAATCACCTCCCCTGCTTCCTTACATCTGTGACTTCATTCCACGACTGAGGGATGTGTCTGCCTAGTCCAAACTCCTGTTACAGAACACACACACCTTCCTGAGGAGCCACAGTACAACCTGAATATGAGATTGAGATCACAGCACACACTGCTCCTCCTTGAAGTTTATACTTGAAACCAAAGAAACAAACCCATTATTTTACCCATTTTGCTGTTGCCCTCATGCTCCCCACATCTCCTGGTTCCCTCCTCAGAATCCTCCTGCCTGTTTTGGAGAGCACAGCTGATCAACTGCAGGCTGTTCCTGATCTCCCTAACAAACTTCATGGCTCCAGCAGATGGTTTTGCTTTCAAACCAACAGGAACTTTATGGACTGATCTGAATTTTATTTTTTTTTTTTGTTCTTTCTATCCCAGGGGCAACTACCAGAGCTGTCAAGATTAGGGAAGCAGCAAAAGCACAGCCCAGGGAGCAGCATCCCCCCTGCTTGGTGGCTGTAGTTCTCCCTTGGGGAATACTTTTACATTTTACTGCAGATTCGAGATGGCTTTACAGCGAGAAAGAAAATTGGAAAAAAACCAACTAAAAAGCTGAACAAATGATTCGTTTTGGTGTTGCACTGGAAGCCTTTCCCTGAGGAGTCACAGGTTTAGCACAGCATTAACCCTTTCCACCCAGGAGTGAGGAAATGCTGAATTCCATGGAATTCTCTCTGCCTGAGAGTTCACCAGCAGGGCAGCAGTGATAAAGCCTCAGCTGAGGTCAGCCCTCAGTCATTTATTTGGCTGTTTAATAAAGCAGCATTTCTGTGCCACACCTATCACAAAAGCAGTTTAGAGGGGCTGCTTGGGCTGGGGGATCCCAGCTCACCAGTGGCCCTGCTCCCACCATTCCCAGTGGGAATGTGCAGTGTGCTGGGAGAAGTGACCTTATAAGCCAAGTGATCCTTGCTGGAGATCTGCCATAGCTCTGCTGCTTGTCACACATGTACATATGGGCATATTTTCCCAAGTTAAAAATGCCCTTGAAGTTGTAGGAACAAACAGGGTGTAAAAATGCAAAGCCCCTTTTTCCTCCGTTTCTGGGTCACACACCTCTCCCATCAGTATCAAGCTCCAAGATGAGATTAATTTAACCCTGGTAAGACATTTCCAGGAATTTGAGCTCAGGAGTAATCTTTTATCTTCCAGCTTAATTCTTTGAAAAGCTGAATTCACACTGGAAATTACAACAGACTCTCACCCATCAGTGAGGTTATTCTGATGCTGCAACACAGAGTATTTTAAATTTCTGAAGAATTTCCCAACCATGCAGGGTAACGAATAATAAAATTCCACGTCTTGCAAAGCTTTGTAGCAAGTGTTTTTTACTGGTTCTCCTGTAATTTCTCTTTTGTTGGGAAAAGTCACAAATGGAGCAGACACAGAACAGGAGCAAGAAAGCCTTGGCTGCACAGAGGTATTTTAGTGCAATTGCAGGTGGTTTGTACCCCCCTAAAACAATCAATTCAACGTCTTGTGTCTGAGCTATGCTAACTTTTAACTTTTTCTGTTCTCACACCAACATCTGGAACAAACACATCAAGTATCAGACTGCAGCTGAGTTTGTTTAATCTAGAAATACACAAGCACAAAGTGAAAAAGTAAAAAAAAAAAAATCAGTGCATATTAAAAATCTAAGGTGAGAAATAAACCATACAACTTCTGTCTGTGCAATATGACAGGACACAAGTTTCTACTGTCTGCTTAAGGTAAATCAATCCAAAAATAAGCATTCAAGGACACTTCTGATAAACTGGACTGGTACCTATAGTTAAAATCAGAGTTTTGCCATCAATATTTGGCAAGGGGTGAAAAGGATCTTTGAGCTGCTCAAGAGGAAAAATGGCACCTTTACTCTCTGTTCTCCTTCAAAGGAAAAGTTGACAGCCTCCCTTCTGTGCACTGAGAGGATAGAATTCATTTTATTGAAGGAAGATTGCATCTGGCAAAAACCACCTTGCAAATGAAGTTATTTCTGTGATAATTGTTAGTGCCAGGAAAACTGCACAGGAGGGACTGTGGAGTCACAAGTGTCAACACAAAGCAAAGCAACGGCTGAAATACAGCAGAGCTGATATTTCTCTGGAATTCCAGGACCTGATTCACACAGTTCCACGAATAAGTATGAAGAAAACCTTCCTCATTATTTAGAAACTTCTCCATGATATTCACTGACAAGTAAAGAAAACAAACAATTTGTATTAATCTCAAATAATTTGCATAGATGTTCTTGCCACGTGAGCAGGACCTAGATAAATACACACTGGAGGAATATTGAAATTAAAATGCACTGGGTTTGTTCATGGATGGGCTAATTGTATAATAATACCTAAAGCTAAGACAAATCTTCCTGCAAAGATTATAAATTGTCATCTTTCAGCAGCATGAAAGTGTCGGAACAAAGAACCACTACAGTTCAATTGTAGTGTGTGCACTTATGGCTTTAATTTGGGAACAATAAATCATTAGTTTTACTTAGTTTTATGTATTCCTTCAACCAAAAGGTTTTAATTTTCTCATTTAGAGAAATAAGCTTTGCACAATTCAATTTAATTGAGAGTTATATATGAAATTCCCAATGTGCTCTTCTCTAAGGGCTGGAGGTTTGTCCAAATTAAGAGCAAACAAAGGCATTTGAGAACCACAAAGCCTGTTTGTTTGGTGCTGCCTGCCATGCACATGCCTGCAGACACCCAGAGAGCTTGTCTTCTCCATCTCTAGAATTATAATTTAGTATAATTAACATTTATAACATCAAATGAGTTTCTAAAAGGCAGTAAGAACAGGACAATGTACTCTTAACTAACCCCTCCAGTCTCTAGTGATGTCCATGGTGAACAGGTACACAGGATAAAAATGACATATCCCTTGTTTTCATAAAAATAACCCCCTAATACCTGATTTTGATGCTTTTTCTCTGGTTCCTCAGTTACATCTAGGTGGTGTAGAGACCTGAGGTAATCACATGATTGTCAACAAACTTCAGGGGGGTCGTTGTGCTGGGATTCAGCTCCACAATTTGAATTATTTCCTTCACGCATTTGTTCCATGGCATCACCAGCAGAACGTGATGCATCTGGATGAGGTCTCCATGGAGCCACTCCAAATCCACCACATCCACCTTCCTCCCCTGTTCCTGATGTGATCTCAGCTCTGTCAGGGGTTGGGTTTGGTGTCCCCCACTTGTGCACTTCACATCCAGCACGTGCTTTGTGTCAGTGTTGGTGCTCTGTGCCTCTGGCTCTACCTCTGCTCAAGAGTGACAACAAAGCAAAGGCCAGGATTTCATTTTAGGCAGAACCCTCCCAGCCATGTTAACAATAAACTGTTTGTAGGCTGGAGATATGCTTGGTGTAATTTTTGCTTGTGGCTGCACGTTACTGAACGAAGTTCTGGTTTTAATGCAGTTTTCAGCTTGTAAACTCCTACAGGAGCATGGCACGCAAATTAAAATATCCTCTTTGACCCAAAACTACTCCCTGCTCCTTTTTTTTCTGTTAGGACTTTGTGAGATTCTCATATGCATAAATATATTAAAATAAAGCTAAAAAAGGGCTATAAAGCAGGAGTTTAGCCAGACTGACAGTTATTTCACACCACCAATTGATTTGGGATGGATTCACTCATTATTTGTGTACTGTCCACAGTTTATTAGGTGCCTTATGGACCATTCACCTTCTGTATCAGCACTTCAACAAAGACATGAGTAAGTCTGTAATTAGGAGATGAATTCTTTTTTTTTTTTTTTTTTTAAAGCACTGCTTTACTTCCTCCTTACTCACACTGGTCTGGTAGTCAACAGCATGGATTTTTTCCCCAAGAAAGACTGGTATACATTCTCAGTACTTAAATTCAGCTCCCATCACCAAAGTTCCCTTAGCAGGCCAGTCAAGTACGACACACTTTTAAATCTGTGCAGAGCTAGAACCTGATATTATTCACAGACTGGAGCACCTTAAAGCTGCTCAACACTCAGACTGTGAGCAGACAATCAGTTCGGCACCACAACTGAACAAATATATTCTTTTCTGAGTTAAAGAATAATTCCAACTGCACGAACCCACGGCGAAATCCCATCTGATGGCCATCTTTAAAGAATTACGGAAGAGGTAACTATTTCTATAATTCACCGACTTCAAAAGTATGTTTGACATTATTGTCGGGAAAATTATGTTAACCATGGATTACTGTTACAATCAAAGTATGTAGTGAGAAGTCAAGAGGCTTAGTAGTAAATTTTCAAAGCGGTGCGTGGGGATTTACCCGTTTGACTCCCATTAACGGCAATGGGAGGCGCGCGGCGAAGTCCCCGCACGCTGCTTTGAAAACTGACCCCTGCGTGCTCACGGACCCTGCTCTAAGGACTTCCAGATGACCATGCAAGAGGAGGAAAGAACCATTTCAGCATGTGCCCTCGTTCATTATTGTTGTTTGTACACATCTGAAAGTGTTTGAGTTGCTGTTTGCGGCGCTGGGTTTAGGGCATCAGGGCGGGTGGAGCTGATGAAGCCACGCACAGGCCCAGGTGTGTTCCTGCAGCAGAACCTCAACAGGCACATTCCCAGCTGCCACTGCACCTTACAGAGCTCATTTTCATCTCTGTTATTTCACAAATAATTCATGAGTGTATCGTGAGTTACACCACTGCTCACTCAGCTCCTATTTACCCCAATCACTCGGTGCTCAGGCAGAAATTAAATTTGCTTCATTAACCCTCACTCCTGGCTCCTGCAGGAAGCAGAAAGTGCAGGCTACTGAAACCCTTAGTTTTCCCTAAAAAAAAAAAAAATACCATGAACTCAATTTCATTAGAAACACCTTTTCTGGAAAGGGAAGGGGAGGCAGATTAACCTGTAATCCGTCACGCCTCCAAGCATAGGAAACAAACTTGGAAATTCCATTTTCACCATTTGTGACTCTTTCCAGGAAAACCCAAACACATTCTTTATGAGAAATGCCTGCTTGGAATCAGTTTTCTCCAGGAATATTTTAACATTGGTCATAAAAATCACATATAACTATATATATATATATACACACACACACTTATAACACATATATTTAAGACCTGCAACAGTTTTAAATGCAGTAAAAAATTTCAAATTTTAAATTACCCAGATTCTTCTAGAATGTATTTCACCAGTATCACATTATATGTTCACACAGATACCTGTATTTCCATGCAGTATATAGAGAGAATACCTGAGTTAAAATAAACACTTGAGAATTAATTTTCTGAAATTCTAAAACTCATTTTCCTGCATAGGAAAATCTAAAACTCATTTCCCGCTTCAAAATTTCAAGGAATTATAAATTTTTCCCCAAGGATATGGATTTTTACAGGACATGTGCACAACTCCTTCGAGACCACTGATGAAGAGTCCCAAGAAGTATTTTGCATTCTTTTATTATCTGGCTATAATAATGTAGAATTTCATGAAAAGGATTCACTGACTTGAGGCAATATCAGGTAGAAAGAATAAAATGGCAAAGTGGGAATGCACAAAATGGATTCTCTGGCACTCTGATTTTGCAGTTTTAAGCCTGGAACACTCAAGTGACACAACTTTGTGACAAGGTCCTCACCTGTGGCACCAGGAGGGCAGGAGTTTGGGCACCCCTCACATGACCAGCACAGGAAAATGAGGCAGGTGGAAATGTTCCCCTATATCCCCTGATTTGTTCCAGCTCCTCTCCACGGCATCTCAGGGGAACTGAGGTGAAACTCCCCCACTTCAAGGGCAAGGTCAGAGCTGCTCTGGATAGGGATGGACTCCAGAGATGGGCTGGGTTCAACTGGCCAAGTGCAGAGCCAGTATGGAGCAGCTGAAACTGCCCCAAGCTCCTGCTTGAGCGTGGCCCTGCCCCAGAGCCAGAGCAGAAAGGCTTTGAACACCTCGTAACCACACGACAGAGGAATTGTTGTTACTGCACAGGCTCTGCTTTTGATCAGTTTTACTGTTTGAAACTCAGCTCCTTGTGACAGACATTGAACATACCCAGAGCAAGAGCAGCTCTGGCTTCCCCAGAAATGCTACACAACCCTCTGTAGTTGCATACCCAGAAAGGGATGTGCCATCACCTGCATTCCTCCAGCCCAAACCCACTGTTAGAATGCAAGGAGAAAGGAAGAGAGTAAATGGGATTATAAGTCCTAGTTCATTCAGCTGTGACCACAGCAGCTCTGCTGTGCACTGAGGAGGGCTGGAGGACCAGAATGTCCAGATTCCTCCTGTGGCACTCCTTGGCTGTCATTCCAGGCATCACAGCTTGGCTTTCACAGTGTCTGTGTTCACAGCACATACAGTTTTTTAATACACTCTCCATCTTACCCTCAGACTTGCTACAATACTCACTAGGCTCTGTGGATGTAATTTTTATTTCTGTCAATGGAATGTTGGAAGGGAATATAAAAGGGGTCATAAAGAACCACGATGCTGCTTGGAGACAGAAGTCTTGCCCAGGGTGCACAGCTTTCATTAGAGGGAGCAGGAAGTGCAAACATGATGTCAGAGCTCCAGAGATTATCTGTATAAATGGTGTTATCATTTAACCCAAACAAACAGCAGGGAAAGGCTCGCCCCCTCCCTTTGAAGACAATGGACAGTTACTAAATTGGACTTGTAATGAAAGCCATTTCCAGTGAAACACAAGATATGTGCAGCAACAGTTGGTCCAGAAATTAAAATCTGTTGTAACAGCCAAAAGTCAAAGGCAGCTATAAATACAGACCTTTATCTTCTCAAGAATCCCTTAACGAAGCCTATAAAAGTGATTGTATCTTCAGACCTAACTCAAGTGCAAATTCTTACTCAGAAAAATGCAACAGCCCTGCAAGTATGACTTGGAGAGCAGTACAGGGACAAGGAAAGGGAATACAGAGTGCTGGTTTGAATGCTCACATCTTGGAATACAAATTACATTGCATTTAGAATAAACAATTAATGAGACAGCAGAAGCCTCAACTACAGGCCCATTTTTCTGAGAGAGAAACAATTTCCAGAAGTGGTCAGAGCGGGATGCAGAAACACTGCATCTTTCCTTTTAACACAACAGAAATGCTCTTTGATTATTTAAAAGCCAGTTGCAAAGATCTGTCTTCAAAACCTCCTATTGCAGGTTTAATAGCAAAGAGGTGCAAGTACACTTACCAGCAACACGGGAGTAAAGTACAGACTTTTGTTTTAACAAAATCTATATTTATACGATTACATTTCCTATGGTTGAGGGCAGCTGTAATTAATGGATTTCCCTCCTTCCCCTAATGCAGTCATTTGTCAATTTAAACACAGAATGCCCAATCAATTTTGATGTATTTAGTAAGCAATTTGTCAGAGTACTGCACACCAGTTAATATATTAATTCTTGTCACTGGCCCACTTCTGACAACTGGAAGCTGTGTCCATGAAATTGGTCCTGATGAGCCAAAACTCTTGCCTGGAATGTGAAGGTGCCCTTTGCAGAGCCAGAGGGGAGAAATCAGATCTCAATCTATTCAATACCTTTTTGGGGCAGTTTTTGGTCAGTTTTAGGGGGTTTATTCATGAATGTGTTAATTGGCTGTTTCAAATATTGCATCTACTGTGCAATGGAAAAGTGAATTCAGAGTGGAGAGATAAGGAAGAAAGGAAATAATATGAAATGAGGGTGTCAGACTTTCTGGTGATGCAAAGTTACCTATTTCCATGGCAATTCCATCACGTGTCATGAATGCTGACTGTGTGAATTCAAACAAGCAAAAAACATGTGAAAGGTACAGAAGCCACACAAAGCAAACAAGGGAAAAGTCAAAAAAATATGCAAAACTTCAGGGTCTGGTAAAAGAGAGGAAAGAACTCATTTGAAAAAAACCTCAACACAACCAGGGGATTGCCATGGATATGGAAAGCACATCTTAACAGCATCCTCCAGAGTTTATACAACCCAAAGCACCTTAATTCTTAAGGACCAAACAGCAGGAAGAAGGCAGGATTTAAAGAGTAATTAATGACAAAATTTGGCAACTCTGTGGAGAAAGCTTTAACATTGCAAGTTCCTTTGTGGCCACCAAAACTCTCCTGTGCACATCTGCAGTGCCTGGCACAACTCTCCTCCCACTGTCAGGCTGCTAGGACAGTTAAACTACACCACATGATGCCACTTATGTTATAGAAAAAACATCTAAGAAGAATAAAATATGACTTAGATTTCCTCCTGGTGTGGTCAGATTTGGAAGTTGCTGCCACAACTTGGACACAGCTGAATAAAGAGGGAATATTAGAGACACAAATAAAGTAGAATATTATGTATTAAATGTGAGGAGTGTAGAGAAATATCTGATACCTGAAACCCAGCACTGAAAACCTGAGGATTGAAATTAATCCAGGGGGTCGTGGGCTGGACTCATGGGAACAAGTGAGGCTGGAATCTGCTCTGTCAGAAGGAGCTCTCAGGACTGGTTACATTCTCTCTGACCCCTTGCAGAGTTTGGAGCAGGATTCTGACACTTCCTACAAGCCAGCAGGTTGTGGAACTTAAAGTGCAAGTTCACTTTCAAGCCATGAACTTACAGAAAGCTGTAAATCCCTTGCTTCCCACTTTCTCACCTGACAGCAGCCCGAGCTGTGGTAACATGTTCAGGTAGACAAGAGCTGCACACATTGATGCAGGTTTCTGCAGCAGATGTCACAGATGACCTCAAAGCAAGGAAACAGCTGTGCTGATCCACTTACAAATACCCTTGGGATAAAGGTCTCGGACACTTGTTGTACAAAACATTTCTTCAAACAATGGTTCCTTGTTCCTTCCTTTCTAGCTGCAAATAAAACTTTCCGATTTTTAAAAAATATTAAAAGCTGAATCGTGTGTTGATAACCTAACACAGGATTTTTTGGAATATTCTCTGTTTAGCACAAGAAGTCACCGGCCTGGTTGATATTTTTCAAAGACTAAGGAAGATTTTTGGCCCGGTGTTTTGGCATCAAACCTCTTATTTATGAAAACCTGGCCGTGCAGCCCTCCAAGCAGCCTGCCAGACGTCTCATTGTTCTGCCCTGCTGCTGACAGAGGTACTCTGTGCTAAAAAGCACACTGAGGGTTTTTCAATGACCCAGGGGGCAAAGGTCACTTATTATAAATGGATAATGAGACCTAATGCAATGTTCTGAGTGTGGACAAAGAAAGGGTCTATCCATACCCCCTTGTGACTTGGTCATTCAGGCTTTTATTTCCCCTGCACACTTAATGGAGCCAAACAATTGGCAGAAATGCTATACAGAAAGGGAGAGAAACTGCTGCATTCTACCTTGGAGAGACAGCTCCAAAGAGTGACCCTGAAACGGCGCCACTGCTCCTCTCAGCACTGACGTGGCAGACAGATGGACCAGCCCCCCTCAGCCCTGACTGAGCCATTTGCTGGCAATTAAAGCCCCCCCAGCAAAGCCAGGCTGCAGCTAAAGCCAGCCCAGGGCAGAGCTGCAGGTAAGCAGAGCCACAGAGTTGGGCTTAGCAGCTCTTAAACAGGTGGCTTTTGTGGGAAAGCTGCTTGGACTCCATTGTCAGGGACTTCAGTGAGGAGCTTCAGCCTGAGGAAATCCAGAAGACAAAACTTCAAAGCCAATCAGACACAAATTTCTCTGTTATTGCCATTTGCATTATGTCCTCTTGATCCTCTGCTGTCTTTAGGGGTTATTATTTTATTATTCTTTCCATTTCGCATCCAGCTTGAAGAATTCCTATTATGTGAATTAAAATCTGAGTTAAAAGTCTTATAATTCAAATAACACAAGTTCTTTAATTGGCCACGTTTCAGATATTGCATCTACCGTGCAATGGAAAAATGAATTAAAAGTGGAAAGATAAGGAAGAAAGGAAATAGATATGAAATGGGAGGTGTCAGACTTTCTGGTGATGCAGTTACCTATTTCCATGGCAATTCCATCATGTGCCATGAACCTGTGTGAACTCAAACATGCAAAAAACATGTGAAAGGTACAGAAGTCACCCAAAGGAAAAAAGGGATAAGTCAATCAAATATGCAAAACCCCTTTAAGGTCATTAATTTGCTGGAATTAAGCTAGCCTGATTCTTTCTTTAAAAAGTTTTCAGTACTAAACCATTTGAAATGTGTTATTTGTACATGCGTATACTGGGCTGTGTAACAGTATTTGAGCTGTTAATAAAATGTTAATAAAATACACAAAATGAGCCCCACCCATCCCTGGTTTCACTCTGTGGGATGCAAGTGGAACAAGGCAGGAATCTATCAAAAAAAAAAAAATCCAGCCAAAATTCAAATCTAATGGTGCTCTGCACTACCAATTACTTTTTCATATTCTTTTGTACCTTTTGAGTCTTATCCCAATTTTCTGTGCAGCACAGAAGAAGGAAGACTCAAATTCTGCAGGTGTCCACAACACTCAGATGCAGCAGATGGACAGGTACAAGCAACAGATCCAATGTGGCACCAGTGTCCCTTCTCCCAGTCCCATCCAAAGTGCTCCTGGCCCACATGGTCACTTGGTGCCTCTGAAATGCCCCTGTCACACAATGCTGCCTGCACTGACAACTGTGCACAGCTCTGGTTACCTCAGGAGAACCTCACCAGATGCCAGGAGCTGCTCCCTTGTGAGATTTCAGCTAGACAGAACAGAGACTTGCTCCTCACTGTCAATACTCTCTCTTTTAAATTGTCAGATAAAAGAGAAATAGTCGTTTTTCTACAAAACCATTATAAAAACGTGTGAGTTTGTGTGTCTGTAATGTAGATACACCATATATAGAGAGCTCTAGGTGTATGGATGTTTCTGAATATGCCACGCCATGAAATATTGGCTCTCTGGGAATGATGTGGCTGGGCCAGACACAGACCAAGGCAGGTGGGCAAGCAGCCCTGGCAGCAGTGCCAAGGCTCCTGAGGGAAGCAGCTGGCTGAGGCTGAGGCTGGAAGGAGCCCAGCAACCAGGAGTTCCCATGGAGAGGGGAATGCAGATGCACTCACTTGTCACTAGGTGTGGAATTCACAGGAGGAAATGGCTAAAAGCAGGAGAAGGGATGAGGTGAGGAAAGCCAGAAGGTTTCATGGGATCTGGTGGGTGACTCTCAAGGCCAGCCAAGCACTCCCAAAGCCTCACAACTCTGATTCATGGCAAAAATCCCAACACTACACTCACTGTTCCATCCTTACTGACACAGTTGCACACAATCCTACTCTGGAGTTGAACATAAACTGAAATTGGCTGAAAAATCAACTTGGAAAATCACCCTCTGCTTAAAACGTGCACATGAGACAAGACAAGAAGTTGTCAGCTACTCACAGCCAGCCAGAAGATACTGGTAGTACTGCACAGCATCTGCAGCCAGGAGCAGTGGATGGTTTGCATTAAATGGTGGTTGGAGTTCATTCCACTGAGGAGTTCTGAGGTAAAACACAAGACTATTAATATTTAAGCTAATACAGAGAATGTAAATCAGTGTTTCTGTCATCACATGCAATTATCTATACAAGCTCACAAAATGTTTGTAATTATTTAAATTAGCTTGTTCAAACACTGCAATCCACCACAGGCAGTGGAGCAGCAGGGCCAAATCGTGCAGATTGTGAGGCAAAGACAATACTTGGTTGTTGACTGCAGCAGGGATTGCATTAAAAAAAAAAAACAGGAAGGAGGTTTGGATTAAGTTGGTAAATATGTTTAGGACCATTGTATGTCATGCTGACGTTATATAAACACACAAGAGAAACTGGGGAACTTTTTTTGTTTTGTTAACTACCACTGCTTCCATCCTGTGAAGTCATTGAGCACTTACTGTGAAAATAAAGCTGTGTAAAGTTATGGATTATTGATCCAATTAGAATTTTCAATTCCATTACAACCTACTCATTTCAACAATAATGGTCCCAAAGTCTGTGTTGTAATTTTAATTAGGGTGGGCCACTCCTAAATAGCTTGGTAAATCAAGTATTGATCACTCCAGTCCAGCCATAAGCAGCACTAAGGAATGTAGGAGCCAAGGAAAATCAATAGGAAAATATTTTAAAACGTCAAAAGCACTGACAACACTTTCTCATCAATTTTTTTCTTTACTTTCTTCCACATGTCAGGAATAATTTCTTCTTCTTTAGAAATGGTACCTTCAGCTGCTCACAGGAAAACTCACAATGCTTCATCCTCATGAAGTACAGCAGAATTCTGTACTTCAACACTACCAAAATAATCGTTTCTAGTCCTTATATAAAAAGAAAATTACAACCTGCTCATTTAAAATCACCAATTAATTAGGATCTCTATTGATTCATAGACATGTTCATGTCTAGCTCCATGGGTAGGGAAGGATTTAGGAGCTTGGCTCCCATTGAGGCACATGAACAGTAACAGAACTGTATGGAAAGCCAACCTTGAATTTCTCTCCTTCCAACGGGAAACTTTAGGAGTCTTTACATGAGTGACAACCACGATGCAGCTAATTCAAAAAGGAAGATCACAAGCATTTTGTGGCTGAAAGGAAGGCAAAGTCACAGGAATGAGGTACCTAACCAAAGTCCAGCTGGCCCTGGGGCAGGTGACCATCTCCAGGGGGGTGTCATCGCTGATTTTGGGCGCGGTGCTGAGCGGCCGCGGCTCCAGGACGTGCTCCACCAGGCTCCCATAACAGCTGATGATGTACAGGGACTCCACCACAAACTGCTTGGACTGATCTGGGGGCAAAAAGAGAGAAAATCTTATTGCAACAGCACAGCAGGAACACAAAATGCTTTTACACAAATAGCAGACTCTGTGTTCTTTTAAGTCTCTGGCTTGCGGCTAAAAGATGTGAATTAAAAGTAGCAAAAGAGCTGGAGAGACAAAAAGAAAACTGGCCAAAACACACAATTTTCACACAACGGTATGAATATCTCATACAAGAGATGTTTCTCACCAAGGTATGTTCAAGGTGATTACACATTTCCAAACATATCTAGTACATTTGCTTTAGCAATGGTGTTTCATCTTTATCTCACAATTTCTTCAGTGCAACTTCACCCAGAACCTTTGGACTGACCTATCAAAGTTGGGTTTCTGTCACTGCATAATAACAAAAGATCAATTATTCATTTTATTAAATTTTTTTGTATATTTTACCAAAAGCACCCCAAGCATGTATTCCTAAAATGCAATTCCTAAATTTCTGGATTGCCGCTCAGTTTAAGGAACAAAATTCCACAAATTGCTTAAAACCTGTCACAAAATCAGGATTTAAGTTTAAATGCAAGTCCTAATTCTGTGGGTACCAACCTTTTTCTCGTTTGAGACCGGAATTGTTTGCAAACCATGACCTTGAAGCTCCAAAGACTGCAGCAACACAAAACTCCCCTCCCACAGACTTACTGGGTGAAATCTGGGGAGCTGGTTTGGATTTGCTTTAAAGAAAGAACAAAATAAAATGTTAATTCTCAAAAAAATTAAGATGTCCTTTGCTTAGCAGCAATTTTAAGATATTACTTCAGAAATGGGGAATATCTGCAGTTCCCATAAGGCTGAGCAGGATTTACAGATGTTTCCCAGTAACAATCCCAAATTCCCCTGGAATACTGAACTCATTGACTTGAAGAACAGCACTGGCTCATCATGGAGAATTGAATTGTTTAAAATACTGAACATTTGCATTCAATAGAAACAACTTCTGAAGTAAATACAAAGGAATCCTGAATCCTTTGGGAATGAAAATACAGATTCTGGGTCAGTCATTGCAGGTGGTCACTATTTGCTTGTCTTTTCCAAAGGAAGTCAGGAATAACCAGGGGATGAGGGTGACAAAGGGTGGGAGGGAAGGACATGCAGAGGGTACAGGCAGAGGGAAATGATGCACAACACTCATGAGCCACTGTTAGAACACATCAGGAATTCTCTCCTGGAAAAGCAGACTGAGACACTGTGCCCTGAGCCCACGATGTGCATGGAGCAGACCCAGGTTTATTTGAGACATCCCGAGGTGTTTCTCCTCACAGGGACCTGCAGGTACACAACACTCTGCTCTGCAGATCCAAAACTATGGCCAGAGCATTCATTAAATCAGGATTTCACCCTTTGCTTAAGAGAAAAGCTGTTTGACAAACCCACACAGAATTCTTCTTTCTTCATGTTCCCCTTGTTCTAGTCCTTTTAATTGAATTATTTTATATTTTTCTCTCTATTCTACTTCTCTGATCTTTCTCTTCCTGTCCATCCCTCCTTTCCATTTTTCTTCTGCTAATTTTTTCTTCCACACAATTTCAGCCTGTGATCAGGCTGAATCCCATTCACCTGGTTTTTAACAATCTCCAATTCTGAGAAGAGTGTGTGCATAGGTGTGTGCAAACAAAGGAGTGCAAGTGTTACAATGGAATTTAGCACTAGAAGGACAATTTTAAACAGCAGAAATCAATTAAAGCACTGTATAGTTAGAATGATATTTAATTTATACTAACAGATCATACACATAGCAAGCCTGTGGTCACATGGATCAGTCAGAAATTAAAAACAAAAAAGCTCTGTCCAAAGGAATTCCATCACACTGACCATGGAAAGATTCAGACAAACTTCCACAGACTTGGATCAGAGCTGAAGCTCTTGTACATGTGGGAGAAGCTGGAATGTCCCAAAAGAGCAGTTGGAATTTATAGTCAGTAACTCTGGTATTGAACCACCACAAAGCACTTAATATCCAACTGTTAAACCTACAGCTACAGATGACTGGGTCAGAAATCTGTGCTCCAAAAAGGTCCTGACTATAAATGCATTCCCTTGCTTGCAGTGGCACATCCTGTCTCTATATTAGAATATTTAAATTGAGATTGTGTTAATTAATAAGGTTTTCTTAGCTGCTCAGAAAAAAAATCAGAACAGATTTCTTTCACTTTGAAATAATCAGCTGTCACAGAAAGAATATTTTTAACCAAACTGTATATAGATAATTATTTTAGCTCCCACTTTCCAAGTATTCACATACTCATATTCCTTCAGAAATGAGAATATAAATGTATGAATGATTTAGACTCCTTTTTCCTTACTTCAATTAATAAATGATTTGGTTTCATGTAGAATATTGTTCAGTACAGTGTCACCCATCAATCACTACAAAGCAAAGCAGGAGCACAGGTATGCCATATTCACTTCCTCTTGACAAAAGGATCTTTCTATACGGTCCTAATATTCATAATTTTTACTGAACACAATCTGAGGCTATTAAAATGATTTTTCAAGGTTAATGAAGTAATTTAAAATTAAAAAAAAAAAAAAAAAAAAAAAGGAAGGAAATGCTATTCTCAGCTACAAACTGGAGTAAAGTTTTACAGAGCCAGAATTGCCTTGAAGCAGAAGTGAACCTGGGACTCAACACATTTTTCCAGAGTTCTCCACACTCTGAGTGCCCAGACCTGTGTTCAACCAAATACAATTATAAACAGCCTTAGAGGAGATGGTCTGAGCTCACTTCTATTTGCATCTTGTCTTTAGGATGTACTTCTTTCAAGGCAAGCACTTAAGTGTTGGTTTCAGTGCCAGCAGCTTTTCCCTTCGAGGATGATGTTTTGTAGACAGAAAGAGCAGACCTTGTAAAACACGATTACTCATGTGGTTAAACTCAGCCCTGCTAGCAAACAAAGCCAAGCAAACAAACAAAAAAAGATTTGTGCATCTTATTGGTTTGGACAGATTTCTGAGAATACTGCTGAGATGTCAACAAGTCTGTTCTGAAGCCTCTTGTAGCTGAGGAATCTTTCATTTGCCCATCATTTTACTCCATCCCTGAGTTTTCATCGATACATTCCAACTCAAATTTCATTCCTGCAGCAAACCTCCAAAGCCCAGTTATTTTCAGTAACAGTAATGCCATTAGAAAAATATCTTTGCATGTCCTTGTGATATTTTAACAACTTGGAAACCATAAATCCTAATTATTCTGCAGAAGCAAACACCCTCTCAGCTTTATAAATGATAACAAAACAATAATGTTGAAGGTAGGTGGTGAATGACTTGTTTCTGCTATGAACTCCTGCTCTTTCCTTGCTCTTGGCTTGTCAGCACTTCATAAATTATTCCAAGAGCTGAAATTTAGGCACATTTGGCCTCACTCTTCCTTTTTAGTTACTTTAAAAGAATATTCATAATATAGCAATTTCTTAAAGACTGTACCACAGTTTTCCTGAGAAGGGATGCAGGGAGAAATTCAGATTTTTGGGAGTCAGCACTAAAACCAAGACAGTGAAGCAAACGGGACCAAAACATTTCCCTTTGTAATTTCAGTTTTCACCTCTCCCAAACCTAAGGAACAACAGCACTGTATTTATGACACCAGGAGGATGAAAAGGCAGTTTACTTTTTTCTCTCTGGATCTACTCCACTGTGCAATCACACCTGGAATGCAGTGAGACACAGAAGTAGTTTTGCCCCAGCTGGATCTGTACAGAAATCTATACCAGGAATAGAATGCATTTGGGGAAATTTGTATTATTATTATTATTAAATGTTTTAACATAATTTTGGAGGATTATTTCTATTTTAAACGCAGAAGCACCAAGATGTAAATACAGATGTGGCCAACTGACATTTTCTACTGAATGGGCACAAAAGGAGATGGGAGGAAACTACAGAAGAAAATGAAGACATCACTTTGTCAGAGCTTAAAAAGCAATGAACTGAGCTCAGCATGCAAGTTCTTTCATGTTGCCAACACAGTAAGAACAGATTAAGACCTACTGAAACCATTCAGAGCTCCCACGTGTTGACTTTGTAAAACTCTGCCATAATCTCTGGAAAAGCATTGTGGTAGCTCTTTGTAAAAATACTAAATAGTTACAATATTTTAACTCGTTTACATTTTAATTCTTATTATTTACTAATAAGAATTAATACTTTTTAAATATTTTGAAAACCAGAGGCTGCACGGTTCATGATGGAGCTTTATGTTTCACAAAATTATTCTGGCTCTTAAATGTATCTTTAAATCCATTGTCAAACAAGTGACATGACTCTAAAACAATAAATAAATTGCATATGTGTGACATGAAAAAGCTGCCTTATATATTCAAACATTTATAGTCAAATAGTACCAGTCTGTAAAGACTGAAAAACACTTTGATTTTATATTCCCAACAAACAGGCTCCAAATATATGAGGTTCATAAAAACAAAAGCACTTATTCCACACTAAACCCACTGAAATGGAAACATCTATGACTGCTGATGGAATAAGTTTTATCTTGACTACATAAGCAGCAACAAAATTATCAGGAGAAAAATACTGCATGAAATTTGCAATTGCACATAAAATTACAAAAAAAAAGAAAATCTGTCTCAAAGTCCAGAAATTTTAATTCATTTATCATTGCGCCTAAAACACGAAAACAAAGATGTTTCCAGTTGTCAGACCATGAATAAAGCAAGAAAAAGCACAAAAAGCAATGGTAGGATCCTTTATTCACCAGGCACTTAGCTGTCAAATCAACATCCATTTTGTTTACAGAATTTTAGGTCTCATTAAGACCTTAATGGAAACAACATGATTTCTTCCCCCACCCAAAGTGTGTTTTTTATCCTAATTTCTCTGTAGACGAGTAAGGACCATATTTTTGAGCTAGCACTGGCATTAAACAAACCACAAAAAGAGTCTTGTGAAAGACAGGCAACAATTTTGGAGCCTATTTCATATATTCCCCTCTTTAATCTCAGCCTTTTAATCTTCCTTCAATCTAAAACCATTTCTGGTTGACGGCGTCTCCTGCTTTGTGCAGGGGTGACCCACAGAGCCTTTGCTCAAAAATCCACTGCCAAAACCCTTCTGCCAGAGCCTTTGCACTTCTTAGATCACCAGCAGGCAAAACTTCTGGTGCACCATAAACTGCATTTGGAAATGGTTCTTAGGGAGGTATTTCAGGAATTAGAAATTATCCATGAATAAGGCAAAGTTTCCTGAAGTTACTTTCCTTCCTTTCCTTCTTTCCTTGCTTGCTTGCTTTCTTTCTTTCTTTCCTCCCCTCCCTTCCTTTCCATCCCTTTCATCCCTCCCCTTTGCTTCTCCTGGCACAGCTCCCAAATCCCTCCTCAGCCTTTCTCTGGGAATTCTGTGTCCTACAAAATTCCTAACAAGTTCTTTTCCAGAAGAGAAGATTTTGATGGAGACATTGAGGGTGGTACATGTGGTGCCAACTTCTAGAGCAAATATTGGACAAATATTCTACCAGATACTGGTGGCCATAGTTAACAGATATCCTTAGCTAAATTAAAATCCCAAAGCCTCAAAAAAAAAACCCCCCAAAACCCAAGCCCCAGAAAACTCCTTGCTGGAAGTTTTTAAATTTTTTAAGTGTTCCTACTTCTTCCAGTCTTACTAAAACTTCCATCATCTAAGCCCAATCCCTTTATAAAGTGGTGACTGAGGTGATGCAGCACTGCCCAAATATTGAACCAAACTCCAACATCAAAACCTTGTTAAAACTTGCTTTTTCTCTTGGCTGTATTCTTATAATATGCTACATTTTTTCACATTAAAATGAAGCTCCCTTTTATTTCAAATATTCCAATTTTAACAGAACTGTTTCCCATGTTGGAACAAGATGATCTTGAAGGTCCCTTTCACCCTAGACTATTCTGTGATTTTTTTTTTCTCCAGAGTAATCAGCTTTTCGTTTTGGTTTTTTTTTTCCAGGGCCCATTTTACTGCTTCACCTCTCACTGCAGTACTTTACTGCCTACTCACTGCTAATCTGCCTTATTTTTCAGAGGTCATCATCGATGTTTTCTGTCTGTAAGCAACTTAGTGCTACAATAATAAAGGAAGCAATATAGAAAAAAAAAAAAAAAAAAGAGAGAGGCTTGTTTGGAAAGACATTGCAATCATTTCTGCCCACTTAGAAATAATTTATTTTTTCAACTTCCCTGCTACTTAAAAATTAAATGCACTCTCAAAGGTAAAAAAAAAGGGGAAAAAAAGAAGAGAATTCATTTCCTTGCAATGCTTGATGGTGAACACGCATCCATAGTTTAAAAGTGAAATTACGTGGGTGGAAACCTATGGATCAGCCATGCAGGTAAACAAATGAAAACAAAAAAATCCATCCAAAATTAAAAAGTCTAAGCACAGAGTTATTTTCAGCGAGGACAGCAAATGGAGTATAGGCATGCTGGGTTTGAACTGGGAACTCACCAAGGAGCTTTTATGGAAAAACATCCTGCTCCAAACAGGTAAGGTCTTCACGGAAAGGGGAAAAATGCACAGAAATTAGATGAGAACTCAATTCCCAACAAGTACACTGTACATCATGCTATTGAGATTTATGCAGAAAGTGAAGAGAATTGTTGTTAAACCCTTTGCTGATGGCCTGGAGGAGCTGCCAGGGGAGCAGCAGTGCCCAGGCACAGCCCCAGAGGTGGGAGCTGCAGGGAGGGCTCTGCATGCTGGGGGACATTGGTGGGGGACATCAGTGCAAGCTGGGCTCAGAGTTAGAGCTGGGGTTAGGCACAGCTCAGAGCTCCCCTCCAATCTGCTGCCAAAGCTGGGCTGCAGCACATCTTGAAGTCAAAACTGACAGGAAAAGGGAATTAGCATCCAAATCAGTCCTAGGTGGGGGTTTTCCATGGAATACTCAGGGGCCCAGTGGGGCAGTTTTACAAAGTTGCTGAGAGGAGGTCAAATAAAACCAACAGGTGCAATCAGAACCTTTTAGGGACAATTACTCAGCCCTTTTCTAGGATAGAAACACCCCATAAAATTCAACTGTTTGACCCAGAAAGCTTCTTCCCCCATTAAAAGCTTGCACAGATGCAGGAAAGAGAAGCCTAACTTCCTTCAAATGTATTTGATGCTCAGATCGCCAGATCTAGAGCTGAGTGCTTTTGGCCACCCAACAACTCACACCATGATTTAATTTCATGTTTTGTTCAAGTATTTTGCACAGTTGAGAGTTTTTAACCCATTCATCTGAGGGAATTTTCAATGGATATCTCCCTTTAAAAAGCCACTGCTGTAGTGACAGTGGCATAAAATCAGAAAAGGAGCAAAAGGAGGCGAAGTTGGAGCTACTCACATCTCAAGGCTTCTCTGAGTCTCATTTGGGATGTAACACCATCCACAAAATCTCTAAATCATTGATTTTGTAAATGCCAATGGTTCTGTTTTCTTTTCATACTCTGACTCAGTGAGAAGTTCTGGGTAGTTGAAACAGGTGAAATATTTTCAGGCAATGAATTACCAGAAAAAATCCAGCACTGAGGGATGTAAGGATGTACAAAGCACTCAGCCATAGACCAACACAATTAAAAATATACCAGCCTGATAAAAAAGAATTCAGTGAACTAAATCTGACATGAACACAACATCAATGAATGAAGGGATCCTCTCAAAAAAACATTCCGGTGAAGGTACAAACCTAAGACATATTTTTCAACATGCAAAGATGCAAAAAATCCAATAAAGAATAAAATATTACAGAACACCCCCCCTATTTTTAATTAGTGCTATAGCAAAAAAAAAAACATTTTTGAGCTCCATATAAGGGACTGGCCTTTAACTTTTTGTATTGAATAAATTGGTTAACATTTTGGGGGGACAGAGTTCATTTGGAAGAACCAAGCACCCTCCTAGACCTAATATATCATCTTGAACAGTGCTAAAACTCAATTAAATTGTCTGAACTGAATGATCTCCTATAAAGTCAGCACATCAGTCCCCGAGTCAAAGGCCAGTCTAGAAGATGAGTCCAGCACATTGCCCTGCTTAAATATTTAATTGAAAGCTAAATCTCCTGCATAACCCAAAGCCAACATAATTTAAAACCTGGAATATATCGAGTGTAAATTTGAAGAGTCATTGGAGAGTGGTCAGATCTGCCTGGGAGCTTAGAATTCAATTTCTAAATTATGATCATGGATGTTTTGGACATATTTTTTTTTCTTCTTCTCTGCCTCAGTTGCTCTGTCTTCAAACCTCAGGCAAATAACACTTAGCTGAGCCCATTAAACATTTCAGAAGATAACACTGGCTTTTTCTTCTTCCACAACTCTGATTATACTTGCAAATTAACACATTTTCTTTATTTTAATTACAAATTGGCCCAGGTAGGGTTGGTTTTGGATAGAAAATGGATGGAAATGGATAGAAAATTTTGTATCATGAAGAAAATATAATTACATTTCCAAAGACTACATCAGAGTCTTGTTAAAATGCTTTACATGTGAGAAAACCAACTTAGTACCTCTCCTTTCTGTTCAAAAGACCTGATTTCTTCAAAGACAACCATTTTTTCCCCTATAATATTTTTATAAGCAATTGTTTTCCCACTATTTCCTTCACATAATATGGATGGAATGCTAATTGAGAGTGAGAGAGAATCCACAAATTACAGGATAACCCAACCTTGAAGAGACAGCACCAGATGGCAGCGCTCGGTGACAGCAAGAGAGCAGTGCCAAGGCAAAAACTCACCCAGGTTCCCCTTTGCCAGAGCTGGGGAGAAATTCCAAAGGAAATCACAGAATAAAGATGATTTACCATTCCAAATCCTGACAGAATTTTTGCAGTTTCTTACCTGATTCTGAGTTTCAGCAAATTGAAAACTGAAATACTTTGATTTTGTGTCGTTAGGTTTAAGAAAACTATTTAAGCTTTTAATAAGCTGTGCAATACCCATTTTATTCTAACCCTCACCATGCCAAATTGAGAATCCTTTCATAAACAGTGGTATCTGAACGAATTTTAGTGCAAATAATTGTATTTTGTATCAATTACAAATCATCACAGCAGTTGCTTTGTTACTAAAAAGTATTATAAAAACTATAAGCGATATAAAATATGTCTGAGAAATATGCCAAAAAGAGAATGTCTGGTTTCAGACAATTTTGCTGAATTCTTCTACTTTTTGGTTTTTTTAGTTTTTCAGTTATTTCTTCCTAATTAATTGCACCCTAATGTGGGGATTTTGCACCACTTATTTTTGTTTGCTGCAGTAGCTGACCCAGGGATAAATGAAGCTCGCTAAGACAAAATAAACCCAAGATACACCCATGAGTTTTCTGTTCACTAGAAAATTAAAATGATAAAATTGCTTTAGACACTTTACCTACTTCCCCCTTCCTCACTGAGGGCGATGGCATGAAGAAGGGATAGAGTTTCATGTTTAAAAATACACTATCTAAATCTCCTGGCTGGAAAACAGCAAGGTTTAGCCCTTTTCCTGCAAGGCACGCTGGGTTTCTGTGTTTTGACAAGACTCAGCTAATGCAGGTTCCATCCTGCTGCTCACTCCAGCAAGGCTGAACTGGGGAGTGAAGTATGATACAAATATAATGACCCTGTCCCTGGAGGAAGTTAAAACAAATGCTGCTGTCAGAGGAGCCAACTTTGACAATAGTTTTTCTTTTGGGGCAATTATTGTGTCTTTTCTTTCCCTCCTTCCCATTACAGCTCATCCATGTCCCCATTGGAAACTTAACTACAACTCATTCCACAAACCCAGGGAACATTTATGGAGTTACTGTGGGGTACAAAGCTGAATTCTAGAATGTTCTGATTCAGTGCCTTTTATAGACAACAAGATGCATCATACAGCTCTTCCCCTTTCCAATCTATAAGCTCTTTGTAAATGAGCAATGAATTAACCCATTCACCAGCCCTGACAAGGAATTCAGCATTGCTATCAAAATTTTGAGGGGGAAACTGAGGCACGGATATAGAAAGACTTCTTAAATCCAGCTCTTGTGCTGTCCTGCATCCCCCCCTAATCTTTAAAACATCAGAAGCTTCCTTACTCATTAGTGTTAGAGCCCCTCTGGGAAAGCCTGAATGTGCTGACAGCACAAACTACAGGAAAGCCAGAGTCAATGGGATGACAAAATGTAGGGACAAAAATTAAGTGCTTGATGAAGGTGCGGAAATTACAGTGGGAGACTGGAAAAAGCAAAGGAAGAAGGAAAGGACAGCAATGGAAGGTGGAGGGGATGCTCCAAGATATTCATGCTGACAATGAAACTTGCATTCAGAGCAGTGATTGATCAGAACATGTTCCAAAATCTACACGTTTGCAGGGGGGGAAAAAAAAGGCATCTGTGATGAACGGCACGGTCATGACACAATTCCAGACTCCGTCTTTCATTCCCATAGGGCTACAGGGAACACTTTTTAAAAATTTACTGCCATTCCACCTGTCAAGCAACATGACATGCTTTGCAGCTCTGCTCCAGACACATGATATTAAGAGCACTGATCAGTCCTTTCAGTACCTGGAAAATATTTTGCTGTCTTGGATACTGGCAGAACAAACCCCTGCTCAATTTTTTTTTTTTTTTTTTGGTCAATAAAACCTACAAGACTTGATGAAGATTTAATATTAAAGCAGCTGATGTTAAGAGCAAATAAAACAAACAAATCCAGCCCTGGAATTACACGGCATTTGAGCCTTGCTTAAATGTGCTGCAACAGATTAAATTGTTTAATTCTTTCAAAGTCACAAGCACGGCAGAGGAATCTTGGAGGAGCAGAGTGATGCTGAGCCCGGCTCCTTTTCTGATCGCTGCACAATTGCAAGGTTCAGCAGCTGCTCCCAAGGAAAGAGCCTTGTTTCCTCGGAGCAGTGCTTAGAGGTGCTGACCATGTAGGTGTAAATACATCTGTCTTTTGCCATTTGCAGTAATACATGCCTCCTCCACTTCTCCCAGCGAGGCAGATGGTCCCTGTCCTGTCGAAATCTTACACTGCACAGACTTCCAGTGCTATGTGTTTGCAGAAATATGAGGGCAGATGTTAAATATGTTAAACACACGCTTTGCCCCCTGGAGGTTTAAGTTAAGGCTGCTGTCTCAATTTGGTCATTTTAGGCATGCCAGGCTTCTTGGATCCTAGGCATTCCTCTTAAATCCCTGCTTTATAAATAACAGCTTTTCATGTTAATTTTGTGTACTTTCATCAAATATTTTGGATGCAGAACAAATGAAGGAAGCTCTCGGCTTAGCGTTACAAGGCTACGTGGGCTGTGCTGAAAATTATGATCCTCATTCATGAAAACTCTATTTACACAGCAGGGTATTTCCCATGACTGTTGTTTTCCCCCCTTACATAAGCCTCAGTGAGCATTTTAAATTTAATTAGTTTTAAAAACTACATAAAATGGAACGGAGACAGTTTGTGAATAGTATAATTTACTGGAAAACTACAAATATGAACACTCCAAATATGTTTTAGATGTTTAAGAATAAAACATTAAATAAAATACTGCAGACTTGTTACAGTTGCAATAATTTTAGAAAGGTTTGCTGGTATCACCACAGCATAAGTAAAGAATTTTGCATTAATCACAACTGTGAACCAAGAGCTTTTTAACAAATCCTTCTCCTCACTGCTCCTACCACCCACCTCCCCTGGCAGGCCCTCAGGTGAATTTTTAATTTCTTTCTCATCCGTGTCCCACCTGGTTCTAAGTGTCTATTTTAGTTCTGGGAGGCCACAGAACTAAAATCTACATTTAATATACAGAATCTAAATCTACATTTCTGGCCTTCACTGGCCATATTCTTCAAGTCAGGTTTTTGGTATTTCCCCTTTTTGAGAAACTGTGACCTCCTCCCCCAATCCCACCTCCCTTCCCATCCTCACCCAGGATCACACTTGGATATGTTTCCAAAATTCACCTGAGCAGCAGCAGCAAAATCTTTTTCCCTCAGTTTAAACTGAGCAGAAAACTAAAAAGGCAAAAAATAAGCAAATGAAACGTGTCTGTGGAGGAAGCTAAACCTCAAGATGACCCTCCAACTGCTTCTTCACTGTTTCTTAAGTTGCATTTACAATTATCTGTAAAGTTCAGGAATTTCACTCTGTGCTTGGGGCAGCTGTGTGTCCGTGGCTCACGTTTGGCTCCAGGAGCCCCATGAAATTCCTTTTTCACAGCAAGGGCAGGAGGAGATTGTTGGACAGACACGAATGGATACACACGTGCACAGCCCAGCTTCTGACTGCCAGCACTCAGTGCACCCAGCAACTGGGGGTTTTACAGCCATGTCCTGAATCCAAGCACAAATATGGGAATTATACAGGGAGAGAAGGAAAACCTGTGAGCTCTGGCCTGAAAAATAATTCCCAAGTCATGAAACACAAGGGAAAATTCACCTCACGAGCAGGGGTTGAGTAAGAAAGCACTGAAGCAAGGGAGGCAGTGCCTGCGTTTGCCAAAATGCAGGAAAAGGTTAGGAAGCTGTAAGGACTCTCAGTTGTTTTGTCCAACCACATGCCATGCTCCATCTACTTTCCTTAAAAATATAAAAGCCCTCCAGATCAATCAAGTTTTTAACTGGAAAATATTCAGGAATTCAAACAACCAGAAAATGAGAGATGAAAAATATAATCAACATCCTTTAACTTTAATTGCAATAAAAGAATATTGAGAGTTTAGCAAGAGAAAAATGTCAGCTGTTGGACAATATTAATTAATTAATTTAAAATTGCTATGCTTTACGAAGCTTATAAAATTTTATAATATATATATTTAGAGAAGCTTTTCCCTAGAAATACTTTGAAGTGCTTTATCATTACACATGAGAAGCACCAAAGTGCAGCTGACTCTGGAGAGGAAATCCACACGTGAATTACCCAGTCCAGAACAGTACAACAGAGGAAAAATAAGGTCAAGAAAACAGCAGGATTAAGTTTTGCCTTTCTGCTCAACCTGGCTTACTGTCTTTCCAGTTCTGATGGTCAAAAATCATTTCTGCTTGAAAAGGTTGGGAATCAAAATAAACAAACTTGGGAAAAAAAAAAAAAAGTAAAACCATACTTTATTCTGATTGAATACAGCTCTGCTTATGTTTCATTTCAATTCCTGGTGTGAAAACGTCTCCTGACCTACCCAAATGAATATTCCTGAATTTACAGAGGTTTGTTTTCAGGTTGTATTTATTTCTCTGATGTTTTCAGTCTCCTTTTCCTCCCTCCCACTCCCCACTCCCCCTTCTGCTGCTATTAAATTCCATCGTCTGAAATTAAAATACGGAATAAAACGAAGTCTCACTAATAACACAAATGATTTCCACATGAATCATAAAGGCTAAGGAAGGTTTGTGCCACTTACCCTGTGCGTTTGGTGATGGTCCCTAATGTCATTGGCTGCTTGATTTGAGCAAGAGGCAACACCACAGTCAAACTTGGGAGAGGCAGGAGGCGAGGATTCCCGGGATTGTTGTTTGTGAAGTTATTGTAAGTGTCTTGGCTGTTCAATTTACCTTGATGGGATAAAGATGCAATAAAACACGTTACTGGAATTTTTTCTTCATTTAGCATTTCTACATCTGCCTGAAATAAGATAAAAAAGACAAAGAAAACCTCCCCCAAAAAATCCCACAAACGAGCTGCTGTTGGAATAAAAGAAAAAAAATCTAAAAAATTAATCTTGGTTTCAGATAAAGAATAAATTACAATGGAAGAAGCAATTACTAATTTCACATATGGGGATAAGGAAGGATTCCTTTCCATGCAAGGGAAATTATTGCTGCTGCTGCTGCTGCTTGCCTGGCAGTTTTGTTCACTGAAAAAGTTTTCGAGTTCGATTTGAAGGACAAGCTCTGGACTCCAATTCTCTATTTAAAAAAAAAAAAAAAAAAAAAGAGTATCTGGAAGGGAATTCTTTTCCTAAAGTACCACATACAGTGTTGGTAATTGGAAGTCCTGAAAAGGTCGCTTTTGTTGTCTCGACGGATAAAGACACGCAGAATAATCATCTGCAGAACTAAGGCTGGAGGGAAATATCAAGTAACTATGTCAAATAAAGCCACGCCAAACTAGATGTAAAAATCCAAAAAAGTATCCAAAAAGTAACAAATTTCATATTCATTCAAAAAAGATGAAAATGAAACGCAGGTACTGAAAAAAAGGAAAGGGAAAACATAACAAAAAAGCCCTCGACAACCCTAAATTTAGCTGATTTCAAAGAGGTCTGAGCTGGATGGATGCCCAGTTTGGATACGCTTTCTTACTCGCTGTATCACTCTGTAGTCACAACCTTTCATTCTTCAGTTGGAAAAGGAAACTAGCTCCAAATTTCATGGACAGTAAAGAAAGAAATGTGAAGAAACCAAAGAAAGAAGTTAAACAAAAAAAGGGGCCAGTCTGTTTATAGCAGAATCAAAAGTACTTTAAATAGACAAGCAACCATGAATTAAAAGGTTTAGATCATTAACTTGTTTTTCTGTGTTCCTATAATGCTGTGAAACGCTGGCTTTGTTCTTAATCAAAAGGGAACCATATTGGGAATTAGGTTCCTAAACAACCGATGCATTCTACACAGATATTATACAAATCCCAGGCCAAATCCATACAATCTGCCTCAAGAGCAGCCACCTTTTTTCAAGGAAGAAAAACAGCACAGCAAAGGGTTTCTCACAGGAAGCTGCCTGAAAAGCTTTAATGGTACTTCAGATGGATTGAAAATAGGAAAAGGAAGGCGGAAAAATCTTAATGAATGTCTCATCATCCTAAAGACACTCAATGCTTCCTTCACCCTTCTTTTAATACTATCTAACTGTGAGCTTGGGGGTTTTATTTGGGGTTTTCTGCAAAGCCCCCAGAGCTCTGCATCTCAGAGAAGCACAATAACAGAAATGATGAAATTACAAAGTGTATTTTAGGATAAGTATCTGGCCTAAGCATCCATCAATACCTTTTAAGAGAAATAGCAAGGCTTTAATGAAGAACAAGCCTACTGAAGTTCCCAGAGAGCAGGTTTCATTAATAGCAATTTTCCTGCACCAACTTGGAATACAAAGAAAAAGGAAAAGGGGGAAAAAAAACCCAGTTCAGTTTTAAATAAGACTGAGATGCAATTAATTTTTTTTTTTTAAGATTAGTTTAATTATGCATTCTTGGTTCTTGCAGGAAGGTGTATGAATAGTTTTGTGCATTATTGTCTAATTAGTCACTGTTCCTGCAGCCAAGGCCTCTCTGGAAGTGTTTCCCTCTCCCATATTCCCCTGGATCCACATGGGCACAGCAAACACCGACAGGATCTACTGAGGGGGCTCCAAATGCCTGTAAATTGTTGGGGTTTTTTCACTTATTCAGAATCTAATGATTAACTCTGAATTACTGATCCAAAGGCTGGGTTGGAACAGCCCCCTCTCCCCTCTCAAGGCACATTTCATGTCTCAGTGCCCTCTGCTCCCAGCTTCATGGGGTTTTCCATATGCAAAGCCTTCAGCTGATTCCATGGAATATTTGGATGCAGAGAAATGAGGTTTTTACAGATGTCCTTCCTACACAAGGATGAGCTGCTTTGCTTCCATGCAAGTTGAGGAATCCCAGAGCAGTTAGTAGGGATACTTAAAAAACTGCAGGATTATCTCATCCCTTCAGAGTTTTTTATTAATTGTATGAACATCTTACAAATTCTTAGGCTCGTATAGAAGGAGACATGATTAAACAACAAAAAAAAAAGAGTACTAAATAAAAAAAAAAGAATGAAAATGTGTAAAAGAGATTCTGAAAGGGACTAAAATACAAGATGATTCTTATTTGAGAAAGAAACCAAAAAACATTCACGAGGTCAAGCATTTAATTTGTAACTATGTATTTGGAAGTATAGCTAAATCTGATGTATACAAACCTCAATAAAAAATTAACTAAACCAGACCTCATAACGCACAGCACTTCACAGCACAAACATGATAAAAAAATTCTGCTGTGACAAATGGAAAAGCTGTAAATACCAAACATATGTCACAATAACCACTGCCTGCCAACCTGCATTTTCTGCTGCAACAGTCAGTTGCTTAACTGCAAAAATTGTAATTAAAAGTGATACTAGTCAAAAATTTAAAGTTGGAATGCTACAAAGAGGAGAGAAATTATTTCTGACAGGAAAGTTGTTCTTGTATATCTAACTACAATAGTATTAAGATTGTGGGGATGATTAAGGTTAAAAAAAAAAGCCCTAATTTTCTGGTGTGCTGCTGTATCCATCCAGGAATCCCAAAAATTACCCTTCCATGTAGGAAACTCCTGCAGCAAACAGGAGCTGCATGTGCACACGGCAGTCAGATGGGGCCAAAAGAGCACAAAGAATGCAGTCAAGCATCAACATTATTTCTACAGTTCAAGCCGTTGTTGATTCACTGTCAAAGGACAAGCAACAAACAAGCCAAAGTTTAAATCGGGTAGAAATATCCAGTATTTTTCATCCAGCAGAATGCTGAACTCAAGTTACCTCCCGACATGTGGACAGTGCATTTAACTGTAAATGGCTGGAGACTGACACACACAGATCTCATCCTCCAGACTGCTCCAGGAATGCTTTTATTGCAATCAATCATCACCCTCACAATTCCATGGCAAACGTGTTCTCTCAAGGATCATTTCCAGTGGAGCATCCTGAGCAAGGAGGCACTTTCCCTTGGTAATCACTCAGAGCCCTCAGGACCCGGGGCAAGGCATGGGGTCAAGGATTTGCCTTTCCATGGGCTGCCATAAAGGAGATATTCATATCAGAGCTGTGCATAGCATACATTAAAGCCAGTCTAGGCTGGGAAATCTCTTACTAATTTTACTAAGGGACTTCCAAAAAGTTGAGGATGCCATGGCTCTGGAGTCTGACAAGTTTATTTCCAAGTGCAGCCTTATGTTGGGCAAACATTGCCTACTGAGAGAGGGAAAACCCAATCCATTGGGTTTAGACCTGTTTGCTGAGAGTTTGCAAAACCACCACCATCTCATCCCCCCCAAAACCTGAGCTACTCTTTTCCAGACATTTCATTCCACTGACACTCGAAGGAGAAATGGATTAAGCTGAGGATAAAAGTGAAGAAAGAAAACAACAATGGGCTTTGTTGTCAGAGGGAGGGAGCGGCTGTATTCCCAAACCGGCCATCACTGACAGACTCACTTCCACCGAGGAAAAAAGGGAGGCCTGCAAGTGCCGGACAAAAGAAATCCCAGCAGACAAAGAAAAAACAAATTAAAAGCACCATTATAAAACACAGATGCTATAAAGAAAATAAACTTCACAAGATTTAGTGGGTTTTGACAAAGCTGGACATCTGTGGAAAAGCCATCAGGAGCAGCTCCCAGGTATGGCCGGACAGGCTGGGGGTCCCTCTTCAAGCCCTGGGTAGAGACCCCCCTCAACTCTCCACACACCTCCACCACGGCAATGGCAATTTATCAACAGCTAAAGTTGAAGTTATGATTATTTCATTTACAATCAATGTGAAATCTTTAAGTTACTCTTTAGGCTTGAATATGAGATTTAAATATTTGATAAAATCACATTTTTTTAAGTTTTCAAATTGTATTTTTGGATAAGAAAGGAAAGCTACAACAAGGGGAAAACATTCAAGACTTGTAAGCTTCTAACACTGTTCAAAAAGCAATCAATCAACTGAAATCAATGAATACAGTTATGTGTCCACTTCTGATCAACTAAGAGCCTTGATGAATTCAGGCCAGATTTCAAATTGGTCAGCGTTTGAGCAGAACACTTGAGGGCACTGCTGTCAGAGATCATCTCCGAGGAGAGAGGAGGAGAAACACCCTGATTTTTGGCACTACTAATCACACAATTATACATCCAAATGCAGCTTGGCAGGGACATTCTCCAGCCCCAAGGATTGCGTTCAGCAGCAACACAGTGTGGCAAAAAGACTTTATAGGATCCTGAAAGAATGATGTGGATGAAGCCCCTGTTATTCTGCTCTTGAGTCCATGCAGTCCCACATTGATGCAACTAAATCATTTATCTGATTTCAACTGAGTTTGAATCTATCAGCAGCACAGATCCCATTTGTGCACAAAAATGGAACTCCTAAATCACAGCCAGTCTTAAAACCAAAACCACACCCTCACACCTAAGGGATGCAAACACTAACTTATCAACAAACTGAAATTAAACCCTTTTACCTGTTAAATTTCAGCATGTGTATGACATGTCTACAAGTGTAACACTTCAGTATCAGTGAGCAAAGCAAAGAGGACTTGGCCCAGACATTTTTTTCAGCTAGGAAAGTAAAGATCAGAAGGATTTTAGCTTCTCTATACACTTTATTTGAAAAACTAAAGTGGTATCAAGCACCTCTTAGCCTTATAATAAAATGCTTCTATGTTGATTTTTTCCATTTTTCTTCCATTACTCTAATACAAGAAGCTTAGTAATGCAGTGTCATTAAATTCAAACCCCACTTGATTAGCTTTTATATCTTCCAGTATTTAACAGACTCCATTTCAAAGGGTACCATGAAGTCTACTGACATTAACACTACATATAAACATCTATAATTTGGTAAATAAAAATGCAGTAACTCCAGGCTATGCAATCATGTGGAGGCCAAGTTACAGGAAAATGAACCGTGTTTGGCCATTATTACTGTTTAGCATAACACTGAGGATTCCTCAGCTAAACATTCCTTAATTATATAATGCAAGGGAAATAAAACCCTTTCTAACTGGTAGGCAAAAAAAAAAAAAAATGGCAGGAAAACCAGAAGTGTCATGGATGTGGTGGTTTATTTTGCTTTGCTTTTTATTCAATACAAAAAGTTTCCCGGATGAGAATGGAAAGCTTCCCAGCTTCAGTTCCAAGACTTTCACCCTCGTTTCTGACCTTTCCTCAGACATGTTCCAGTATAATCTGTAATCTACTACAGTCGGAAGAGGAAACAGCAGCGCCCTGGTGAGAAATGCTGCCTTGTGACCCGAGCAGAGAACCCAGCGGAAGCAATGCTGGCTCACGGAGTCCTTGGAAGAGCCTGACAAACTCAGTAACGGCCCGGGAAACACACCCAGCACCACGAGCCCTAATTACTGCCAAAGTGGGTCTTTTCTTTCATGTTTTGTTTTATTCAGTCCAACATGTGTTATCTTTCTTTGTAAAATGTTAGACATTTTCCTAGAAAAAGTCAGGAAATGAATTATTTTAGTTAACGATCGCCTCTCAATTAAAGTTACATTGCCATTTCCTTGAATTGTGTCCTATCAAATTTAAACTCATTTCACACCCTAACCCTCAATATTTCCAGTACAATTAGACCCATTAAAGGAGGAATATTATGTCTTAGCTACTGTACACACCTCATGTAGCTACTCAGAGCTAAACCTATCACTGCCTTGCTTCCATTGGAATGGACGGGAGAAAATAACGCAGCCGGTTGTTTTTGTAACATTTAAATCCGTTTGATATGGAACCTTTGGAAACACAGCTGCACTAAATCTCACGGTCACCCCAAGAGAGCAGAGCTTGCTCTCTGTTTGCATCCAGGCAAGGCATGTGATGGTGACAGCTCCTTAGTCTGAGTGCTCTGCGGAGACGCACAAGCGCCAGCCCAAGTGTCTCGGTCACTGCTGGGACAGAGACTCCTGCCCTCTCACCCGAGCTCCTTGAACTTCAGCAACATCCACTCCAAATCTGAGCATGGCCTCATAACAGTCCCTTCCTCCTTCTGGAGTTCTTCTACTATCTTCCCTTTCAGGAACTTCATCCCTCAGTTATGAAGTGTCCCACTCACTGGTACCCAACAATCTCCTCTTGTGCTCAGCAGAGAAGGAACTCCCATGACCCCTTTGCTGCCTGTGCCTCTACCTGGACAAAGATGGATTTCCTTAGAAAACAATCCCTCCACCACCACACACACAAGTCTGGCATAATAATCATCTTTCAGGACTTATTTAACTCAAAATAATGTTTGTGCAAGGCTCAAGTCCATGTATGGGCAGAATTCAAAATAAACCCAACCAAACTGGTTTGCCAGCTGTGGCCTTCAGGCTTTGCACAGGCAGCGGTGGTAATGCTTCAGCTGGGCTGTTCCAGATGGTGTTACCAGCCAAAACAGCCAAACTGTCATCTCCAGCAAAGGCCAGGGAAAAGTCCATCCTCTTTGAAACAGATCTTGCACCTTCAGCACTCCACAGATGGGAAGAGTGCAAGATTAGTTTCTTATTACTACTACAGGTGTAGCTGTAGAGTATGCTGCAAACAAACATGAAGTGATGCCTTAGGTTTTAGCTGTTATATTTTTTACACTCTGGGCTGTTTTGGTGAGTAGTTTTAGGTTATATATTCAGTGCTACTGAGCTCTCTTCACAGTGTAAATAGACAAAACAATTCCTTCTCCAGTTTGATACCAAGGACAACTTTCAGGCCCAAGAATGAAAACAACAGTGAAGTGAGAAGAAAAAACAAGGAGGATGGATCTTCATAACCTGAAACTATGGTTGGACAATTGATTCTAATATGCTGATGGACCAGAACTTATAAAAATGTGAGACCTCGTGACCCAGAGGGCCACTTTTTTGTGACCACTTTGGGGTGCATCTTGGGTGTGGTCCATCTGGACTCTGCGTGGCCCAAGAGTATCCATTGAGACCTTTTAATAAATCCCTGCTTTATCCTTTGCCCTGTCTAATCTCTGTTCCAGGTCAGCCTCCAGAAGGAGCAGTGCCATCCTCCCCACCATGTGGCTGGAAGCCAGCTCTGGGCCAGAGGCTGTGGCTACCACAGCTCTGCACTGGAGTTTGCAAACTCTGCAGAGGACAGGGCTCTGAGCTCAGACTAACACTGCACTAATGAGGTTATCGTGCAGGCAGCCTCCAGGCACTGGGGAGAGGCTCTGTTGCTCCGATTTCTTGCACATGGGAATTTTGCTAACACTGTCTGCTGGTGAATGATGAAGCGCTTGAGAAAACAAGAATGCATTATTGCTGCCCCTCGTCGCGTCCATCCATCATAATTCAGATCAGCACAGATTTCAATTCAAAGCCTTCTTTCAGGGACGACTCCGAGACGCTTCAGCATTGTAAACTTTGGAAAATTTTGGTGTCTCAGACTTCTCTTCCAAATGATACAGAATAAAATTATCTTTATGAGCTTAATGTTTTTTTGTATTGAGACAGCACAGTCGAAAAAAACTGATCCGCCAGTCTTAGAAACTGCAAAATGAACTGGACTGGGAATTTCTGAAGGACATCTCTGTGTGCAAATGTGTCTGGTGAGAAGATAGGGAAAGTTTAATGGCAGCCCCTTCCCCAAAGGGCTGAGCTTACTACAATTTATTTTGATGATAATGAACATGTTAATACATCTGTGATTTTTTTTTTAGCCCTACCTTTCCATCTCTGCCTTATTTTCCTGCCAGTTGCTACCATAAGAACAAATATTTTAGCATCTGAATTCCATCTGGGTTGAATACACGAGATTTATCCCACGTTATGTGGGGGAAAAAAAAAAAAAAAAAGTGCCTTGAGAACCACTGCATTTGAGAACTTGACAATAATATCCATGGGTAATTATAATAAATGGCTTGTCTGAAACACCCATAGAATAGGAACTGAAGCAATCTGTCCCTCTTGCACCCACCACACACCCTCGGCAGCTCTGCTCTTTTACCCATGACCGTTGAGGATGTTTTCTGGCTCCGTGACAGCATCGTGACTCAGGTCATGAGAAGTGTCAAAGATGCATTTCCTTGAGATGGGAAAAAGCAACTGATTTTAACAGCCCACGAGGGCTAAGCGAAAAAGAATAAGCTCAATCAGCATATTTAAGGGTAAAGATAAACCTTTTAAAAGATAGAAGTATATTTTATTTCTAATCTTAATGCTTACGTTTCTCGCCATAAAGTGTTTACATTTTTCAGGCTACCAAAGATGCACAGTTGATTAAATGCCTTACTTAAGAAAAATAAACTGGAAAAAAAAAATAAAATAAGGGCAGCAAGGGCAACACCCATTTACTGCATAATCCATCACCAATCATATAGACAGGGAGTCTGATTCAGGCTGCAGACACGAGGGAGCAGCCCTGGATTCCCAGAATACCCATGGCCAGGGGAAGCAGAAGGTGTTGGGCTTGAACTCAGCATGTCCATCAGATAAAATGATTGTTCCCACCAGCTCTTGCCCCGTTCCTTTGCCTTGCTGGTTACTTACACGGAGCTTTCACCTTTCACATGCTTTCACCTTCCCTCATGCTGAACCTCCCTTGTCATGCAACACCCTCCATACTTAAACCTCCTCCTTCAGCTGATATGGTCTCTTGAAAAACTCTAGATTCTACTTTCTCACCTTCTGATCCAACATATTACAGCTTGTATCAGGTGAGCAAAGCTACTTTTTGTCATTTCACTGATGGCAGCTCCCTTGAACCACTTACATTCCTTGACCCACCAACAAATGTCTGGTCTGCAATGTCTCCCCTGTGCTAGTCCACTCTTCTCCTGACCTAATTCCTGCCTTTCCCCTTTGTGCTCTGGCCATGAACCATGCAGAGAATCTTTCCTGTGTCACTCCTTCAGTGACCAACTCTTTTCAGCTCGACTGTGACTCCAAGTCTCAATCCTAGTGATGGCTTTTATGCTGATCACACTCATTTCAGCAGCACACAAGTGTACCTAACCCTCTGCACTGACACACTTGAGAAGACATAAAGTCAATCGTGCTCCTTCTCATGGATCATTTATTTATCAATTTCCAATTGGCAATTGCAAAACCCGATCAAAGCACTGCATCAGCTGCAGGATGTCATTACTACTTGCAATGGACAAAAAGGAAATGCACTAGCCTGTCTTTTATGTACCTGGTTAGCTGGGCAGATTTGTGGATAGAAAAATATGGGTTTACTGTAAACTACGAGGGAGTAATCGAAGGAACAATTGAAATAACCATAGAATTACAAACTGTCATTCATTAAGTCGTTTTCAGATAAACACTTAAAATTCCAGTTACCACTTCTTGGACTCCCTCAGTACCTGACTCTGACACATCAGCACTTGACCCTCTCAAAATTTCCTTCCATTTGATGTTACCAAGACTGAAATCATCCATCTTGACAGGAAAACTTCAGTGGGATGCTCACATCTGTGGTAATCCCACTCCTCTCTGCCTTCCCCTTTCCCTTCACCTCGTGATCCATCTCTGCCATCACGGTCTCCTGTGCACTGCTGATTATTTCCCCTCTGTCTGTCTACCCACAACCTTTCCGAAACAGTTTGCTCGGACCACTGCTACAGCATTTGCTGTGCTAAATCACTCAGTCATAGATTTTTTAACTCCCTATCTCCAGAGCTGCAATTCCCTTCTCAAGTCCGTCTCCTTCAATTTTCAATCTATCCAGAATATTTCAAACTACTCTTTCAAACAGCAACGCAAACACGCCCCAGTCTACGATCTATGCTGTTTACAAAAACCTGCTTCAGAAACACTTGATGTACAGACATGAACTTCCCTTGTGACAGAATTTATCAGTCTACTTCCCTACTTATCTGAAGGGAATGGATCTTTTCCTTCCACTTCAGAAATTATCCAAAATATACCACCCACTTCTCTCACTCCACTGATTCTCTACCCAATACCAAAAAAAAAGGAAGGAGGAAAGAGGGAAAAGGCAGCTAAAACACAGCAAACACAGCTCTTTTAAACCCAGTGAGCTGCTGGCCAGTTCCCAAACTGGTGATTCCAGCTTTTCCCACCTCTTCTCCCAGCCCTACATGTGGGACCTTCCATCGCCACCACCGGGACTGCTCCAGAAAGAAAGAAGCACCACAGAATGGTAGAATGGCCTCTAAAAGTCATTAACAGAAAATTCCCACCAGATAAATTAATTTGGTTTTTTTTCCCGACTGCCTTCAAACCGTGAAGAGAAACTTCAGGTGAAGGCGTGAAGAGAATCGCTCGATGCTTCAGGCAGCATAGGGAATGTGGAGGGTTTCTAGCTGCAAATAAATAAATATTTATGATGCCTATACGAGCAGCTCAGTTGGCTGTGTTAGTGAAAAAGAGAGGGGTTTATCCTTATCGCCACCATTTGTCCGTGTGACGGCGGTTCCACGCCAGGTCCCCCCCTCAGGGCCGGCCCCGCCTGAGGCGCCATGGCCGGGGAGAGGGCGCCCCCTGCAGGCCGCGGCGGGCGCTGAGGGAGCCGGAGCGGGCGGCCGCCAAGGGGGCGAAACCCGCGCTAAAAAAAACGGAGCTGCAAAGAGAATTATTCGAAATTATTTCATATGATGCTTAAATTTAAAAAGAGCCGACTGCGACGCTGTGGAGAAACACGACCATGACACAAATAGGAATGTTACAAGGGCCGAACCTGCAGCTTGCTCTGCTGTTTCCGCGCAAACTGTTTTCTATCGTGAGACGCTACGAAGAGAAAAATTAAACTTAATAGAGAGTTTTCCAAGAAGCGTTTTCAGCTCGTGTTCACAGCGTTTCGTGAAGGAACTGCCCTCCAGTGCTTTAAGTTATTATACAGTTAATTTTCTTTGAAACTATTTTTGTCTGCCTCTCTCTAAATAGGTGGTTTCTTAAGTGAGTGTTACTTAAAGGAAACCAATCTGTTTTTCAGGAAGGGCTGATGATGTCAGTCCTTTCAACTCTGCTTTCCCATAAGAATTCTTCTAGTAAAAGGAGTTTCACTCTGGGAAATAGTGAAAAGTAACGTGAAAATATGTAAAGCATCTCAGGCTGCATGTTTATCAAACTTCCAGTTTTATGCTGGGATTTTAATCATGTTGCAAATGAAGGAAAAGCAAGAGAAAACCTTTTGATTTTTAAATTTAGAAAAGATTTTGCAATTAAAACCGTGCGTTACGAAAATATTTATAAAGAGATAAATACAAGCCCAAATGCACTGTATTGAGAACAACATGTTTTTTTCGTAATTCTAAATTTATATACTCCCTCTCAGCATCAGTATTAAATCTGAAACAGAACCACGGCATACTATGAACAGTTTTTTTGGCAAATAAATAAATACGTCAATCCCCAATGAAATGCAAGGCAAATTTCAGAGAGTATCATATTATTATGGAATATTTTTAGTAGGTGTGGATGTGTAGCTGTAGATCCAATGTTAACTTACTGGGTTATTATTTGTTCTGGTACTGGAAATTCCTGCAGCCAACAAGAGAGAAACCTGAGCGAGCAGAGCTACGGAGACTTTATTTCACTTACTGGTGGTGCAAGAATTAATAACATTCTGTAAATTTTAATTTTCAGGATTAAAATAATTGGAGTTATATATAGTTTTCAACCTTCCATTGCGTTTTTACAGCTAAATGCTCCTTGCTATTCACATGTGGGTGTCCTGAAGAGAACAGGGAGAAGTTTGCATCACCAAGGACATAGCTCTGCTGTAACTACTCATCCCTTAATCCTCACAGCGTACCTGTGAGACAGGTAAGGATCATAAACCAAATTTTATACAAGTAAAATGGTCACATCAGGCCGTATTTTACCCTAATGTTCACCCCAACAACCAACCAATGTTGTAATAGTCTTATAATAGTAAAAGCCCATAAAAGGATCCCAACATAACTCAGATATTCCTGACAACACACTCTGGCAATCCAAGGGAATGACAAAAATACAACCTCGCTGAATTAACAGACAGAACAGCCCAAACAAAATCTCTGTCGGCTATAAAAGGTGCAAAGGAAATATCTCTTTATCATCCTCTATTTAACAGTTTACTTCATTCTGCTGGAAAGAACAAAGCCAAACAATGATTCATTTGGAAATGAAATCATCCCTACCCCCAGCAAAGGCTGACATTGTGAGGGTAAACAGTCCTGGGGTGCTCCAACATAATGTAAATAGATTGCCTTGCTACTATATACACAGCAAACAGTTTCAGTTTGAAACCAGGAGGAAAAAAACAAGTGAGAAAAATATGACAGAGCCCGAGCTCTGAAAATATTTACAAGAACAAAAGCTAATCACAAGTTACCATCAATAAGTTACAATTGCTAAGCAAAAGGGAAGATAAGCCAGTGCAGTCTTTTGGCCTAAGGTTGTAGCAGTGACATTGCAATGCAAAAGGAATATCAGCAGAAGGATTGAAAGCAGTTTTTTAATGTAGGGTTTACTGAAAATTGGGAAAGATGTAAGAGGCAAATCGTAATGACATGACTCCACAGAGAAAAAACCTCCAGTTTGCCACAATCTCCTCTGAATCAGTCACTTAATCAACACCTTGTCCCGAAGCACTGGTGCTCTCCAGGACAGGGTTTCTGCTTTTATTTCCATTATAATCGGCTGCACTTAAAGGGGTGATTAAGGAACATAACAGTTATTCTTCTTGAAGAAAGCTAGAAAATGAAAGTCATGGGGAACACAGAGATTATTACTGTTGTCACACAGCAGAGAGCTGACAGACAAAATCAGCTGAATAAAATTCACCAAGGGTTGCAGAGTGAGTTAGAAGCAAAGCAAAGAATTAAACCCAGAACTGCTCTTTTCTGTTTCGAGTACTCGTTTACACTTCTGTCACCAGGCTGCCCCGAGTCCTCCAAACAACAATAATTTAACATTATAATATGGTAAGGAGCTGTTACAATCTGAGTAAACACATCTTAGCTCACAAATTAAAATAATCATCGGTCTCTGGCTAATCCTGCTGCCACACACACACACACAATCCCTCTGCTGAAAGTCGCTCTGAACTTCAGGGGTTTTTTACAAGTTGATGATAAATGGCTTTTTATAAAAAGCTTAGAATAGGGTTCAATATCCTGCCTGCCTTCAGCTAGGGGAACTGAAAGTTTACTGAAACGAAAAAGCAGCAATAAAATTACTGAAAATATTACAGTATTTTACCAAATGGACTCTTTCAAACACAACTATTTAAATTTTTTTTTTCTATTTTTTTAAGACATCTGTGCTAACTCCTCTACTCAATCCCCACAAATTTCTGATGGAAAATGTTCATATGAAGTTTTGCAAGTTACCAACACACAGTCATAGCACGTGTCCCAACTTCTGCACTGTGGAAGTGATGAGCACAATCTTAGTGAAGTCCTCCAGGAATCGAAGTCACCTTCCTGCCTTAATTCTCAGCACCCATGTGCAGACTTCCAGTGGAGCTGATTGTTTAAACAGAGCTAATTTTCAAGCAGTGATGACTGCACAGAGATCTTGAAAGAAATCTGATTTATTATCTTTCAAGGCAGACATGTGCAAACTGAAGCCCCAGAACTCGAGACACTCCCCTCAAAGCTGCTGCCTTTCCCTCAGTGATTCCACACAGCCTGCCTCCCACCTCCACCACTGAGCATCCTGAAACTGCTGATTCTTCTTTCAAAAAAGTGTCAAATCTATTCAAAACTTCAAATGTGCTTCAGAGTATTGTAAAGGCAGCAACTTACTGCAATTTCCCTTGACAGAGAATAGAATTGGCTGGGGGACAGCCACACAAATTGACAGTTCCTTCCTCTCCTCTCCATGATGCCCACAGTTAAAAGGGGTTGGATGTGCCATAGCAAACCTTTGGAGCACTCCCCAGCCTGTTTCAGGCTGAGCTGCTGTACTGAGATGAGAGGAAGTGAAATGGTAGATGCACAACTGATTCCAAAGAGGAAGAAAGTTCAGAGCACGTTTTGGGTGCCTTCCAGTGGCTCCAGGCAGAAGAGGATGGCTCCAGAACAGCCACGCACAAACCTTTGTTCAGAGAAGTCCAAAGAAAGGCAAAAATAGAGAGGGTTGTTCTGAGACAAGGCTGGTCCCCTTAATAATCACCAAGTCATAAAACAGCTCTTTTGATTCAGAAATCCCACAAAGGTTCTCTCTATAGCAGAAAGCCCAGCACATAGTTGGGCTTTCACAAGAGCTCCTAATCCTACTCATAATTAGGGAAGAGGGACTGTTCCTGGTCATTTTTTATACTCTCAGACTGGAAAAGGGTGGCTACCCCAAACAAACTGCTATTCAAACTTTCACTTCCATGGAACTTGTGACTTACTCTCACCAGAAAGGAGGCATAAGGATGCAGCAAATCCTGAATGCAAACAGAACAGCTTCTAGCACAGACCTTACGAAAGAGGAAGGCTGAAAGAAAAGACAAAACTGGAAAACTGATAATTTTGGAACATTTTTTGAAGCTCCCCTTCACACCCTTCGAGTTTCTCCAAGACACATCCACCACAGGAACAGCATGGACAGATCAATTCTTACAGGTATTTTACCTTTACACATAATTTGTCATATGGTTCCCACACACCCAAAAAAAGGAGACACAAATCTGTGCCATCAGCTTCCCACTGCCTTGTTCCCACATTTCTCCTTGAGCAGTGTTTATTGTAGATATCCAGATGTGCTTTGTGATCATCAAGGCCAATGAGCAATGAGTATTTTAGGCAATAAAATTCCTTGAATACAGACCAGTTTACTGACAGTGCTACATGGAAACAAAACTTGAAACCTTAAGACCCCCCAACCTTTCAGTTTTGAGTAGAACTTATTAATACACCTGTGATAGCAGGTGTGTTAAAAAAGCAAGCTGCAGAACTGGAACTGTCTTCCCAAAGTGTTTCCACCTTGGCTCGTTCTCGCAGTATCTGCATACATCACATATTTTTGCACAATATCTACGAATACAAATTCGTATTATCCTCAGATGGAAAAGAAAGGAAGAAAATGGATTTACCATGGAGAGGTGAGCCAGAGGGGCTGCTGGACAGGCCAGGCACGGGGCTGCAGCGTCCTCCCTGCTTCGATGTCAGCTCCTGCTCAATCTCCTCCAGCCCCGCGCTCTTCTGGAAGCGGCTCATGCGATTGACCACCCGTGGGGACATGTGAGTCCTGACACAGGGCTGGCCTCCGTAGGGATTGATGGGGAAAACATGGGAAGTGCCTCGGAGCGTGCTGACCACCACCCAGCGGCAGTCGTGGCTGAAGGAGATATCCTGTACCTGCAAAACAGGGCAATGAAGCCACCGACGTGCACACCTCCAACATAAAGGGCATGTCTCAAACACAAACCTGAACTGGGAATGGGGAAAAAAAATCCATCACGTTTAGGCAATAACCTGATGCAAAGAACTTTTGTTGCATTTATCACTCAACTTAGTATTTAGTATATGTTATAAGCTGCACTGTAATTCACAGTTGCAAATTTCGTGTACTTTTCAAAATATTCTGAGATTATGGAAACAAACCATGCTGCAAAGTGCTGCAGAAAGCCACAAGATCTTGGTGTAGTTTTCAAACAGGATTTTGTTCTAAAAAGAGCTGGGAAATTGTTTCAATTACATGTTTTGTATTTGCTTGTTTAATCTTTAGAGATGGCCCAAAAACGGGAGAAGGGAGGGATGAGAAGAAAAGAGAGAGATCTCACCACTGGGCCTGATTTTGACAAATACTGGCACCAGTCTTATTTTAGCTTAAAATGGTCAGTTTTGAAGCAAATATAAAAATACAGTTAAACATTTTCCACTACTCCTTGCATAGATCTCAGATACGAAGTCCAGAAGGATTTAATTCTCTTTTAAGTGTGCTTTACACAACGCTTTGATGGAAAGCAAATTCTTGTTCCTGAAGGAATGCTTTAAAAGAGAGATTAAAGTTTGTTTCCAAGCCCGTCCTGGCAGACAACTCAAGAAAACAAGTAGTCGAAGTTAAAATGATTTATCATAGAGAAAAAAGTCCTGAAACAATTCTTCCAAAAATGTTTTTAAAGGTAAAAGCTGACTAAAAGGAACCATGGATACAAGTGGGATTTACCACGGCAAACAAACATATAGGCAAAAGATTAGTTTTCATTATATTATTAAACAGTATCAACTAAATAAAATTCTTTAAGATTTCACTGAAGCCAGTTTTCAATACACTAGGTACTCAAATTGGAGTAAACACTGATAAAATCTTGACAAATATTCCAGAAATGCACTCCAGCTATTCCAGACAAAGTATTCATCAAAGCACAAGTTTCCAACAGAGCCTCGGAGATAAAAAAAGGGTTTAAGTCTTGTGACTTGTGACAAGATATTTGGTTGACAGACTGTCAGGACACAAAATGCTTCATCAACATTACCGAGATAAACTAAAAGCAGCTCTACACACCTGCTCCTTTCTGTCCTGCTGCCATCCCCAAACGAGCTGCCAACGAGCTCCCCAAAACCTGACAGCTTTGGCACTTCAGGATTCAGCTCTGACCCACCTACACTGCAGCACTGGGAGCTCCGAGTTTGCTTACAAAGTGTTTCACCTTAACAGATTGCTCGAAGGGATTAGAGACCCCTCAGGGACTAATAAGGGCTTCAAAAATACCCCAAAGGCCGGAGGGAAAACGATGGCACCAAGAGTATTTCAGTACTTGCTTTTAAAGTGGCAAATTCTCCTGGTCAAAATCAAACGTATGAACTGTGTAGAAACTGCCACTCTCAGTTACAACAGGACTACGAGATGACAGGGAAAAAAATTCCATCTCACTGTACCATGCAACAAAACTGTGTGTTTCTACTTATTACTCAGTATCCAGTTGGCACCCTGAGGGTTTTGTTGTTTCAGAAACTTACACACAGCAGTCCCGGCAAATGACAACCCCAGCCAAGAAACTGGGAAACAATCACTACAGGATGTTTTGGGTTTTTTTCCTGAGTGTAAACATTACACAGAAAAAAAGTATTCCTGATCTACAGGAAGAAAGCGTGGAACTCCATAATCCCAAATGGATTTAAAACAGTGCTCACAAACACTGGCTGCAGTCAGAGAGGGCATCATGGCCCTCATGGCTGCCTCACACACGGCTCACAAAGGCAGAAGGGTTTTAATGCTCATAATAACATGGAAAAAAGTGTTGATGAATTAAGGTTTACAGGAACAGAGCTATGAAACCCTGCTCAGCAGTGGCAAAGAGCATTTTGGAAGCTGCTGTTCCATGTGATTCACCTATTGCTCACTGGTCTCAAACACGGCCTCGTTTGTCTTTCACAGATACACGAGGAGCAGCAGAACCACAGGCACTTCAAGGAGGTGATTCAGAGAATATTTCCAATTCCAGGGGCATGAATTAAACACGCTCACATCAAACCAGCACAAATCCATCTGTGCCATGCGAAGGAGCCCGGAACTCTCCAGGAGAACTGGAAGAAAGCATGGGCCAGGCTGAAAGGACAATGCTCATTGTGGAAATCTCAGAAACAACTTCAAAAATCAGCTGTGTCCATGAATAAACCTCTATAAATTATGGCCTGGGCTGTGCTGTTCCCCACCACGTTCCTGTACATTACGCCGAGTTCTCGACTGCTCAGTGTATAAACAAACTGCACAGTGGCCCATTAGTGGTTTTCAAGTTTATGCTAAGCGTTGCAATTTATTGCTGTTCTTTAGGTTAATGTACTATTATTTCATGTATTTATAATATATTTCTGGATTTGTTGTTAATTATGATGTAATGTTTAGATACCAAAGATCAATCAAGACCCCATAGTGTTTACAGATATATGTTAATAAAGTACAAAGTACACCAGATCTCTCACGATGCAAAGTTTATTCTGTAGCTCAAGGTCAATGTCACATTTAATACTCATGTCTGTATTTTAAAATTTTATCTATCCTCTTCTGTCTGGACCAGTAAAGGGAATTACAGACCTGAGATTTTCTTTAATTTGGGAACCCTTAAAATATTCTCAAATTCTTTTCAGTCCTAGACTCTCTCTATCTTTCTTGCAGGTTCCCTTCAGGTACTGGAAGGTCACAGATACAGCACTCCAAAGCCTTTTCTTTTCCAGGCTGAACAATCCCAATTCTCTTAGCCTTTCCTCATATGAGAGGGGCTCCAGCCCTCTAAACCTTTTGGTGGCCTCCTCTGGACTTGCTCCAAAAGGTCAATGTGCTTCCTGTCTTCTCCTGTTTCCCTTCAATTACTCTTCTGGCCTTCTTTCTAACTTCCACTTTTCTATTTCCCTGTGGTTTGAACACTGTGATGTAAAATCCTCCAGAAAACTGAATTAAAATGTAGCTACCACTCAGAGCCTGCCCCAAGTGACACAGTCAGGTAATTTAATATACAGAGTGCTCCAAGGACATGGCACACGTCAACAGCTCTACTGAGGATCAGCTTTCAATACTGTACAGATCAAAAAATCATTTCTGATATTACAGAATCACAGGCTGGGTTGGGCTGGAAGGGGCCACAGAGGCTCACCTGGTCCAACCTCCCTGCTCAACCAGGGTCAGCCCAGAGCACTGGGCAAAGGACTGTGTCCAGGTAAATCTTGTAACAGCTAAAAAAAAGCCTCAAAATGTTGAACCTTGGATTCCAATAATAATGACAAGAAATAAACCACATTTTGATCTTCCTAGCACTCTTTTATTTCTTCCTACCACCCCTCTGTCAGTCGTGTGGAGTTACACCAGATGCAACCTGTATATTCTTATGCATTTTACTGCATTTAATTAAACTTGGAGAGTAGGACCAGCAGTGCTGCAACAGGAACATGACCTGTTCATGATCACTGTGCTGTGTCACAGAGAAAAAACACCCTGATTTGAAGCACAGGACTCAAGTATTGAATTATGCTGTGCAGGGAGATGGCAGAAAGAAAAAACCAGTATCATTAAACAATGAGAAAGAGCAGCAGTCCTGAGGAGGTAAGGGTCAAAATAAATTAGAAAACTGGTCTGTATGTGAATTTTTTTGGGCTGAGAAAATTAAGGAAATGATGTAGCAACAAACATAAACGACAAAATAATAAAATCAAGGTCTACACAATATGATTTATCAGACCCACACAGACCCAACTCTGTCTCCCCAAGTCCTCAACACTGTTTTCAGTTTTGTGTAAAATCAAGGGCAGAATGTGGGCACGGTGGGAGATTCACGTGGGGCCTTTAACCAGAGCTGAGCTCTCTATCAATCACAGAGCCTGCAAACATCACTGCTCAGGGCTCCATCTCCCCAAGACAGCCAAGCTGCTTCTGACTGCAGCAACTTCTTCTCATCAGCTCTCATCCCAGACTGATCAGCTTCCCCAAATCAATCTTGATTATTTCAAGCTTCTTTCCTATAAATAATAAAGTCTTCCTAGTCTTACAGTGTCTATTTCAATGACTGCAACTACGAGCATGTCACAGGCAGGAAGGAGTTTCTCGTGGCCATGGAGATTCACATCCAATGTGTGGAAATTGTTCCAGTGTTTCACCACCTGGGCACGGGGCATGACACGGCCTTGAGCAGTCTCTGTGGAATCACATCACTGAAACTTTGGTGCATTCCCTGGAAAAGCGTCACACCACGCAGGCTGGAATGTTTTTATCATTCCCTGTGTTTACCTTCCCCGCCTGCAGTCGGTTCTAGCTGCAGTTTGGGAATGGGAAAAACAAAAGTCTGACAGAGTAAGGATTACAGAGGAGCTGGCCAGCAGCCAGCTGATGCTATCGTTACGTTTATTCCTCCTAGGCTGAGATAATGCTGTTTTCAGGGATTTTGTTTTTGCTGTTTACAATTTCAGATCAAAGAGAAAGGATCATCAGGTGACGGGCTAACTTTCATCTGCAAGTAAATGAGCTTCCTCAGTTCAGAACATGCTATGCCTTCATCAGAAACCTTCCAGAATGCTCTTGGGTAAAAATATGAGTGCAGTAAGTGCTGCCTCACAGTGCAAGAGCTGGAGGACAAGGAAATGTATACTTAACCAAAATGTGCAGTACATACACATGCACATTTCTCCTCTTTACAGCTGAACTGTGCAAGCACAGACCCTCTGAGAGGTTCAGCTCTCTCTGTGAGTCAGTAAAATACAAGCAGCCCTTGCAATGGACCTTCCTGGCATTACTCAGTGCTGCTCTTCGTCCTCTTAAGGTAAAAAATATAAAATCTGAAGTCCAAGTGGCATTTAAAGGCTAAAAGATCTTAATCTGATATAACCGAAACAGGGACTTCTGTCTGTGTTTGCAGAACAGTGGCTTTGAACACTGTGACCTTGGGACTCAGTGAATTATCTGAGCATTTCACATTCTTCCATTCACTGTCACAATTCCCTTCTGAGGCAGAGGTCCACCTTCCATCCCACCCCATCTTCACCTGAGTCACAAAAAGGAGATATGGGGAAAAGTGAAGCTGTGTCAGCCAAAACCACACGTAGAAAAGCAGAGCTGATTTCAGCATGGACATTAAAATCCCACATATAACAGAGCCATAATGATGATGTTTAAACAATTTATAATGGGTACTAGCTAAACAAATTCTGACACTGATAATCACTCATGTCCATCAACACAAATGAGAACTTTTTATAGCTCCAGTACAGAAGGTGACCTTTAAGACCATTGGCCTTGATTCACAGTTAGTTTTAAACCAGGGAAAAAAAAATAAAAAAGGAAAAAGGTCTGGTAGCAAATGTATAAATACTGTTCTAACCAGACAGAGGTACAGAGGCCCCCAGTGTGGGCTGCACTGAGAGTTTTATATTGAACAGTCTCCAAAATTCTTGTCTAATGCTCCTCATACGGGAAATTCACACAACAAAAGAGCAGCACCAGCAAACTCTCCTCTCACTGAACAGCTACAAGTGTTGTTTTTCCAAAAGATAAAAGTGAAACAATCCCTCTTATTACATAAATATTTCAAACTAGGTGTGTTGAGAATCACAGGTACCAATGCAATATTGTTTAATTATCCAGGGAGTTGTGAAATCCACCAACACACCTCAGACTGGTTAAAATTTTCTCCATTTTATGCCATTCCAAAAGCTATACTGTTCACATCCCAAATGAAAACTGTGTGGCAAACTAGGAAAAAAATTTACTATGTTGATTCTGAGAATTTTAATGCAATGCTTTCACAGCGATGCTAATACTATATCCCAAAAAAACATGTATCAATAAGGGTTTCTTCTCTAAAACGTGTTCTGTTTGGTTTCCAATGTGTGCCTTGAAAACAAATTTATCAGCTGTAAAAACCAGAAGAACATCTTTGTTCCTCATGACTGAAGTCCTGTGCTTTGGGTTTCAATATTGAGTCTTTGTATGAAGGGAGAAAAAAAACAACTCTAAAACATTAAACATATTATAGAACGTGCCCAAGTAGATGGCAGAGTATGTGTATACACACAGATCTCATTGCTCTTTGTAATATTTATAAAAACTACTTGTTAGTACTATATATATTATCCCAAATGATCACTTTTTCCTAATTTCCTCTCACTTTCCAGACTGGTTATTCCTTTTTACAGTAAACCATTGCCTGTAATAGCAATTCCACTTTTCCAGAATGGCAGTAGGAAAAGCTTCAGAGTATTTAAGCTACCAGAAATGTAAATTCACCCAGATCAAAACTTGATCAACCACTGCTACATTCAATAAAGCTTCACATTCTATTTGTTACAAAGGTACGGTGAGAAACTTGAGGGAAACTGCTCAACTCCCAGGGAAAAAAAAAAGGTTTGAAGGAACTGTAATTAGGTACCAGAACCACCCCAGCTCCCAGTGCCAGGGTCATAATCACAGAGCCCCAGGCTGTCCCTGTCACAGTGCTTTACATCTGCCAGGCTGTCACAAGTCTGTGCTTCCCGTGTGTAATTGCATCAGCAAGTGCAATTCTCATTTCTTACCCTGTGGGGACATTTTTATTCCTGTATTTCAAGCAGGTTCCTCAGCAGTGCCTCAGTGCTCCAAAGGTGAGGCTCTGCTGGTGCCCAAAAGCATCATCACAAAGGACTCAGGCAGAACTGGCTGCTGCCACAGCCACTACCCTGCCAGTGAGAGCAGCTCCCTTTGCCCCACCTCACCAGCAAATCACTTCACTGAGCATTGCTTAAAATACAATTCCAGACTTTTCCAGCCTTGGATAATATCCTAACTTAGTCCTCCATCTCTGAGAGGGAGGGAGACCTCCTAACATGGAGGTTAAACTGGGGAGTCTCTGCAGGTTCCCCCACCGTGCTAAGTTAATCACAGCCTTTTGATTAACTCTTCCTTTCAACTCTTTAATTGTCTGTCTGTGGCTTTTACCACCAGAGTCAGGCAAACGCTGACAGTTCCTTCACGGGCACGAGACAAATGTTGAACATGTTACATGAGAAAAGGTTAAGTGCAAACACAGCCAATAATCGGGGCTCTTTGGAGGCAGTGCCAGATCTGAATAAATCTGACAGCACCTCATTGCAAAGGGCAAGAATTTATTATTGTCCAGGTTAAACGCTCTGCTCTTATCCCTTCTGTGGCTGGAGCACAAGAAAGGCTCTTTGTGTGCTGAAACAAACATTAAAGTGCCAACATACACAGAATGTATAAGGTGTCTGGGGATTATTCTTCAGCAAAGAGTTTAACTTACTTTGGCTTCGGTCTCTCCTCTGTGAAGTGTGTACAAATGATGGACGGCACTTTGTGATGATGACCAAGGATGTGTCAGGATTTGAAAAACATGGAAATCGTGGCCTAATGTGTCAGTGGTGACCAGCAACATCCCTGGGTAAAAAAAAACCAAAACAAACAAAAAAACACACAAAAGCAACAAGAGATTAATCACTGCAAAAGAAGAGGCTTAAAGTGTCTATCTAAAAAACACAGTGTGGCTTACATTTGGGGTTTGGAAACAGAAGAAAAGACAGAAAATTACTGAACTGAATGGGATTCACCTCATAAAAATGAATCAGGACTTCAACTGAAATCATATTTATAGTACTACTACTTTAGTATTAATATTAAGATGGTATTACAACACAAATCTATAAAAACATCTGAAAAATCTGAATATTCCAACTAAATTTGAGAACTGTGTGACCAATATGAAGCATTGAAGTGATGAATGTTACAGTGAGACCTCAAAATGCTCTTCCCTGGGCAAGAGCCAGTCTAAATAAGATTGATGTCTCCACAATAACAATTTTTGGAAGAAGAGATTATCGAAATCCAGCCAAAACAGCCCATACCAAAACAATCCCGAAGAAGCATCTTCCTTATAAATGAAAGAAACTGTCTGATTTATTGGTGAAAAGCAGAGTTGAGAGCTTTCAAATGCAACACTAAATGAGGTACCAGGTTCATTGAAAACAGGTCACTGGTGGAGGCACTGAAATGATTCAATTAGATCAGCAGAACCACAGCAACTTACATTTGCTATTTACTTTTTTATCCCACAATATCTCAGCCCATAACACAGTTTTAAACATTTACAAAGACATTTGAAGTCAATTTGTCCTAAATTTATACCCATTTATACAAAAAAATTAAGTATTTTTGTACATACAAAGAAAATACAGCATCATGGCAGAACTTAGGATTACAGTAACAAAGGACAGATTTATTTTTCTGTTATTAATGAAATTTAATATGCTATCACCCAAAGCAACCCTCTGACATTTAGTTAACATCAAGCACAAAGTGATTTTAGCAGTTTAATACTGATATTCTAAATAATTTTCAAGGTACCCACCTATTAAAGAAAAACTGGGAATTCCTACTCAGCTCTGTTGCAACATTTCTCCACATAAAGCACAACTGAAAGCTTTTATCCTGCAGGAAGAGAACTTAGTCCCCATGTTTGACCTGACACTTATTCAGAGGACAAATGGTTATCTTATTTCTGCCATAAATGAGCATCCATTGCCTTCATTTATTTACAGGTGATATCGGGAATTGCTTTTTCGTCTGCTGCCCAAGATATCAACAGCACACATTTGAAACCTCTCACACGTTACCACTGATCTCCTACCTTATGAAACTTGGAAAATTTTAATATTATACTGTAAAAAGCGTGCCAAGCAGCAGAGTAAAAATTGAGTGTGATTAGCTTTTCTACGGGCCCACCATTTCATCACTACATTGGTATCCTGAGTGTTTTCCCTCCCCAGCAATCCTGGAATCCAAGAGCTTGGGTTCTTTAGGCCCAAAGAGAAAAATATCAAGATGCCAAAGGTTTGTCCCTGTGGGTCCAATGTCCTGAAATCCCACCAGAGGGGTTTCAGAGCCTTTGTGGCACCACCAGGGCACACCTGAGCTTCTCCAAAACCTCGCAAAGAAGGATCCTGTGAAGGCAAACAGGCAATCCCAAGGTGCTGAGGCCCACCAGCAGCAAGGCACAAAATCCAAATTGCTCTCGGAGACAAAACTGCCTCCAAGCTTCCCCTCAGCTTGACCACTGAGGCTGGCAGGGCCTGGGCCCGGCCAGGCCACCCACGCTGCACCCAGGCATTTCCTGCAGCTCGCACAAACGCACCATCTCACATCTGAGCTCAGCAAGATTCCCTCCAGCAGACACACTTTTACTGTTCCCGGCTGTTCCTCCGGCCCCTGAGTGTTAGAAATGAAAGGGAGTTTGTTATGGAGCTGAGAAATCCGGGAGAGCGCTGGGGTATTATGTTTGGGCGGTAAGGCATGTGAGCTGAGGTTGGTCTGGATGTTAATGTTGGCTTAACTGGCAATTTCCTTGATTTGTAGTGACTGTGTTGATAGGAAATACAGCTCAAGTTGCTCCGGTGCAAGGCAGCCAAGCCTTTCGTGTGGGATTATGCACACAATTTGCATTAATTCTGTTCTGCAACATCACAAACTACACTTCCCTTCTAGTGAAGTGTGCGGTCCTCAATAATATATAGCATTTCCAGCAGAGAAAGCTGGAAGCAAAGAGGGGTTTGTGTGCTGGAACGAGGCTGCTGCTGTTGCTGGAGCAAGGATATTCCAAAAGATCGAATTCAACCCAGGAAGAATTTATCTTCTCTGTTCCTGTGTTTGTCTGCCCTCATGCATTGGAGAGCTTTATATAGACGTGGAGGGTCTTTTTTTGGGTCCTTTTGTGCTCTCAATTATTCCCAGTAGAAAGGACCTTTGGAGAAGCTGGAGGAGATGGATCTGTAAGACTTCTCTGAATACTGAGCAGACAAGCTCTGCAAACAGGTATTTTTTCTTCCCCCAAGGCTTGAGAAGTCTTTCATAAACACAGAGTGCACCCAGCGATCCCAGCAGAGTTCTCCGTGTGGCTCCCAATGCATGGCACATGGAAAATGGTTCTAGAATACCCTAAATCTGCCAAAAATCTGACTGGAACTGGAGACAAAACGCTGTGTGATGATCCTAAGCCAGTGAAAACACCGAGATCACCATCCTGCCTTGTCCATGCAATCCACGGGTGTTCAGCTCAGCAGGATCTGGTTTCCAGCGCTGGCGAGAGCCGCAGGTGTGGGCAGGCAGCACAAGGAGGGGATCATCCCCCCCTGCTTCTCACAGGCTTCTTCCCATCCCTCCAATGCTGTCTCTAGGCAGAGCAGGGCTCACTTCGGGCACAAACACCAAAACCCCGTGGCACACGAACCCCCAGAACCCTTGGTGGTCCCTGTTTGCTCCTTCGGTGACACCTCAGAACCGCAGCCGTGACATTCACTCGTCTACCTGCAGCCCTGAGCAGTTCCAGATGATGCTCCCAGCTCTTGCTTCCATCTGTGCTTTGCCTTGGGGTTTGCTGGGTTTGGTTTGGGGTTTCTTTTCTCTGGTTTTGCTAACTTGAAGGAGTACAGAGGTGAAAGATAATACATTTGTGGCTGGAAAGGAATTGACATAAAAATAGAAAGACGGGTGGTATCTGATTTGGCAATTTGTGTCTAATCTAAACTCCTGCTGCCTGTCCCGTTTGGAATAAATGCATTTATTAGATGAAAGTCCAGAGAAAACAGGCCCTGCACTTGTATTAGAGACTCTCTTTCAGTAAGTTAAAGAAGGACCTTTCACACCCACATTTGCATTTGAAGTACAAATACATTCTGGCAGGACTTGCATCAACACAGAGGTCCCAAGCACAACACCACAGATGGGAAAGAAGGTGTATTTCTAAACCAGCATTTTGAAATCTCTTCCTTGCTCCTGTTATTCAAACAATAAATCACCCATGTTTCAGAACACTGGGCTGGGGTTTGTGGTGGGATTTTCCAGCTCTCATTACTTCACACCAAAGAATCCCAGTTTTCCAATATCACAGCTCAGCCATTTTGTTTCTGTCTCCATCTCCCTGCAGCATCCCAGCAGGAATTCCTAATCCCAGCAGAGAAACACCAACCGGAGTCCTGGTCCTACCTCACTTTCACTTTCAAGTGCAGGAAACTTCAACTCAAGTTTCTTAAGAGGCCTTGTGACAGTTTTCCCAAAAAGTTGTTTAGACGGAAATACAGGTTCAAGCCGTGCTAAGTTCAGTCCAAATGTTTTCTCTTATGAGGGACTTTATGGGTGAATAATCAGAGATGAAAAGTGAATAATTCTTGAGGATTTCCTGCTTATTTTTCAAACTGGCATTAATCCCTGTTTAACAGATAACAGCTGAAATCCATTGGAAGTCTTGCATACACAGGACCCAGTGGAAATTTATGTGTAAACCAGACTTTATTTAGTATATATCTCATTGCAAAAATTCTGATTTTGCTTATCCACAGTACGAGGGTGCAGCCAGATTAAATTAATGACTGTTTTACTGTGTGGTTGTTTTAAATCCACAGAGATGATTAAAATCCAGTTTCTAAGGAACAGATATCCTAGAGGAGGGGAAAAAATAAAACCAGCAAGGCTTTGTTTTACCTGCCCTAATTTACAGCTTCCTACTTTTCCTGCATTCTGTTTGGGGAAACAATCAGCTTCTTTCAGGATAGAAATAAAAACACGAGGAATATATGCATAAAAGGAAAAACTAGTACAGATGTAGACTGTGGGTTAAGAGCTATTTATGCAGTATCAGAAGACTAAACCAGACTCTGGCCTGGCCATAAACTAAGCCCACGCCCTAAATGAGGTGCCAAGCCACAAAAAGCATTTGCGTCAACTGGGAATACAAGGAAAAGAAGGACTTCTAATTATAGGGCCTGGAAGCGGAAGCCCGGAGCGATTGGGAGCTGAGGCTGCGCCGTGTTTATCTCAGAGCTTCCTCCCCTCTGACTGATGAGGCTTGGCCTGAGGGTGGGACTGGAGCTGCTGATGGGACACGGAGTTCTCAGCTCCTGGCAGCCCCAGGGGTAAATTAGAGAGAGCTGGGAAAGCTGGGCAGCCCCACCACATCCTATTTATAACACCTCCCTAATTGCAGAGCTGGTGATTGTGTGCATATAAATGAGGCTCGCGTGGTTTGGAGCTTCACCAGGAGTGTCCCTTCAGTTTGCAGAGGGTTTTCCACCTCCCCAAACTGTATCACTCTGCCAGCACTCACTGAAGGGTTCGACACCTTCAGTGTTGGATTTCTGTTCAAAACACCAAGGACACAATTGCTGGGAATCAGGCAGACATCCATGGATAGACTGGATTTAGGAATGCAACCCTCCCAGCTCCATGCCCAGCCACGAAGAGACCAGTCCAGCCACTGCATCAACTCACTGCTTGGGCAAAAAGTGATTAAAAATATGAACTCCTCACACTTCAGCTGGGAAATCTGAACTTGGATGCCACACAGGGATGGTACTGAGCTTTGGAGGTTCCCAAATTACAGGCTCAGAGCATGCAGGAGAACCACAGTGACTCAGAGCTGCTCCTCCTTCAGTCCATGTGGATTTCTCCTGGCATTCCCACCTTCCACAGGCTCACTGGGACAGGATTCCTGTTCCACTGCAGCTCCTTGGGCTGAGCAATCATATTCAGGTGACAAAATTTATATGGCCCACGGTTTTCTGAGGCATCAGGAACAGCAGCTTTATTTATACCCACTTAACTCCTCTCCTAGGCAAGTGAAAATAGAGCCAAACATCAGAGCTGCTCAGCCCCTGGGTACTCCCAAGTGGACCACGTGCTACAGTTACAAAACTGGGTCTCAAAAAACCTTAACTAAATAATGAAATTCTGATTTTAGCAATATTCACCACCAAATAAATGCAAGCACGTAAAGATCTAATGTAAATATTTGAAAGATCCCAAGAAAGAGAAGCAAAATAAAATATTATTTTGTGATTAAATAACTCCCTATGACTCTTATAACTCCTAAAATAATCCATGGCTACAGCTCTTCCTTCACAACCAACCCAAAATGCAATTCTTGATCAAGTCATCAATCATCAAGGATTCCTCCCCTCTTGGTGACATGGGACACAGGGACACAACATTTACAACTGTACTCATCAAACTGCTTTAATTTTCACATAGTTGTCTTCCAAGGCAATAATTCGAGTTGAAAACCAGAAGAAAATGAACAGAAAAACTGAAGAATTATTCTGTCATTAAATAATTACTGTTTTAAATGAAATGTTTTACTCTCCAGGAGTGTTTTCCTGCCCACTTTCTCTACCAATGGGAAAAAACTTGTGCAGAGATGTTCCAATTTCACCCTCTTTAACTATTAACTCAAGGCCACTGTCACGTTTCAATATAGAACATTAAAATAATCAGAGCAATTTCAGGTCTGTTAAAGGTGCAGTCAAGCATCCCAAGGGGGACACAGTTTAATCTGTTTTACTGCTGGCCCAACATTAATTCTCTTGTTATTAATGGGTGGAAAATCTCTTTTGTAGCCAAGGAAGCGTAATTATTTTAAATTTTCAATGTCTTGCACTTCACAGCTCTCAGCTGCCAAGCTGGCAGGAGCAACACTTCTGGAAAGCAGATCATTTATTTACCACATTTAAAAGAAAAAAAAAAAAAAACCAAAACAACTCCAGATATTTATAAACCAGCACCATCTTTTAGCTGCTTACTAATTGAGACTATTATTTGAAAACTTCCCTCTTTGACACTAAAACTGGAATATATCTGCCCCATCCAAATCAATTTAAAAGCTGGTTCTACTCCCAAACTGAGTGTGGATTTAGCTATAACTACAGAAATGTTTTAATTATTGTATTTTCAGTTTGTTTTAAAGGCTTTTATTGAAAAATATTGTGTCTTTTGCTCTCTCTAGAAGGGTGAGAAGCCAGGATGGTGTCCTGCAGCTGGAAAACCCCTCTCTGCTGCATTTGAGTAGAGAGAAAAGCTTTTATTGGGAAAAGCTGTCCCAGGAGAAGACCACCAGGAAGCTTTGGTAACAAAATGTCCTTTTCAGAGGCTCTAAGGCTACTTACTTGCCTTAACAAATTGGCAATTGAAGCAGAAGCTCTAAAAAAATCAAACAGGGGATAATTCTCATCTTTCCTGGCTGCCCACAGGGTTTGTTGTACATATAGTTCTTGGCAGCGCAGCCTGAGAGGGAAACGAGGCACAAACCTTCCAAAAGCAGGAGTGGCTGATTTAAACAACCTTTGAACAGCCATGAAAACTTCTACACTGAACTTGCCTCCCAAACCAGATACAAGGGATGGAGATGTTTGGATGGATGCCCTTGGAAATCCCAGCTGGAGCCCAGGAGGTCACATCCAGGGTAGGCTCTGCACTGACCATGGGACACCTCAGGAATTGGGATCTCAGCACAATCCCCTGCTCTGGGGGGCTCAGAAACTTTCCCAAATCATTCATTATTGGTCTGCATCACTCGAGGCTCCCATGGAAAGTGGAACTGCAGAGGAAGAGCAGCTGTGACCACATGAGGATGTCCTGGCATCCTCCAACACCAAACTCAACACCTGAACACAGAGACTCCAGAATTACTGATCACATCTAAAATTTAGGGCTGATTTCTCTACATTTCATTTCATCTATAAATTGTGAAAATGACATCTCTACAGGTTTTCATGATCTACTTATTCCCACATTGCATCCTTGAGGCCTCCTGCCCTAGACACACCTCCTTGAGGAGCACAGAGGATCTGGCCCTTCCTCCCCTCTCCGCAGGGGCAGCAGAACAAACTTCATAGGCTCAAAGAATAGAGTGTCCCCTGGCTGTGGAGAACCTGCCCAAGTGTAGACAACAATGTATTTAGCAACTTATACTCAGCTTTAGCACAAATAAAACATCTGTAATTTGCTTTTAGATGTGGTGAAGTAAAGACAATTGACTGAAATAAAGCTGGAGCCCAGCAGGCTTTAAAATTACTCTCAAAAGCACAAATAACAGTTCGTGTAGTATGGAGAGATGTGGATCATTTACACACAAGTTGGTTTTAATTATCACAGTTCATAAAGGCCTTTATACCTCTGATCTGTCCAAATGAAGGGAGGATTCTGTTCGTTTTTAACACAATAAAAATCTATAAAGGCATCCTCCCAAAATTCAGACCTGAGCACCTGTGCAGCTCCTGCTCTGAGACACGATGGAATTAAAGGGCTTATCAGTCCCAGAAAGTAAAATTTTCAGTGAATCAGAGCAGTGCTCCCTGTTTGCCTCCCCAGCACAGCTCTGCTGTCGCTGTGTTCTGACACTGCCTGGAAGCAGGAGTAAAAGTGGGGTTTCAGAGCAAAGCAGCCAAGGACAGAATCAAAAGCCCCCTCTTGTTTTGTTGTCTGTAATGGGCTCAGCCTGATTGCCAATAGAGCACTGGAGAATGGGCTGGGATGATGTTACAGCCCTGGCTTCAAACAAAACCCTGCCTTGATGGTAAATAAAGAACACAGAATCCTGGGCTGAGTGCTGCTCTCACTGGAGGCAGCTGAGGGAAGAGTTCTCTGCTGGTTTGCCCCCATCCCTCCTGAAAATCTCCCCCAGCACACAGCATCTGCAAGCAGCCAAAAATAACACCACTTAAAGAAGTGTTTTGCCATTAAATATCATTTGATCTAAGTGTCACTCTCTAAATTATTGTCATCCCAGTACCTGAGTAAACCAAAGGATTTAATCCTAACAGAAATATCCAGCAATTTGCAAAAATATCCTTCCTTTATGAAAAATAACAAGTTAATTTGGTTTTGCACAATCCTAGAAACTCTCTTAAGGAGGCATTTAATTATTATCTATATAGCATTCTAATTTAAGCAGCTGTATTTGTTTCACTTATTTATTTCATTTAATTAGCCTTGCTCCACTCTAGGTATCATCCTTCTTCCAGAGCACCAAGCAAAATGACTTTTCTGGAACTGAGATTCTCAGTTCACTGCACAGAGCTCCACAAAAGATTTCCCTACCAAGAAAATCCAGGCAGATGAGAATACAGCTTTTCTGTCACAAACCCCCAGTGAACTGCACTGCACTGTTAAAGAGTTCTGACACAACAGATGGGGTGTCAGAATGACACCAACTGGTCAGCAAAAGTGAAAACATATATGACAGACATTTAGTTTTATTCCCTGAAATGTTGACTTCGCCCTCCTGATCTTCATGGCATTTGCTGCATTTTAGAAATTGTTAATTTAGGCAATGGAAGCTGTTGATTCCCTGACTATTTCCCTGAGTGCTGCTGCAATCAGCCTGAACATTATTTATCTACAGATAATGAGATGTTAATTGTCAGATTAATAAGACCAATTGAGGTTTGTAGTTGTCCCTCTGCCCACTGTGACTTCATTTATAAAGAGGAAGGAGAGAATCTGGTACTTCTGAGGAGTTTCTTACAAGTATTTTCAGATTTTAGCTGATTTCACTCAGGAGAGAGGATAACAAACACTGCATTAACAAACAAATAATAAGTTACTTTAAAAACCAGTGAAATTATTTCATTTCTGTATTTATGGAGCACTATAATTTAATCCATGTGCAGATCCTCTGGATACCTGAGGATCACAACATGTGTACACCTGACTGGTAGGATCCCAAAAGACAGGAATTCCTCAGCAGTGGAAGGAAGAGGGACTGAATCTCCTCCCTCCTACCACAGAAAAAGAGTTGCTAAAGTTTGAAATTTCCAGAACAAACAAATCACACATTGAGCACTCCACGGAGCAGGTCACCTGCAGTGTCCCAGTGGGACCAGCAATCCCTCCAAAGCTATGGCACACATTCCCATGGGATTTACTGCCTTGTTTTCATCCATCCCAATAAGCAGAAAAACCTCTTACCACTGGGGTTGAAGGCCATGCAGCAAATGGGCTTCTCATGAGCAGGGAAATGGGCCACGATGCCATCGCTGTCTGAGTCCTCACTCACCAGCACCTGGGGAACACAACACAGCCCAGATCAGCAGGGAAAGCCACTGCAGAGGGAAAATCCCAATTTCCTGCCACAGGGATTGGCCTGTAAGGTGTTCACATTCACCATGGAACTGCTGAACACCAACAATCCTCGGGAATTCTCTCAGATACAGAGATGTGAGACCTGCTGTAATTACCAGAAAGGATTATCCACTTTATGCCTGGATTTCCTATTTATTTATCCTATTCAAATTAGGGAAAATAGAAAAACCTTCCTGTTTTGCTCCATGAATTATTGCTGACTGCACAAGAGCTCACTACACTGTGCTGTGCAAGAAGCTCCATTTGAGGTTTCTAATAACAAAATCACATCCTAGAAAGAAAAGGGAATATTTAACCCTTACATAAATCAGTATTTTGATCCCAAGTACATAAGGCAAATAAGTGGAAAACTAGATCAAATCCCAGAAAAAGTGGGTTTGCTTTCCATGAGTTCCTCAGGTGGGAACAGCACAGCATCCATCCTGCTGTCAGTGCTGGAATTGAGAGATCTGGATTTCCAAAGGATGCAAGGAATGCCAAGGGTTGGGAATGTGGATGGAAACAGCTGCACTGTGGAATTCACAGTTAATATGAATTCTTTCCAACTTGAAAACTGCCTCACTCAATATGAGGTAACACTATTACAAAGGCTGTTATCAAAAAATCAAGCTCTCATAAAATACCTTCTCGTGATCAAAAAAAAAGGAATTGAAATCTAGGAGAGAGTTTGGGGAAATTCAGTGGAAAAGGAAATACCTGGACTGAGATCTGTGTTAGGCAGCAGTTTCTGGGGAAAGGACAAAGGATGAGCTTTTGGGGGTTTTAAAAAAAAGCAAATTTGAAGCTGATGCAACTCAAGTCAAACTAAAGCTGAGTGTGAAGACATACAAAGGGACAAAATACCTAAGTTTAATTGCATGGAAAGCAAAGATATTTCTAGATATATAGAAAAGAACCAGAAGACGTGTGGACAAAACCACGCAAGAGCTGTAGGAGAATTTTATTCCTTGATTACATCATCCTAAAAGCTGAATTAAGTCAAACAAAAAGAAAGATCTGTCAGAAAAAGACTAGAAAAGGGGGGTTTTGTGGAGAGCAAAAACCATCTTCTTACCAAGATAGTGCAAAACATTGTAAAGGACGTGGAGATGCTTGAGAGGAGGCAGTGAGGCTGGAGAGGGGCTGGGGACACAAACCCTGTGAGGAATGGCTGAGGGAGCTGGGGGGGTTCAACCTGGAGAAAAGGAGACTCAAGGGTGACCTTATCACTCTCTACAACTCCCTGAAAGGTGGCTGTGCTCAGCTGGGGTTGGTCTCTCACCAGGCTGCACTGACAGAAACAGAGGGCACAGGCTCAAGCTGCATCAAGGGAAAATTAGGTTGGATATTAGGAGAAAGTTTTTCACAGAAAAAGTGATAAAGTACTGGAATGGTCTGCCCAGAAAGGTGGTGGAGTCACCATCCCTGGATGTGTTTAAAAAAAGACTGGATATGGCACTCAGTGCCAGGGTCTGGTTGAGCTCAATAATCTTGAAGGTCTCTTCCAACCTGGGGATTCTGTGAAAACCCAGAATAATCTGTCTGCCTCTTCCAAAATAATCTGCAAGGTTTTTAAGACTTCCTATCCCAAACAGATATCACATTGATGGGAAGATATTAAATGAGGAAACCTCCCCTGGCATTTGGAGATGGGGCTGGAGGGGCCTGGGCCTGCCTGGCTGGCACAGCCCAGAGCTCTGGCACTGTCACAGCACAATTATGGCTTTGCTCTCCCTCGTCAGCATTTCCTGCCCCTTCCAGAACCACAAAACCAGAGGGGCTGGAGATCTCCTGAAGGCTTTGCAAAAGAGCACAGCTCTCCCTCACCCAGAGAAACTCAGGCACTCCCAGGCATCATTTATCACAGCTCCCACTCCCAGGGAGCTGGGCTAAGCCTCGGTGTTTGGCCTTAATTAAAGAGAAAAGATAATGACAAACTAACACCATAAAGCAGCTTTATAAAGAAGGTTTCTTGCAGGTCTAGCCTGTTAAATAAAAATATTCGATCAGAAATGTGTAGGTATCACAGGATCTAAATCATTGCTCGAAACAGTTATATAGGGTATTTCATATGTAGCCTCCTCTCCAGGATTAATTCAACATGGCTTTATTTGAGAAAAAATAAAAATGATAAATGCACTGCTGATATCACCCCTGCAACATAAACCCCTGTCCAACAGGCAGGAACACTCAATGGCAACCTGATCCTTAAATATTTTTCCTCTGGAAATATGATACAAAGCAAAAAGTCACAACATTAAAACCTGCAAAACACCTTAGACTTAGACACAGACTTTGACTTAGAAAACTTGAGAACTCAAAAAAGGCCAAATCTCTATTTGTATGTGATGTTAACTGATCCCATGCTTTCAATTCTTCTGTCATTTACTGCTTAAAAATATCTTCTGGAAAAAAAAGGAGTTTTTAAAGATCTCCCCCTCTCACTATAAAAACTGATTTTCTGGTACAGCAAACCAGCTTTTGCAGATTCAAATTCAAGTATGTTCATCTACTGTACTAACCAAGTAAAGCAAAATAAAAGCCAAAAAAAAAACAACCACAAAAGCACCTTCATCACTCAAAAATTTGGAAATCTTGGGCAGTGTGTAATGTGACACTCAGGACTCCTTTCTCAGCACCTGATGTGTGTCATTCCCTGTGCTGGAATAGCCAGAATTGGCTTTGGGAACACACGTGGAAACAACACTTGCTTGTGCATGGAAAGACGAAAAAATATTCTTCTTCTTTTTAAAATCAGCATGAGAAAATAAATCCTTTAGAAACAGAGAAAAGTGCTTTTTTTAAATCACCAATTGCTATTGAAATCTTCAGGATTTGTCCAGTTCTCCCCCTGCTCTAGGGATAACAAATATCACTTTTTATAATCCCAGCACTACAAAGGAAGGAGCTAACAAAAATCCAAGGCATTTGATTTAACTCCATCATCAACCAAATGTCCCTCCCAAGCCAAAGCCTGGTTCCCATCCCAGCTTTAAATCCCAGCGTGATTTTCCCTTTTTTACAGAACTTCAGGAAATCAAAATGACGCTGATGCAAACATCAAACCAGTACCACCAGCTCCTCCAGCCAGCTGAGGGTTTGGTGCCCCTGGAAAACAGCAGAGTTGGGAATTTTTCCTGGAAATCAAAACAGAGGGACAATTTCCCTAATAACACAGTCAAGGGCTGTCAGGGAGCTCAAGGGAAGCAGCTCATTCTCCCTCCCAGAGCGCGCAGAGCCCACAGGAATTCCGAGGTTGCAATTTTTTTCCTCCCAAACAGGCTTCCTTCTCCAAGGTAGTGGCCTCTAACCACTCTGCTAAAAAAACCTTCCAAAGTCTCTCATTGAGAAAGGCTCAGAAATCTCAGCATTGCTCTGAGCTTCAGCAGGATCCTCCTTGCAGACCCCCAGCACTGAGACTTCTCTGCCAAGACTCCTCGTGACTGAGCCCTCAGCTGCTCCTGATGCCCAAAAATATTTTATCAAGAGCTGCACCAGGATTTTCCCCAAACCTGCCCAGCCAAAGAGCCCGTGGCTGGATGTGCTGAGCCAAACCAGCTCTGTTACAGCAAAACTCTGAAGTTCATCAAAGATTCAGCAAATCCTCTTTATCTCACCCTGAAAGAAGAGGCATCGTTGCATTTAATACCAGCCAACAGTGTTTGCTTGAAGGGCAGGAGATAACTGCAGCCAGAGCTTTTTTCTCCTGTGCCATATTTTCCTTCCTCCGTGGTTTTTTCAGTACTGCTGAACAGAAGCCACTCGTAATTATGACTTTAATTATTTTAATCTTTAAAGGCAAATTACACCACTTATCCCAGTGGAGACATGTTTTTAAATAAAACATGAAAGTAACACGAATAAAAATGGACCCAAATCTAATCAAGCAGGTCCTCCTCTTAATACAATTAAGAAAAGAGGAATCCCATCATCATAAAAACAAATAGGTTTGGCAATAATTATAAATATGAATATTGTATAACAAATATTTTCTGTACACTTGAGATCCCCAATGCTTTAAAGAGCTGGAGTTTGATCACAAAGAGCCTCCCCCAAGTTACAGCCAAGGTCAAACTTCAGTGGAAAGGGGCTAAAAGTGATAGATCTGTGGCATTAACTACTGCACTCCTTTTAATAGAATCCAGCATAAACTCAAACCAGCCTCACGCTCAGCCTGAACCATTTATCTGAGACAAAAATGTCTTCTTGACAAAAACCAGATCTCCTTTAATAAAAGTGAGGCAGACAGTATTATGCTCTGAGGGAATCCTGTTGCTCTTTTTATATTTATATATAAAAAGAATTCTTCTGTAATACACAGAGATATAAAAAGTGAAGAAAATTGAGGCCGAATATCTGAGCATCAGGACATCAGCCCAGCCTTTGCCAAAGCTGCTCCTAAAATAAATGCCCTGGTGTTAATGACCAGTGGAATTATGTCTGCAGTTAAAGTTTTATTATTGAATATGCTTCACTCTTTGAGCTTCTTTTTGCATCAGACCAAAATTTCACAGCAATTCCTGCTCCTGATAAGCATCTTGATTTGGTTCAATTGCCAGCAACTCCCCACCAAATGAAAATGAACTTTGGAAACTGCAGCAGGCGGCTGCTTTTTTTCACAAGAATTCCTCTTTAATGCAATAAAAACTTAATAGGGAACAGGAAAAAAAAAAAAAAAAAGCCACGATCACATTTTAAAACATAAATAGATCAACATGTTATCTTATTTTGCTGAGCTGTTTTGAAAATAGTCCCTCCAATCTTCCTGAGCTATGGATGAGCTGCACGGTGAGATTTCATCAACCAGAGCCCTGGTGAACGCACCCAGAATCAAGTTTGGGATTTTTAACTGGCCACATCTTTCTCTGTCAACCCTCTGTTAGATGTTGAACAGATTTACATTCTGCCCCAAAACTGGTGACTTTTGAGCAAGGTCATTATTACAACCTGCACGTGGGTGGCCCAGTGGATGAATTAATTAAGAATACAGAAACAAAGGTCGAAAGAAAATAATTTTTCTTTCAAACCCAAGCCAATAAAGTCTTACACATTTAATTCCAATTACTGAAAAAGAGGACATCTGTACAGCTTTAGGTTTATCCATTTCAACTAATTAAGGGATTCAAATAAATAGTCCTTCCATCTAACTGAAAAGTTTGCTAACACTTCATTAGAAGGAAGTTTAAACAAGCACACAACCTTGTTAACATATTTTGGTTTACCACAAAGTTACTTGGGCATCTCGATAATTATTTTTATTCCTTTTACAAATATCTCCTGACAGCCAACGTCAATAATTCTGCATTCCTCTGCATTTATTTAATTACCTCATAATTCAAATTTTCTTAAACTAGCACCAATTCTGAAAGTAGGAGCTATCACATGAACAACTGCTGGGGATGAGAGTTTACTACAATAGCTGCATTCATAAGGTTTATTAAAAATACTTTCCCTACAGATTTAATCCTGCAAGATTATATTAGGGGAGTTCTTTGCTTTTTAATTGTGGATTTTTCAGTGGTGAGTTTGCATTTCACCCTCTGCCATGGCAGCACAGGGCAGTGAATGAGAGACACATCGAGCTCCCTCTCACAGCCCTCCTATTTAATGCCTTTGAAAGAGGAGAAATGATAAAAAAATAGTGAAAAACATAGTTAATCCTCCTGGTTTTTGTCCAAAACACATCCCTTCATCATCCTCCTGGCACAGAAATTGTTATACTGGTATACATGCACAGAGCAGCTCAGTCCATCTTTAGAACCTGTGTGCTGTGATTGAAATAACTGAAAAAGAACTTAGATCATTAATTTGCAAAACTTTAAGAAACTTTTTTTTTTTTAAATGCTTCCCCACTCAAAAAAAAAAAAAAGCTTATTATTCCTCAAAAGTGATGTATTTGCCTGCCTTAGATTTATTGCTGTCTTCCATTTTCTTTCTCTTTTTAAAACAGACTAATTCCTTTTTTTTAATATATCTTATCTTACAGGGATATTTTATTACTTGGAAAATGTATCTTTCACTGCAACACCCAAATTCTTAGTCAGGCTAAATCTTTATAGACCTGAAGGAGGTGAGCTATTTATTTTATATTAGGAGAGCACTGATGATAAGAAAATAATTCTTCCTTGCTTCTGAAATTCCTCACAGCTGTGACAAGGCTGAAAGCTATGTGAGCACACACCAATCCGAAGGCTTTCCAAGTGTTCATTTAGCCCAGGAAATACTTGGTTGGAATTTTAAATTCAGGGTTTCAGAAGGAAGAGCCTGATGGGCACAACCATGAACATCCCAAAGCAGGTATCTCATCCCAACCAGAAGGGTTTGGTGATTCCACTCAGAACTCTGATTTTCTGTCTGAAAACTGAGGTGATAAACCAAGGCAAAATCCTTTCACTGAGAGTGGTTCAGCACTGGAAGAGGAGTTCCCCCACAGGAAAGTGGAGTCACCATCCCTGGGAGGATTCAAAACACGAGCAGATGTGATAATTTGGTTTCATGTGAATGGCAGAATTCAGTCAAAGGCTGGATAACTTGATAATCCTCCAGGTCTTTTCCAAACTTACTGATTGTGTGAATCTGTGATTCTATAAACCACTAACTTTAGAAAAACCACTGAAAGCAGACACAGTGACCCTGACACAGCAGAGAGGCTGGCCTTGGCATCACCAACCTGCCCCACCACCCCTCCGTGTCAGCCCAAGGGTGACTGAGCTCAGGTGACCACTCCCAGCAAACTGATTTTGAGTAAAACAATGTCAGGAACTCCTGGCATGAGGAGTTTGGGATCACCCACCTGGGATCAGCTGTGTGCTGCAGTGGAGCTCTGGGAGATTCTCACCTCGCTGAGAGGTCAGAGGTGCCAAAACACTTCCCTGAACTCTGCCCCAAAGCCAGCCAGGGTCACCAGGCAGTACAAACAAGTGTCATCCACACTGGCATTCCTTGCAGGAATTCTCCTGCCAGCATCACATCCCTGCCAGGCTCCTCAGGACACGCCAAGATCCCTGCTAAAATCAGGATCTACCAGCTCACATTTCTGCACAGAAATTCCCACTTCCTCTGGAAGCAGAGCTGGAAGCACAAGAAAACACTCAGGGGGACTGGGAGCACCCAGGCCACTCCTCAGGAGAAGGTTCTGCACTGGCAGCGTGGAATGATCACCTACAAAATGCATTTATTTATTTTTAATCAGCTTTCTTTTTGCTAAAGGGATATTTCAGGAAGAAAAAAATTGTTGAAAAAAATCTCCTGCACCATGAAAATCTGACAACGTGAAAGAAAGAGTTGGGGTTTTCTTTCTTGGAAATAAATGTAATTCTGAAAGCAAACTGCAGCATGGGAAATAAATGACAGAATTTAACAGCATTTCAAAATTTCAGATCACAAAAATAGGAACGCAGTACACACAATTAGGATATCCAACTTCCTAGAGGTTTAAGACAAAACTTATTTTCCTAGAGCTGATGGTTTATTTATGTTAAAGCAGCAGGGTTTGGACAGAACAAACGTTATCATTTTTACAGCTCCTCTCCTCAGTGCCCTTTAGGCTTTGATAGCTCCCTGATATTGTTAGGGTCAGAGGACATGTTCATAAAACCTCTAAATCATATATAACAAGCCTTAAAAACCTAAGATCTATCATTTTTTTCCCCCTAGGCCTATACAGAAGAATCAAAGCACAGACAGTGTCCAGCAGAAATAATGACCACATTAAACTGCTTCATCAGAAATTTATGAAGTCAAATTTGTCTTTTTTTTCTTTTTTTTTCCCTTTCCTTGTTGTATATGAAGAGCCAAAATATTTTTTTTTTTTTTGGAAACAAAAGCAAATCCCAACAGCCAACAGAATTATTTTAAGATCTGACTTTAAGATCTTAATTTTTTTTCCATTATCCTCTTTCTTCTATTTCAATTTTGGAAGAAAATGTCTGTACTGTTTTATGAACATTTCCCTTTCAATGCAACATTGCTTGGCTAAATACTTCCAAAATTAATTCTCAGGGAACGACTATAACAAAGTTTTTGTTTTGTTATTTTTTCAAGTAAAATATTTTATTTTCCTGTCAAGAAAAAAAATAAAATAACTTGGCTAAATATTTGACTTCTGATGTGTCCTTAATACCTCCCTAACTTACCTGTAATAAGCATCATAAAGAAAGAGGAAAACAAGAAAAAAATAAAGGCTTTTTTGCTTTAAATTCAATAAATGTGACCATGAGAAAAAAAAAATCTCACAGACTAGTTACAGAATAATGAAGTGTGTGGGAGTTCTGTATAAACACTGAATCCAGGACCAGACACTTTCAAATTAAACGAGTGGTAGAAACAAACAGAAAAAGACACGGCTATGTTCTCTGTCCTAAAGACAGGAAAATCCAGCAATTTAAAAATTGTCTGATAATGGTGTGGAGTTTGGAATAAATGATTCTGCCTGATGCACTGTGTATTATTACATCCAGAAAATTTACTGTGTTATTAGAAAACACTACAAATGCCTCACAGAACAGCATCGTGCTCCACTGCAGTTGGGATTTATATAAAATTATAACTTTTACACTTCATACCTAACTTCTCTCATCTTTTTTTTTTTACCCTGGAATTCCACAATTTCCCCTATTCCTAAAGAACCCCAGATTCCAGCCACGCTCTATATTAATAAGAATCATCAGACTACATCTCCCCTCTGACTGATCAGCATCAATCAATGTCAATTAGGAACAAGTGTTGGGGAGACAAAATGTGACACTTCACACTTGATCTTGTCAAAGTGTCACATAAATACGCTGCAAGGACAAAATATATTTTGGCTGCATTTCAGTCCCAAACAGGATTTGATCCCAGAGCTGAGGGTCGGGAAAACTCCCGCCCCTGTGAAAATCTGGGTTTTTTTCACTGCCAACAGCACAAAAAGGATTTCTCTGGGATTGTGGTGGCAGGGCAGGGTCTGGCTGTGTGCACACTGTTACCTGTCCCTCTGCCACTGTCTCGGTGTCGATGATGGTGACAATCCCAGGCACCAGGGGACTCCGGCGGAGGTTGCTGTGAGCCAGGATTTCCTCCTCGGTGGCTCCCGACGGCAGCGTCCCCGTGAGCTGTGTCACCACCTTCCCCACCATTGTCAGCCCAGTCTTTATTGTCTGCAAAAAAAAAAAAAGGGAGAAAAAAAGAATCCACTTTAAATGATGGTTAGGGTTCAGCTGGGATTTTTTTCTAGAAATGGATTTGTTCAGGGGTGATGTATCAACTGCAAAAGGCTGGAAAAAAACATCTCAGCAAGTGGAAGAATTCACCTTTATTTTGGAAGTCAATTATGGCAAAGCATTATTGAAAAAAGAAGTATTTTAATACTCAAGTAATTTAATGGTTTTGTACTTTAAGGATTCCAGTGTTGGGAAAACTCTGATTTTACTTAACTCCCAGAGCATGGATGGTCAGAAGGGTGTGAGGAGGGTACTGCTCACACAAAAATACAAACAGATCCTAAAGCTGACAGAGTTTTGTCTTCTGCACAGTGCAAGAGACCAAGAATTTGGCCTTTGCTACATCTGACACACTTATTTTCTACTCAGTAATTAAGCATTAAAACTGAATATGAGACTCAAAGTCCAGGAAAATTAAAAATGCCACCCTCGAGGTCCTGGAACTCCCAGGCACATCCCAGCATAAGGAACGGGACTTTCCAGGCTCTGAATGTTTCCCAGACATGAGTTTGAAAACACATTCACTGCACCAGCTTTTAGCAGCTAAAGATGCTGAAGATTATTTTTATTTTGCTTTATTTTATTTGGAGAAAGAGGCAGAGTAGGCAGAGCAGGAGAGATGCAGACTGAAAGAAAAACAAGCCCAACTACAACTTTAAATATTTTCTCCTTGAACCAAGGACTGTGCCTTATTTGCCTGTGAAGAATCGAGCAGATTTATTATGCAATATAAATAAAAAATAGCAAAAGAGATCAGAATGGAATGACACTGTAACAAGCCAATTCTTAACTAAAAAGACAAGCTAAGCTGCCTGCTAAATTGAAAAGGAAAAAAATGTCCAGATCCCAGGCTGAAACCAAGAAGCAGCCACAAATCAATTGCAACTGCTTTGTTTAGTGCTAAAATCTCAAACTGCAGTGATTAGAAAACACATTAGTGTTCATCAATTAGCAGCCAAACGTTTGTTTTAATAATTCATGGGAAATGACTTACACAAAGTCTGTTAGTGTGTTGTCAGGAAAGCCTCTGAAGGGCCAACAGCAGCAGGCGCCACACGGTATCGATGGCCATGGCCAGCCAGGAAGGCTGATTAACCTCTGAGATGCCTCTGCTGATGGACTCACCCCATTAATGCTAATGGAGATACTTCCACTTAAAATCGAGCCAGGCCTTTAGCACAGCAATGGCTTTGGGGGTTTAAAGTCTTTAGTAATATCCTGCCATTTGTTTCTTGTTATTTCTTTTTATACCCGGCTACGACAGAGGAGGATAAAACGGGTTTTTAACAGTGGCGAATTCAGGAGGCTGGGAGAGGTAACATAAAGCAGATATTGATAGCTGAGGAATAAACCTAAAATAGCCCCAGTGCCATCACAGGCATGCATTCCAGCTCTCCTGGCAAAAACTGACAAGGCAGGTTTTTGGCCAATAGCTAAAATCCTAGAAAATGATTCGTCCTCAGTTTTTAAAGCAGGGAGGAGAAAGCAATAAATGCTACACGGCCAAATACCTGTGTGAGGGAAAAGGCTAAGAACTCTAACTGCCCTGTTCTAGAAAATATCTTTAATATTCGTAATGAGAGCATTGGGATGACAAAGTACCAAACACAAATGCTCAGCTCTCCAGAAGAAACTGCTCCGTGTGGGAGCAGCGTGGGCCTGCAGCAGGGAGAGGTGTGCAGAGATGTGGCCAAGGCCATTAGCTCAGAAATATCAGTGCACGACCATTACAGCACTTACTGCCCTGTGCTGTTGTGTATATTTGCAAAAACTTCTGGGGTAATCTTTAACCTTTCCCATGCCATATCAGCTGTCCCCTCCATCCATTAGGGCTAATGACCTTGCTCTCACATAAGCTGTTAGTCCTCATTAAGAAGTTATCAGGTAACAAGAGAAAACAGATGCAGCATTTGCTAAATCACTTCACCAGTGCAGGATTAAAAGATATGGAGAAGGAATCAAGCAAAGGAGTTATGAGGTGAGAAGGACTTGGTTTATAATTTGATGTGAGACATGTGACAGAGCAAATACATTTTAAATGAAATGGGTTCAAGTTTGCACTGTCCCAGTTCCTTTGTCACTGATGGGAACTTGCCAGTGAAGTCTGCTGATAAATAAAATTAAAAATACTTGATTCAGTTCCTTTTGTAACCAATGATGCACAGTGTGCAGAAACACACATTACTTACAAGCTCATGTCTACCCTATCTACTTCAAAATATGACTGCTCACATTCACTTGAATATAAAGAAATACATATATTTAATTAAAATAGATGTATGCCCTCATACCTCATTTAATTGAAAAGTAAGTACAACTTTAATTAGATGAAAAGAATTAAAATGCACCATTCAGTTCCTGTTAGGATGCTTTGTTCCAACAAAGGCCTCGCATCCTTTTAGTGACAACACAATCTACTGTTCCTGTTTCTCATAATAAATACATTTTATATGATCTATTTGATTGCAAATGAAAAATCTATAGAAAGCAGAAAGAGATGTCAAAAAAATCTGCCTTGGGTGTCAACACAGTGAAGGCGAACCTCACACTCAGTTTGAACAAAGGAATAACAGAGTTTATTCTGAAAGAAATTCTGTGTCTGTGCTACTCTGTTCAACTGGACTGAAAAGGATCTTTATCTTATGGAAGGGACTTTCCTGTCTGCATGCACTGAGTGAATTCTTCACCACCTCTAAGAAATGATACTTTCAATTTTCCAAACACATCCATTTTTATCTTTGCTCATCATTAATCCAAATGTGAATCTTGACACATTTTCTGCTTCACAAAATTTTCTGCTCAGTCACATGATAGAAACTACCAAAGCTTTTAGAACATGAACATTCAGAATGCCTCCAGCACCATCACAGCTTTCACCTAGGTGGTTTTGGTTAACAGGGGCCTTCCCAAATAACTCCCAAGTTATTTGGTTAAGGAGAAAATTTGTTTGCTGTGCCAAGAGCAACACCTACCACTGAAGACAAACCCCTGGCCCCACCAGGACATGGGTCAGCAAGTACAGAAAATATTCTGTGCTGCCACCAAGACCTTCTAGAGAGGATCTGAAAGGCAATTCTCCAAAGTGACCCTGCTGAAAGCTCTCAGCTTTCCTTCTCTTTCATATGAAGGTTCTTTCACTTCATTAGGAAATTGGAGGCCAACTAGGGAAAAGGCTGTAACCCAAGGAAACCTGGCAAAACAAGGACTTTAATGGAACCACTTCTGAACCAAAAAGCAGCAGTGCAGGGAAAAGGAAAGGATATCCACTTCCCAAAAAGCTGCTCCTGTGCTAATCAAAGCAAAGGAACTACAAACCCCTGCAGCTGATAGGACCCAACAGCAGTAGAGGTTCATAAATGAAGAATTAAATGAGGAAGGAGTGAAGCTGATAGTGAGGCAATGAGATGGACAAAGAGCAACAGATATGTGGAATATCTATTTGCCAGCAAGAAAGTCAGCCCTGCAGTTATCAGAGATGAAAACCTGCTAGACAGCAAGCCAAGACTCAATGAAATCACTAATAAATTAAACATTGCAGATTTACTGTGGTGCACTTGTGGATAACAAATTAATACACTAAAGCTGAGACACTCCTCAAGAGCCAAATCATGCAAATATTTAAAACTATATTAGTATTAATCTTGTCTATTACAGTAACATCCAAGAGGCAGGAGCATGAGCAATGTGCTGTGCAAATACAGAGCAGCACAGAGCCTTTGCCCTGGGGATTATCCCTCTTCCTAACTCTCACTGGGAGTTTATCTCTGTACAGAGGCTAACAATCTTTTCTTTCCTATGATTATAAACACATTTTATCTTCAGTATCTACTCACATGATGCAATAGCACTACTTCAGTGTGATAAAGTCAGCTTAACAGCAGAATTTCTGGATTATGATCCCTGGCTAGTACTACTCAGCAGGGAAGGCCATCAGCTACAGTGATGCATTTGCAGGATTTTGCCACATCTGATCCAAACTGTGGCTGATCACACTAAGCCAGTTGGTTTTCCAAACTTACCTGCTATAAAAAAGATGTTCATGATGCTGGGATTGAAGGAATGTGGGGAGATTTCCCCCCACACCTTTTATTTAACTGTGTTTTTTTTGAAGTGTAACAGAGACCCAGTGAATCACCTCAGGAGAGGAGCAATTCCAGCTCCCCTCAACAATGTAAAAAGCTGTGATTTTTCTCTTTCTCCGGCCACACTGTGATTGTGATGGACTATGTTTGTTTTTCTGTTTTGTTTTCACATGAGCTGGCCTGCCCTGTGTCTCTCTTTGTGGCTTCTCCTAACTGTTGTTTTCCTCGGTGCCACTGAGCCTTCTGCCCCGTGCTGTCATTTCATTCCTATTATTAGGTTTGTTTTGTTGCACATATCAGAAATGAAAAGGCTGGTGGTTACAAGGGAAGCTTGTAATCAGCACCGAGTTCACCCCACAGTGCCAAAACTCACTCTGTGTGTGTGTGTGAGAAAAAGAAATTGTTGTTGCAGCAAGGAAAGGAGACGGGAGGGAGACAGTAAAACAAAAGCTGTGCTTGGTCTTGTTTAAGATTTTTTCCAAGCCATGGGCTTCTTTTGATACTACAAAACCCCAGACATTTCTCTGAAAACAGAGGGATTTTATAACATCATCTGAAGTAAGAAAACGAGGCAATGGAACCTATATGTAAACAGTCATTAATAAGCTCTAACCTTCAAAGAAGGTAATTAATTAGCTCCAGTACTGTGCTGTCACCCTTCAGAGAGAGCAAAATGTATAATGGGGGTGTGATGGAGTCCAAAAAGCACCAGGCACTTGTAAAGTCACTTTTCATGATGCTAAAAGACTAATAATTCACAATGTTGATTTCTAATCATATAAACTTGTGCCACTATGAACAGCCATTATACAAATCCATCCCACTGTCACTTCCCTCTAATATAAATAGCTGTTTGCAATAAATAAAAATTTTTTAAAAATCACTTCAGAAACAGAAATACTTTGTGGAAAGCTAGAGTTAGTCAGAGATTTGCAGGATGGGGAGGGCAGGCACGGTGCTGCTGCCTGCAGGACTCTCAGTGTGCTCTGCTCTCTGGGAAGGGAGAGTGGGGGTGATGACACACAGCCCAATTCAGCAGGGAAACCTCATAATTATGTTCCACGAGCAGCTCTCCCAGGGCAGATGATGGACTCACTTTGGCAGCACTAATGACTGTGGCAGTGTAAGACTGAATGTTGTCTCCACAGGCTCCACCACGGGACTGATGGCATCGGATCAGCTACAAGAAGAAAGACAGCAACCAAGTCACTACTATTAAACTACACAAACCCAGAACCCATTACCAGAGCTCTTATTTATCATGTACAGTGGTGTGTTTTTTCCTACAAATAGCAAAAAGCCCTGCTGAGACACTTAACCCCTTTTTATAATCTTCTGGGTGCCACCCAGACTGTCGCGTCCCCCACTCCAGTTTTCAATTACCAGATGAGTACTCAGGAAGAATTCATAAACTTTGAAATGGTGGGATTTTTGGTCTGGCAGCAATACCACAAATAAATTTAAATAAATATAATCAAAAGCTTTAGCCATGTATATGTAACATTAAATATCAGCCATTCTAAGAACCCGAGTGTGGCTTTCCCCTCCTTTTTATGACAAGCAAGCAAAGAAATGACAAAGGAAAAGAGTTGTTTGAAACTTTGCATTTAATAGATTAAAGGAATGTACATGGGGTTTGCTTTTTATTGCCTTCCTTCAAAATCAATAAATCAAGACTCTTGTACCTGCCATCACCCTACAAAAGTAGGTTTTGCCTTTGAACCCTAACTAACAATAGAATCTGTGCTTCTATGCAAAATTAGAAAAATATATAGATATTTGTTGCTTGCACACAGAATATGTTGCCTGTTTAACTATGTGAGCTAGAGAAAATTTGAAATTACTGTAAGATGTATTTGTTCCTACAGGCTTTTCTGTCCTGCTTATATTTAAATATGTAAATAAAAATACCTAAATTAGGGAAAGCCCAGAGTGAATTTACCTGGGATCACACAACCCATTTAAATTCCCTTTGTGATCTAATTCTTTTGCTGATATTTTGGCAGTAATACTTTTTTAATCCCATGCTGACCTGGGTTAAGTTTTCCAGCATCAGCAAGGTGTGGCACTAAAGGGAAGGCAGGCCTGAATTTGGGAAGAAATCAGCTGTGCTGGAGGAGGTGTAACAGCAAATACATTCCTAAAATCTGCCTCTGATAATTTCTGGCTCAGCTCTAGAAACAGCTTCTCCAGTCACAGGTGGAAGGGAGAAAAAACATCTGCTTTGAAATAAAAATAAGGCACTAGGAGCCGAATTTAGGCTTCACTTCAAGCTTTAAATACACAACCACTCCTCTGGGTAAAAGCAATGATCATTTCTTTCCTTGGGGATCTATTTTCTTTATCTCTAGAAAGAAGAAAAAGTCTTTAAAATTTTTCTTCTTTTTTTCCTGGAGCTTAACTTTTTCCAAGATGTTCAAAAGTGGGCAATTTAATGCTATTTTCTAACCTTCAGAATGTATTGCTGAGTTAGCTCAGAATATTGCTGTGTTAGACCCAGCCTCTGTCCAGACTCAGTTTCCCCAAAGAGAATTTAGGAAGTGTTTTTTTGCCTACCTTCAGAAGTGTCTGTAATTAAATGCTTTAAACTTTTAAGGCACAAAATGAGTTGATTATTGAGTTACCTCACTGAAAACACATGTTGATGGCTGTCTTCTGTGCCTTCCAAGTCCCTTAAATTGAGCTTAATCAAATGTGCAAAGATCTAATATTTTAAAATACTTAGGTCTGTCATTTTAATGCAACTCCTACAGACTTTCTTTTGCAAATATCTTCTTCCTGAGATCTTTTCTTTTTTTTTTTTTTCCCCCAATATATACAAAATCAAGAAGTATTTTTTGAGATCAAAGCCCTCCTTACCTTATTTTCTGCATAAGCAAGCCAACGGCTTCCAAGAGCAATAGGATTCATGTTTGGCCCTGGACAAGGATAGCAGCCTGCAAAGTTTGAAAAGGCAACATTAAGAAATAACTTAATGACCACTTCCAAAGAATTTTATTTATTGCCAAGAAAACAAAAAGTCTAAACAAAAGCCTTTCAGTTGCTAAAATCACTCAGTGGATGCTTGCATTTTTGTTTCTAGAGATAAGGCTGTGGTTAGATGAGCTATTTGGAACATTTAATTATGTGTAAATATTCATTTCTCCTTATGGTTGCATTTTTAAAGCCATTTTGATATAAAAATGACATTCTGGGGTGGAGGAATATTGATGTTTGACCAATTGGTTTTGTATCTTCACATTTTAATTAATTTTATTTGATTGACACCTTTCTGTTGGTGAACAGTTAGCTCACTTCAAGCTCTTCCAGATTTTTATTGTATGAAAGGATGTATTGTGCTCTTGGTTTCATTTTTAATAGTTCTATATACAAGTCCTTAGCCTTTCAAAATGCTTTTGGTTTTGATTTTAACAATTCTATATACAAGCCCTCAGCCTCTCCATGCACTTTTGCACAAACTTAACTTTACACAGTGGGAAAATTCGTAATTCCTTTAAAATTGGTGGCAATGTTTCCACTGTTCACCTGCTTTCCATTACCTTTACATTATCATTAAAAATCGATTTATACATATGGATAAAAATGAGCACAGAAAAGAGAATTTTTCCTGAGGATTAAAACATGTAAATACCTGTAAGAGAAAAATAGCTGTGAATGAAAACATGAGAAGGCTTAAAATTAATCAGGCCCATAATAAATGGCATTTCATCTATACAGTCTTTTAAAAATGTATTTTTATAAAATGTTATAAGTAAAATAATTTTTTATAAATAAAAATTTAGAATTTAAAAATATACATTTTTACATTAAAAAATAAGGAGGAAAGAACAGGGGGAAGAAGTAAGCTATCGAGCAAATGGTTAATCTCAGTTTTCATCAGTTCTTAGGCTAATACAGTCAATTTAGCCATTTAAATTCTCTCACTGATTGGCCAAGAAACAAAATATTGAAGACCTTACAGACATGTGTGTCTGATTTAAAGGAGCCCTGGGCAGCCCGAGCTGAGGCACACAGCATTTCAGAACACATACAACACCACTTTTATACAGTGTAAGGCTTAAAATCCTAAAGAAAAAAATGAAAAATAAAACCCAGCCACTGCCAGCTCAGCTTTCTATTTTCTAGAAAACTTTATTTTCTAAATCTCTCATCTGAGACTGCTCTGCACCCACAGCAAGGAAAAGCAACCCGATCTCTGTAAATATCCAGGTCTTTTCCAGCAGGCTCCAAAAGAGCCCAGAACATTTCCTGAGGCCAGCAGAACCTCCAGAAGCAGAATAGTTTTGTTTTCCACACGTGCAAAGCGGTGAGCAGGCGTGTGGGAGGTGTTAACACCTTTCTGGAAGTTGAAATGGATATTTGACAACACTTCGGATGCGTTTTTGGGCCCGCGTAGGCCCCGCCGAGATAAACAAACCCTGGATTTCGTTTTCCTTTTGCATGAGGGTATTGCAAAATTCCAAAGATCCCAGCGAGCTGTTTCAAAGGTCAGAAAGCAAGGGAAGGAGAGAATTAATTCATCCAACTAAACCCATCTCAGGCAGAAGCCAGTGAGGGTTTTGTGAGGCCTTATCGCCGGCCTGATCTCAGGAAGGAAAACGAATTCTGAAGAGATGATGCCACAATTGTTATTGCATTCCAGGAGTGCATAAAATGTGGGTAGCCAGAGCCTCTTAAGGAACAAAGCAAGCAAAAAAAAAAGGTTGTAAATACAGCCCTGGGTTGTAAATACAAACGTGTTCTTCCGATGACATTATAGATCAGGAGCGGTGAGGTTTTAATGCTGATTTCTGCCTCGGCAATTCTTATCTGGGTCAGGAAAGGAATTTGGGTCCCTCAAACCTTTCTTTTACCTTCCCTTTTATGTATAAAATACAGCACTAAAAGTTGTCAGATGATAATCCTGGTCATGTAAATCTCTACAGTGACTTTAGAACCAGTGACTTGTGTTTCCCAAATTCGTAATTTCTCCTTGCAGGAGAAAACTAAAGGAGTCTCAGCAATTCAACAACTCGCAGCAGAAAACCAAGTCCTGCTTGGAAAAGGGAGCTGTTCTCAATTACTTCAGTGAACTGAAGTCATTGAAGAACTGCAAAAAGAATTCTTCAAATCCAAAAGTGATCACTGAACAGAAGAGTTACTTAGAAAAGCTGGGACTGCCCTCCCCAAACCCACTACCCGTGGTTTGTCCCATGAACTGAGCTCAGTCAATCAGACTCCACACACAAATCAGCCAATTCTAAGAATAAACCCCACAAAGGTCAACAATTCAGTTGGTCCTAAATTCTACTCTCTGATACGAAAAACAGAAAAAAAAAAAAAAAAAAAAAAAGGAGCTATTTCCTCCCTTTCTTTTCTTTGCAAGTCTTTGCATTCTGGAAACTTGCAGCAGCACAAGGATAAACAAAGGGTTATATTTTATGGGAAGGAAAAGCAAATTGTTTTTCTGCTTTCCAAAAAAACAGCTGGAGTCAGCAGAACATCATCTATGAGGCAAATGGAAAGACAGACACGGCGTGACCCATCGAGCTGGGCCATCCAATCCTCACCAACCCCACTCTCTTAAAGATTAACTTCTATTTCTACCAGATTTCCAAACAACAGAGGAAAAAGCCATTCTAAGCAATAACAGCAGCAACTTTAGCGTGTTTACAATAGGAATGAACATAACGAGAATGCAGAACTAACTGTCAAGAAGACCAAAGTTTCCAAGTTTTAATGACAGCATGGAGAGGTCATCCAAGAAAGGATCACTCAGGGAAAGTCCTTCTCAAAGTGCAGCAAACCAAGCAAGTACTAAAAAATATCTGATCTTAGAACCAGCTTAACTGGGCCTATCACTCCCAAAAATATAGGTGAAAACCTACTGGAAACTACTTCATAACTTTTGAGTACACAGTTATCTTCTGCCACTGTGCAGAGGCAAAGCTGGGAAAAAAGGAAGAAAAATTGCAGTTTTGAAAATCAGAATCAAAGTCCAAGTTTTTCTGCTTATTTTATCAAGTTCCTACACCCAAAAATTCCAACTGGTGCTGCTCTAAGGAACAGTGAGGAATAAGAAATGGGCTCCAGGATCCCTCTGACGAGGAACCTGGCTAAGGACACCCTGGGATCTGATATCCTGTGCCTTAGTTTCCCACTTCCAAGATGTAAATTTTATCTTTAGCCCCACAGGTAAATTCTTCAGTGTTACAATTTCCCAATTCCTTCCCTTTTTTTCTTAAAGATTTAAAGGAGATACAGAAATACAATATTTTCTCTAAAAAAATCTGATGTTGACAGCCAGAACTTGTCTAAGCTAATTCAGGGTTTATTTTCAGTTTGCAGAATTCCTTATCCAGAGAATGATTTTATTACTTTTTCAAACCTCACTAGAACACACTGTAAAATGATATCTGATTGCAAATTAATACCTGAATTAATAAAGCCGAGGGAATGAAAAACCAAATCAGAATCACCTAAACATGGCTTTCCTTCAAACACATCCCATCATGTTTATCTTAAGACACTACTGGTTGATTTTTAATTTCACAGCACATTACAAGATCTTTATTCCCTACAACAATATTTATAGTCCAGAAAAAAAAAAAATCTGGTTTTGGTATTTTCCAGACTTTTATCCCCTCTATCTTGACTTTGTTCTTACTTTCTAATGAAAAACATTTTAAAGTTCTTTTCTGTCTTGTTTTAGTCTTTTTTTCTCTATCAGTTTAATAGGAAAACTTTCTTTTCCCATCATTTTCTCTGCTTTCTTTTCCCCAGTTCTCTCCAATTTCCTTTGCAGTTGTACATACTCATCCTTTTTTTATAATTAATTTTAATTCACTGATTCTTAGGGGGGGAGTTTTAATGGATATGCCACACGTTGTACATGTGAGGAATCCATAGAGGAGTCCAGTTTTATTTCAAGCTGAGGGCATGGGCAGTTATTAATACAAAAATCCCCAAATCAGGCAGAAATGGCATCTTCTGGGACACAGGGAATGCCATGAAGGCAGAGATTCCCAGGCTCACCTCCATCCTAAGGAAACCTTCCTGATTTCTGAAGAAACAAGGATTTTTCTGTTCAGTGCCCAGCAAGGTTCATTAAAGATGACAGATGACAGCTGAAGTGTCCAGTTTTAGTGAACTGTGTTTCAAACACAGTTTTCTAAACAAATTCCAAACAAAGTAACTCATTTCAACTGAAATTCTTTGCCTTTAATCATACAAAGGACTTGCTGGATTATCACTTCAAAAATCAGTAAAGCAGGGTCATTGTGTATTTTTAAATAAATACCTCCAAGAACCCACTGAAGTGATGCTACTTCTCTAATAATCAATCTGTAATTCTTTTCTGGGTCTTACAAAACACGGAGGTCTCCAGGGGAATGGAATTACAAAACTCCATCCTCAAGCCTTGCAGTGCAGAGCAGCCAGATCCATGACAGAGAGCACAGAGAGGGAATTGCAATAAATAATGGGTAGAGTGATACTGTTGTAGCAAAAGCTTTGTTTATTTCAAGGAAAACAAATCAGAGAAGTTGTTTTATCTAATATTTTTTTTGGTTGGTTGTTTTGTGGTTTTGGTTTTTTTAGCAAACCAATTTTTTTGTTGTTTATAAACTGTATAAAGCAATATTGTTTATAAATTCCTCTGGGTTCCTTCTAGATGAAAGGCACTGTGTAAATATTACTCTCACACTGTCACATACTTTCCAAAATTCTTCTATTGTTCTTGTACTTCCTTCTGTACAAGTATCACCCATAAAATGGAGCAAAAGAGAAAAGGAGCAGGATGGACCCACTGGGAAATCAGGTCTGCTACCCAGGGCCTTGTTTTCTTACTTATTTATTATTATTATTATTATTATTATTATTATTATTATTATTATTATTATTATTATTATTATTATTATTATTATTATTATTACTACAGAAATCTCCTTCCCTGTCCACTCCACCATGGCAGTTTGAAGCATCTGCACTTTGATGATCCCAGTGGATCCCTTCCAACTCAGGAATTCCATGATTTTATGATTTTACTGTTACTCCACAGGTTCAAGCACAATCCAGAGCTTTTACTAAAAATATCAGTTCATGTTCGTTAGGCCTGGCTGTTTAACTTAGCACCAATTTGATTGATTTCAGGACAATGCTTAATCTCAGGTTTTCTTTTTTTTGCTCAGACTTGGACAGTGACAAATAATAAAAGTTGCCACTGAGGTTGTTGTTTCTGTGCAGGACAATGTCAGATGGCTTTGTTTGCCCTTTAACACTAAGGATTTGGATGCTTTAGATAAAAATAACTTATATAGAAACAAAGAGCACTTCCTGGTTTACATCTAATTTATAAAACTGTCAGAGCCAGGAGATATGACAGACAGACATCTTGTGGACTGAGGCCTCTGTTGTGGCTTTATGCAGCTTTACTGTTGTATTTACACTTTCCTGCAGTGGAGCAAAAACCTCCTGCAAGCACCAAAGCCATTTGTTCCCATAAATCCACCACGGTGCCCTAAAGACCTGTCCAAAAAGTGTTTCAGCATTATCCTGGAATGGTGAGACACAGATTCCCACAAGCAGGAAAGAACCATTCTTATAAATAACACTGTTCAAAAAGAAAGAACAAAATTAAATCAGCATTTTACAGAGAAAAACACCTTCAAGGGATAGATGCTCATCTAGATGAGGGTGTATAAAAATTAAAAGTGCTCATAGCAACAGGAACATACTTGGCTCTTCTTCACTGATCAAGAAAATCCTGTGACTCAGGAGCTCCCTTCCCACCTGCCCTGAGGACTTTCGATCTGAGCTGATCCCCCACAGACAAAGGAATCCTGTCAATTATTATCTCGTGTGGGATAACCAGGAGAAATGCCCACAGCTGAGAGGGAAACACACACAACTTCTTGAAGAATGTGACTCTTCAGGCATTAAACCTCTTCATAAGACACCAATGTTTTTTACTTCAATGTCAAGAGCTCCAACTGCTTCTCGGGAGCCCGTCGGGGAAAGGAATTCCAACAGAAGTGTCCAAAAAACCTCCAAGATTTCCAGAGCAGCCCTGTGACAAACTGAAACCACCAAATTATTCTCCTTGCACGTGAATGCGAGAGCAAACAGCAACCCCAAAGCCAAACTGCAGATTAGAGCATCCAACACCATTTGGTTTGGGGGTTTTATTTACTTGGAGAGGTGCAGGGCATTTAACATCCACTGCCTGATTTTTGGCTTGTGGTGAGGAGAGCCCTTTTGAGACTTTCTATACAATAAACTACTCTGACTAAAATCTGCAAAATTACCTCTCAGGGCTCTACAGAAGAGCATCAATAGAAATGTGGTGCCAGCTAATGGCTGCAATAACTGTCTCCATCCCTGGGGAATCATGGATGGAGAATATATCAATATGAGGAGTGGAAGGGCCAGGGAAGCTGAGCAGGCCCTCGTTATCGGACACAGGGATGATGCCACATGCATGATGTTATCTGGGAGGATCTTTACTCAGGGCCCAGGGGGTGGGCAGGATATTCTTTATGGAGAAGGAAAGTATCCATCAGGCCATACTCATAATCATCAGTGTTGCACTAAGTAAGCAGTTTTGGGGTGAGGTGCACTGATGGAATAGAAATCAATGGAATTCAGCTTTTCTGCAGGTTTTGTTTAGAGCAAAGTAGGAGCAAAAAAAGCCTGAGCATCACTTTGGTTTCTGATCCTCCAGTCACGTGCAGAAAAGGCCTGGAGGGAAATCTGAAGTGAACCACAATAAAACTATGAGCTTTTTAAAAATCTATTTAAAATCCACACTTTGACACTCACAGTTAGTGAAGGAAACACATTCTTAACATAAGCATCAAATGAATTAATTTTTTTTTTTCCAGTTTGGCCACATGAGCACCTAAACCAGTGCAGGATGTGAAATTCCTGCTGGGCTTTCTCCTCCCCTTGGTGTCTTTTCTTAGGGAAAAGGAGCTGGCTCAAAACAGGAGGAGAGCAGTGATGGATGGAAGTGACTGCCATGAGACTGATGTTCTGCCTTCTCCTAGCAGACATTTCAAAATCAGAACACCCCACAGGGTAGATTAGGGGATATCCTGGTAATTTTTCTACAATAGTTACAGCATGTTTTCCCTCCAAGTTTAAGCACCTGTCTTAAATTCCCTCTCCCAGCCTGGAGCACCTGTACACTGAGGTTTTGTTACAAAAAGCACAAATAAAACGTGTTGGCTCCCTGCCATCCAAGTCAAATCAGCACATTTCCATGTAATCCCATGCTGGGGAAAAACAAAGGTTGGTTCTATGTCAAACTTGCTCAGGAATAATCAGGAAATGCAGGAATTAAAACATTCCAACAGCAGCACGAACTTGACCATCTACATCCTGAATATTTTATGGTATATTTATTGTAACAATATATTAAGCTACACATCCAACCACAAAAACAAAAACAGAAAGACAAATACTCCTCATGTGCACGGCAGCTGCATTAGCATTTCTGAGGAACTTCAGAATTCCTGACACTGCTTTTTAATTGGACATTCTGCATTTCATTTCTGTGTATAAATAATCAACAGAACAGAACCAGAGCTTCTGCTTCATGTTTGTGCTGTCTCAGTGAGGTTCTAAGGCTCCCACACCACTTAGCTGATATGGATGGAAGATGTGATTTCCACACCATCACTAAATCTTCTGGGAAAAAAAAAGATTTTCTTTTCCCTAAAAGTAACAGAAAACCCTTCAAAGAGTCAGTGATCCTCAGTGCTATTTCTGACCCTGGTGCCCTCTCTTCTGACCAAAACCAGTCAGAGAATCTTTCTCATGCTGTCAAATTCTCTGGGCAGGCAGTGACATCCTCACAGCTGAGGTGCACCAGCATCACTCTGGACAGGACACAGGCTGTCCCAATAATGCAAACAAAAAAGCCTCTGAGATCTTTGCCTGAGCTTCCTTTTCAGGGATTTCTATTTTTTTTTTAATTGATACTGGCACTGTCCTTTAATAATTTTATTTTTTTTTAAAAAAAGGCACAGCCAAAGAAGGCAGTTGTGGCCAGTTGGCTGCCTCCCAGAAATCCCTGCAGCTAACGAGGGAGCTCATTTACATCCAATTTCAAACACATCAGAGGAATTTAAGCCTTTAAAGATACACTCTCAGGTCGAGGAGATTTCAGCACATGAAATGGGAAAGCTCAGACAAAAGCTCTGCTGCAGCCTCAACATGCCAGGGCACGGCCCCTGCCTGCCTGGGAGCAGGATCCAGGGAATGGTTGAGCTTGGGATCCTCAGAACAAGTCCCAAATTCCATAAATTCAGGGAAAAAACAGAGTTCTGCCCACTGACACCATGTCAGAGCCCACACCCAGCTGGCAGGGCACAGGGAAGGGCTGTGGTGGCTCCAGCTCTGAAATGAGCCCCAAAAATGAGCTGATCCTTAATTAAACCAGAAAACAGTTTCAGAAAATCCTGAGTTTCTCATATTAAAAAGCAGCACAGCTGGAGAAATACTCTGACATTAGTGACATTTCAGGAATTTTTGGATATTTTTAAAAAAATAATTTGGTCATTATCTCCAAAAGTATTATTTTATCCTCTTTAAATTCCACAGCTGTTCCATAAAACACACAGCAAATGAAAGTTATGGTTAAGAATAGAGTATCCCTGTTCCTCAAAATTAACTTCAAGGCATTCATTTTTAAAAATAAAATGCAGTGTCTTTTTAAAAAAACCCAACAAAACAACAAAATAAGCCCAAAAAATCTCAGAATACACATTAAACTGAGGGGTTTTCTTTCATTTTGGTCTAAAATAAAGCAAGGCTTGTATCCTAATTCTTTTTGATGAAACAAAGGGGAGTGATGAACAGGACACAAATCAGTCCTTTGCCATTTGGATCTTGTCACTGAATCCCAGCAGATTCCCAGTATCTCACATCCATGGATAGGAAGAAACTGACACCTATTGGCAACTTTAATATTACTGCATGAAGCTGCTTCCCCTCAAACTGTGACAAGAAACAGCTTCTCCTAAAGAAATTTTTTTTAATAAATACAGAGATAATATAAAAAAACAATTTAAACTTTTCTCATTGTGACTGAAAATACATCCAGAAAAAATGCAGACTCTTTTTAATACTAAAACTCTGACCTTTCTCAAGTAAATTATGAACTGTAAGGACACATGAAAAAGCCCAACGTGCTTACAGAACAACAAAAAATGAACAGTGGGTAGGTCACTGTTGATGTGGTTTAATTGCTGCTGATGTGATAACCTGGAACTCCCACCTGAGGCTTTTACACATATTTGTGCAAAATGAACAAAAGAATTGTTCAGCTACTGATGGATGGCAGTGTGGGTACCCTTTACAATTAGCTACAGCAATAATAAATATAAATAAGAGTTAAAAATTCACAGAGTAGCATTTGGGTTTGGGTTTTTGTTGGCTTTTTTTTTTTTTGAAGCAAGTTTTCCTGAAGCTCCAAATGATTAGAAATAAAGAAACAAGGAAAAAAGAAATTTGTTCTGTCCACCTCTGAGCCCAGAATTGTACGTACTGGTAACAAAGAATTTTTTGGTGAAAGTGCAGCTGTCAAAGGCGGCGATTTTCTCCTGCAGGACCACAACGAGGATTCTGAAAATACAGAAATGGAACATCCACTTGAGACATTAAATGCATTGGTTTAAAGATTCAATATCTAAATGTAATTATTTCCAAAGCATCAATATGAACTCCGCAGTGATGAAGTGCCAGGTTACCAATCCCTGGCAGTTATTGAGGGCTCTCTCTCTCCCCCAACCACATCAACTCCACTTCAGGAAGTGCAGGCTCTGATCCACAGCAGCACAGCACTTTTGTGATACAGCTCTTGCAGTCAAAGCTCCATTAAAAAGCAAGAATGGAGCTGCAGAGACCCTGAATTACTCTCACTCAAACAACAATTGGCAGAACACGAGCTAAATATGAAATAATCCCATTGCCCATCTCAGTGCAAATAAACACATTTTATTTACTAAAAGCAAGGGGAGAGTGCAACACCAAGAACATCAGCACACAAGAAAGAGCTGAGAGAAGCAGAATTTGGGTCAATTAGCAAATTGATGATGTATGTTTATGTGTTTGCTTGTAGATTACACACTTTTGTTGTAAAGGCCAAGAACAACAGGGTAACGATGCAGGAACACAGTGCTGCCTCAAAAATGAGCCCAGAAATACAAATGTGGAAGCAGAGCAGCATCTTGGAAGTTTTAGAACCAGGGAACACTTTTTTCCCACACTGATGACTTCCCAAAATCAAGTTTTTAAAAGCTTAACATGAAAGAAAAACCAACACATAAAACCAACACATAAAACCTACATTTAGCAATATGACATAATAATCTGTTATTCTCTTATTAGGCAGACTGTGAGAAAGTATTTTTTAATTAGCTGTCAATACCGAGCATTATTAAATATTATTTTAATAGTTTTAATTGTAAAGATACAACGTGGAAAAAAAGTAATCACATCTCTCACTGACTAAAACACACACCTAAAGCTTCTTGTGAACATTATGATTGTGTGTTACAGCCTGGAACAGTCACCTTTGAAAAGGGGATGAATCATCTCAGTCTCAACTCATATCCTTGGGGAAAGGGGGATGATTATCTCCCAGCAGTGTGAAACCAGCCCATAACCCCTTTTTCCCTTTTTTTTATCTGTTTTGCCACAAGAATATTATGGCATCCCATGAGAGCTCAATACCTGTGAAGGACTACAATAAAATCAAAATATACACCTTCCCCCCTGCTTGCTGATGTTTTTATATAAATGAAATTTATAAAGAATATAAATTAGTTTTGGACGTAGTAGTAGTTTTAGTTAAGAGACATCTTCCAATTGCTCAAACTGCAGGAGAGAAAAACAGAAGAAAATGTATCAATTCTAACTTGTACTTTGTCTAAAATAAAGGAAACCAATGAATTATGGGAAGGCTTTGGAGGTGGAAGTGTAATGTGTATATATTGAAATATATGGATACCTATGGATATCTGATGGGAATATATCCCAGTCCTGGAGATTTTTGTTTTCTCCTCCTTGAAGACACTGTCTTTCTGCAGAAATGAATCCCCCAGCTGGATGATCCCAGAGGATTTATTGATCTATTTATTTCAAGTAGCAGTTTACACTTAGCTGCACAAGTTTGATGCACACTCATCTGCAACAAAGCCAGGCACAAAACCCAAATCATTCTGAATTTTCCAAAGATTTGTGTTATTATTTACTGAAGGACCATCCGTTCTGGCATGGTAATATGGATTTCCAAAGAAATGCAGTCATTTGTTCATCCAGGGCTCTCCCTTTACCCCAGGAATTGGATTGCACCACTCCCCCAGGGTACTTGAGGCCACAGTGACTCATGGCAGTAATGGGAGGGTGAAGGGAGCAGGAACATCAGCAGGGCTTGGACCAAAGTCACCACTCCAAATTCTCCCAGCCAAGGGATCAGCAGGATCCTCACACAAGGATCCTGGGATTTCTCTTCTGCCTTAAAAAGATGTGGCAAACTACAAAGCAAACCACAAATTCCAGTTCTGTGTGTCTGGGAGAGATGGGGATTTCACATTAACTCAGCAAAATTTGATTCCATGGACACAACAGATGCTGTTCAGTTGGAACTCTGTGATCCTCAGCCTCCAGAGCCATTTTCTCTCTATCCCAGCCCAGAGATGCTGCTTTGTTATTTGACTCACTGGAACATTATTCCCTGCAAACCACAGACTGCACACCAGGAATGTTTTGGATGTGCAGGGAGGCAAAATCTGACAGCCCAACACAAAGAAGAGAGACATAAACTCCTTAGAGCTCTGTGCTGTTTAAACTCTCTGTGATCCCATTTCCCCAGCTGTAGGTGGATCATCGAGGATTTCAGTGATTCCTGCTCACCCTTTAGCACAACTGAAAGAAGCTTAAATGATTTTTTTGGTTTGAGCTTCTTAAACCAAAGCCATGGGTGGAAGCACACTGATGCATTCCAACTGAAATACTCCTTGAGAAACAGAGAGCCAGAGCTGTGCTGACAGGAGAGCAAGAAAAAGAAAATCAGGGATGTCATATACCAGAAATTGTATTTATTACCAAAATCTGGCATGCCCTAACACACAAGGAATGCAGAGTGAGCACCCTTACCTTTTATTGCAATGCAGGTCATAAATAGGAGTTTTGAACTGGATGGACTTGACCATCTCTCCTGTTCTCAGGGAATACAGATCCACACAGCAGTAGGGGGGGCTGGTGCTGAAAAGAATAAAAAAAAAAAGAGATTTTAATGGAAATCCGGATATTTTAAAAACTGGGGTTTAATTCTTTCAACCTCCTTATGTTGCTTAGGAGAAGTCACAGAACCACAGAACTATTAAGGCTGGGAAAGACCTCCAAGAACATCGAGTCCTGCACCCAGAATTCCAGCAATCCCAGCAGAATCCTGGAAAATAAAGGGTCAATATAAACATTCTGCATTAAGAAGGAAAACTGAATTATGAGCTCCACGATGACCATCAACTTGTATTGTGCAACTGATTATCAAACAGGGGTTTTTTCCTGGTGGTTTCTTTTCCCATCAGTAAACCTATGGAAGTTTTAAACCACCTCCTAGTACAAAACTACTCCTCCGAGTAACTCTTCTACAGGGAGGACTCTCCTCAGAGCAGCAGCTGAGCTGCCTGACTCAGGCTGGAGATGGAGACACCTCACCCAGAATTTACATTACATCCCTGATGGACTTTTGTTTGAACCGGACCGATCTTTTCAACTGCTTTGTGTCACTTTTATCATTTTCATATAAATAAAAGCTTGAAGGCCATTTCTTAATAAAAAGGTTGAGTGGGAAAAGTGCTGAGTGTTCGATAGGGCTGAGGAAGGCAGTGGTGGAAACCCTTTTAGAGGCTGAGGAGAGGCTTTGATGTGGCAGCTCCGTTCCACAACACCTTTCTCCCCCTCCAAGAACGCATTAAAACCTTGGCTATTTCTAGGTCAAGGAATATGAAGGAGCACAAATTGCCAGCTGTACAAACATATCCTGAGCATTGGTAAAAGAGGGTGTTCCCCCCTGCCTGTATCTGTTTTATTTTACAGAGTTTCACACAATTCCTGCCCCAGCACTCGCTTGTCTCTTGGATCTGCTCAAGCTGCTCGAGAATTTTCTGGAAAGCTGGAGGACAAATGCCAACTGTTTATCCTCAATCCCTCAAGATAATAAAATGGCTTAGACAGTAATGTATAATAGACAGTAATGTATAATAGACAGTAAATGCACAGCAAGACAACTGTCAGCAAAATAAGAGAAAAAACTTTTTTGATATTTTGCCTGCTGAAATTTTTCCCAAAATATACATTTTTCTAGGCTAATAACTAGAGGGTGCAATTTATTACTCCAAGCACTTCAAAGGCCCTTCAAAAAACACCTTGAAACCAGTGAAACTCGAGTCGGTTCCTTCACATTAAAGTTCACTGCTGCTCGAAAACACAGAAAGCCACTGCAAGATCTATGTACAAACTTTTTAAAATTAGGTGATTTATTACCTCTAGCAAGTTATAATTGATAGGAGGGGAATTTCAAACCAGAAATCTCCAAAGTAGATATAGCCAAAATTACATCAACACACTTAATAGTGATTACTATTTCCACATCAGCCTGTTTTGAACAATTTTTCCAGTTTATGGGTAATAATTCTGTCACTCAAATGCCTAATTATTATTATTATGGCTTAATTACTAAGATCTCTTGGCTGATCATGGTAAGACCATTCTACCAATGCTTTTGTCAACCACACTGGGTAAAACCTTGAGTTCAAATGCCAATAACCAAGGAATATCATGGAATCACAGAATTCCAGACTGGGTTGGGTGGGAAGGGACCTTAAAGTTCATCCAGTTTACAGAGACACCTTCCACTATCCCAGGTTGCTCCAAGCCTTGTCTCCTGGCCTGGAATATTTCACATGGATAGGTCAGAAATACTCTGAAATTCTGTCAGAAATAAAATTCTTGTGAATTAATCCCTTAGTCTACCAACAAATATTCATTATGTATCCTGCTCGTTCAAACAGCTGCAGAGAGATCAACAATTTCTTTAAAGGTAACGGACACAAATCCCCCAACAACTTTAAAATGTGGCAATAATAAATGTATAAATACACTCAGGCCTTTGTATCTTCTTCTCTTTGAGTGCTGCAGTGCAGGGATGGAGGGGAAATAGCAGATGCCTCGTCCAGCTGGCACTTGGTGACATCTGTGCTCGTGCCCCACGACAGCATCACCTCCTCCCAGATCTGCTGGGTCCCACCGTGGCAAAAAAGCTCTGTGCAAAGAGCACAGAGACAAGCACACCACTCAAAGCATTTGTGATTTTTTTTAATGGAAAAAAAAAAATAAAAAAGGAGAGGAGTGATGGAATCAACACGAGGCCAATTTTTCTGTGCCGTGAAGGCTTTGCTGTCAAGAGTTGATTTTCCTCCACCCTGAACATCCACTTAAAAAGAGATGGACATCAGGGACAGGTTGGTCTCATGAGTCTAGAAAGGAAAAACAAACCCCAAACTTGGAGGTGTAAAACTGAAATAAAACTTTTGCTGGGGAAGCTGCCCTATATATGAAATGCTCTTTGGGTTTTCCCGTCAATTGTGGCCTTAAATAAAATCATCTTTTGCCAATATCACTGCATTTTACACCACCTTCACAAAGCTTTTTTAAAGCACAGACTTATTTTTATTAATTACTTTTGGTGCCTTTAAGAGGAGATAAAAGTATTCAAACTTACACTGAAATCCTATTCAAAGTAACTGTATGATTCAAAAATAGATTTTGCTGTAAATATTAAGTTGCTAAGAACCTGAAATGGAATATCATTTCCAAACTTGCAGAGACAACAGGAGAGAGAAAAGTGACAGCAATTCCAAGGCACTGGCTGTTCAAGGTATACCCCAAGGATGTGCACAGCAAACTACTCCACAAAATGTTGGGGGTTTTTTATTTATTACTCCATTAAATCTACCAATAAATTGCTGGGGGAAAAAGGCTATTTCCATGTGGGAATGAGGAAGATGCTGACAGTGACCCAAGTTTTTAATCAGCAGGGGTGGTTACAATTCTCCTGTTCTACCTCTCTGTGCTTCAGAGAAGGGGAAGAACAGCAAAACAAAACCAGAGCACAGAGTTAATTAATTGAATATTGGAAAAATTCCTGCCTGAACCTTTACACTGGAAAGTTGAAGCAGGAGATTTGATTATGATCTTTGTAGCAATATTAGGAACGTGGAGAGACCACAAAGGCAATTCTGTTCTCCTCAAGGGCCCTGAAGAAGGTTTGCTCAGATTAACAGATTTCAATTCTGGAAGGATCATCTTCTCTTTCCAGGCCATGCACAAAATGTCCCAGAAGCTCAAAGAAATGATTTTTTTACCAAGCAACCTAATCTTGTCTTAAAAGACTTCGACCAACAATGACTCCTCTATTTTTATGGTGAGTGGTTCCAACATTTTGATCCTTTTATTTTTATGAAATGACTTCTTAGTGCTTGATAGAATTGGTACATATTCTGCTTTTTGGCTTCTGTGTCTCTATCAAGGACACAAAAAGGCTCATTGCCTTCAATTATCTTTTGTCAGTAATCACCCAGAGCAATCCAGGCACCAAGAAAGTGAAAAAAAAACTTCTAAGCCTTAAGTTGTAAAGTTTGTTTTCCAGGCCTAGCACTAAACTCCTCTAAGCCCTCTTCAGCAGGGCAATTCTCCCCTTTTTTTCTGAGGGATGAACAACAGAATGAAAACATAAAAAAATAATAAATTCAATTCTTTCTTTCTAAACACCACTGCAGAAAGAGCTTTCATTAGGACTTTCATCATCTAAAGGCTCTCTGCATCCCATCTTTTCACAATAAAAGCTTGAAAACTCCACTCTGTAAGTAATTTTCTAATTCATGGTACTTAACAGATTCAGTCAAAATCAGGAAAAGCAGCACAAAATTTCTCAGAAAGTGACACTTCCCCCAAAACGTGTGTGCAGCACTGAATTACAAAGCAGCAGAGACATTTTAAGTGCACCGCAAATTACAAAAAGCATGGAAACACTTATTTCTAAATAAGAAAAACCTGCACCAACCTTAGACACATGTTACTAAATCTAATCCCTTAAACACAAGGGAGGGAGTTATTTAATACAGCACTACAATAGTTGTGTTAAACACCAGGGGATACAAACTTCACTGCTGCATCTTCCTCAAATGTTTTGATCAAGTCCATCAGCCCAGGAAAAAAAATTCACCTTATCCTTGTACTTCCCTGAAAATATTTTTATTGCTTGCCCGTGACACAAGAAGTCACCAACACTGCAGAAATCATTTTGTAACAGGTAAAACGAACCAGGTTTCAGGCTCAGCAATCTACATTTTTTTGATCATAAGGAGTTATTTTATTTTTGTTCATTACTAAGGCGTTTCTTCACAGGGTCTAACTGCACACCTGGAATGATCCAGGAAGGACTGGCTGAGGGATTGGATGAAAGACTGGCTTCTGGCTCCTAAATAATTCTGGCCATGGTCTGGGAGAGAACCTGAGGCTCCACAAAGCTCTCCACAGTGACTTGTTCCAGTTCTGAGTACTTTCAACAGCCACTAATGCACTGCTGTTCCATGAAACCAACAATTCCTTCATTTCCCATCTGGAGCTGAGGTGTCACACATCAACTACAGGGGGGGAAATTTAAGACTGGGTTTGTGCAAATTTTGATTATTGCAACAGACACTACGAGAAAAAAGTAAAAGGGGAATCCTTAAAATTATCAGAATACTTTAAAATCTTTTAAAATATCAGAATAGCAACCTTCAAATTCCTTGTTTTGGGCAGCTCTTCCCACATCCAGCAGCACACAACATGTTTGGGCTGTTGTGCTCTTTACTATCCCTCACTCTAATCACCAGAATGATGATTTCTAGGTTTGAGGAGGATTTATTGAGTTTGTTTTTATATCTCAGGGTGCGGGGAGCTAACGAGAGCCACCCAAGAGCCCACAGCCAGCTCGGTGTCCCCAGCATGTGGCACTCCTGCTGCTGGAGTGTAAAACACAGCACAAGCTGCCTCCTCAGCTGTGGGCTTTGCAGGGACACCCGAGTGTGACACACTTTCCACTTCACTGAGACGTGCCACATGTTCCCAAGCAGAGCTGTCCCATCATATTTCCAGTTAGTTAATAAGGGAAGATTAGTGGCATCTCCAGAGATTTGTTCATCTACTTGACCGTGGCTATCACTGAAGGGAAAGTACAGCTGGAGTTTGACTTGAAGAGCAGGATCATTTTTTTTTCTGGTATATTCTGGACTAGATTTTGTTCCTGTGTAGCTAAACATAAATTTTATACACAATTCGTGGACCTGCACTGGCTGATCATTTGAAGAACACGAACAAAACTGGAGAAATTTCTGTAAATCATTGCTCACGTGAAGATTAAGTTCTGACAGAATGCAGCTGCATTTATCATACCTCTATCAACAACTAATATTTCTGTGATCAGCTGATTTAGCCACAATCTAATGGGTTTCCCCCAAAAAATACAAATTAAAGAGTTGTCTTGCACTTCCTACAGTCAAATGAAGCAGAACTCACCACTGAAATAAATGCATATAATTCATACTGCAGTAACAGCCACACGGCTCTCCAAGATCATCCAGGATGGACCAAAATCAAAAATGTAGCAATTTTTGCACATCAAGAGACAGCCACATGTCACAGCTTAAGAGGAAAAGATCACGTTTCTGGGAGCAAATTGATGCTGAAATTCCTCAGCTCCACCAAATTTCACCAGTACATGTGAACCCAACTGAGCATTTGTGGAGGCCACTTACAGCCTCCGCTAGAACCCAGAGTTTTAAAAGGCCCAGTATTTTTAACATTAAACCATTACGAAGGCCCAAATATTTCATCCTGTTGGTTCTTGTAACTCATTTCTCTCGATTCCAGGATGAGGTTTTTTCCCCCTTTCTGTGCTCTCCCCCCATGAATCATGAGCCTCACAGGCCCCTTGGCACACTCTCCCCTCAGACGCCATCAGCACCAACAAAGGCCACGCTAAGCCAGCGGCTCCAGGCCCGCCCGCGCCGCCGTCCCAGAGCCCTCAGAACCACTTTGGGGCTTCAGCATTAAGCACAAACCCTTGCACCGACCTGTCCAAACTCAAATTTTTTTGCCCTCAGTGTCATTAACGGCGTAAGAAACCAGTGGGGTTGTGCAACACTTCATCACCTCTGTATTAAGCAGTCTCTGCCTCCAGTTGCGTGACGGAGATCATTAGAAGATGTCTGTCAGCTGCGCAGGCCTCTGCTAAACCTTAATTGTTCATATGCTAGTTTATGGCTCAAATTACAATTTTTGAGGAGGTTGAAAACAATCCCGTTTCCAAGAAATAATTAGAGGGTTTTAGAGTGCGTATGACTGAAGCTGAGCAGGAATGAGCTTAGATCTTATGGTTAAAGCACTTGAAAAGTGCTCTGAACAGCAAAGCTGCTCTCAGCTTCTGGTCACATCAGGTAGGCCAGAATTTTCACAAAGACCCATTAATTATATGTTCTTAGGTATTTTTTGCTCTGTTTTATGACTTGAATCACAGACCACGTTCTACAGATGTGCAGAGTTCTCACCGTAGCTGAACTCACCAAAAGCTGGGTTGAAATGATGAAATAATACCAGAAAATAATTACTTGTGGAGCCTCATGACCAGCTGAAGGAATATTCTACTCTTCCTTAAATTTGTCTTAAAAGTTGAAACCCTCCATGAATTGCTTAACATCAAAAATAAACTTAGTTTATTTTATACCCTTTCTCTCAATGAAGAAAACGACGCAGTCACTTCCCCTACAGGAACACTCTTCATTACATTTGGAGGAATTTCCTAGCTAAAGGTGGTTGATATTCCCAGGAGGAATTACAATTGCTAAGGAAAGGCACACAGGAACACAGCATTCTCCCCAGAGAGTCACCTAAGACAGCTGATGCTGAAATGGGAGATGCACTTGCTCAAATTGCACAGGCAAAAATTGATTAAAACATTGGTTTAGTTTATTATTGCCTCACTGTAAAATATTATCATTAAAATCTTCTATTAATGTTTTGAATCATTGTTAATTTTAAATACAAGTTTGTGAGTAACCATCCAAAAATGTGTGAGGGCTCATCTCAGGTGACAGTCTCATACATTACCTAATCAGAATTTTTTGAAAAAAGGCATTAAGCAAGATCTTTTTTAAGCACATGCTTTTTCCTGAAGCAGGACCCTTCTACATCTCTATTTTGAATTACTGAAGAAATATTTACTGAGTTATTAACTGAAATTTGCAAATTTAAAATTTAAACTTACTAAGATACATTCATTCTGGAAAAAAAAAAAAAAAAAAAAAAGAACAGAACTAAAGAAAAATAGTAACATCAGATTTTTTAATTGTTTTTTCTCTACTTTGGAGATTTAAAAGGAGCTCATCCATATATGAATGGTTGAACCCAGCAAACTCCCGTGACATTTTCTCTGTATATTAAACATTTTTGAAGGAAAAGAAAGGAAAAGCACAGGAAGGACTCAAGAGAGCCCATGGTAAGGGAGAAAATGGCATTTAGTAAGTGATGCAAAGTTCAAATACTGTGAAGTTGTAGAGAATTACTGGAGTGGCAGCAGTTGTGTAACAGCACAGAAACAAGGGCTGGAAGTTGAAGCAGTTTGCAATCAGTTGCTCCAACTACGAGCAAGAAGTGACAGCACTTGTTGAGGAAAAAAAACAGATTAAAGAGCATCCTCTGTGAGCCCACTGGGATCTGATGGCTTTAAGAGTCCTCAGGAAAAGAGAACAACTTCAATCATCCTAAAATTTCTGCTTTCCAATGTCCTTTAAATCCTTCCTACAGTACAGAACACAGGAATAACTCCTACAACATATAAGAAAATACAATCCTCAACTGCTCTTTGGGTCTGTCACGTTGATTTATAACAGTTATTTCTAAGGCAGACAAAAACACACAGATGCAAACAATTACTCTATTTTTGTAGGCAACAAGTGAGGTGGGTGGTAACTGAGAAATTTTGAAAAATCCTGTCACAATATTCTGTTTTTTTCTGAAGTAACCCTCAGCACACAACAAACGCTCGCCACATCAGAGACTTTCCAGGGCCTGAAGGGCCACTTTGATTCCAGACCGCTGCAGGCATTAGTGGGGACGTAATTAGGGTAAAAAGTTCAACCACAGTTCCATGTCTAGAGTGCTGCCAGAAATAAATTTCCTCTCATTCACTGGTTTCTACTGTACCCTCCCTGAGAAACATATTGAAAACACATTTATCTTTGTAGAGTTTGTTCCTCTTCTAATTAACTTTATAGCGTTTACAGTATTTAATAATTTAAAGTGGAATTTAAAGTGGCCCTGGAAGCTGCAGCCTTGCCTGGAATGGTGCTGTGCATTATCTTTTCCCTGTGGTGCTTCTTTTGACAAGTTACTGGGGGCAGCTTTGTGCTCCAGCTAGTTTTATCTGGACTTCCTTCCCTCCATCCTTTCCATCCCTTCATCCCCTCCCTGCATCACTACACACAAAGGGGTTGGAACAGCAGTAAAATAAAACTGCGCCTCAGCTCGGAAATCTGCTCCCCCAAACCTCCACTCCATCCCAAGGATGCCTTGGAAAAGGTTTATCTTTTTACAGCTTCATAAATCAAAGCTTTAGAAGGTCAAAACTACCCATGGTTCTCACCAGCTGGTCAAGGTTTGACCCCAAATACTCATTTTCTCCCAGTTTTGATCCAAGATTAACAGTTTATTATAGTTCAAAGGTTATTTCTTACTCTAGGTTCACAGAGACAAACATTTGGAGTATCAGAGGAACTCCAGAGCTTTCCTGCCCTTGGTATTTACACATGGAAACATCACCTTATTCTGTTAAAGCTCCATCTCCTGGCATTGGAATCCAGGAGAAAATTCACAGAATTACCAGCAAACATCGCTTCAACATTACAAGAAAGTACATTTTTATAATCACAGGAATCAACTCAGAAGGAAAAATGCTGGGATCTGAAGAGCTCTTTTTAAGATGGAGGTTCTCTCTTTAGCATGTAACAACCTCATTCAGCATCACTAAAAGGAATTTAAACTACTTTATCCCTGCTTCTCTCAGGATCTTAAAAGCTACCACACAACCTGCTAAAGCTAAACTGAATTTTCCTAAAAGAAATCAGAGAGGAAAATGTTTTTCATCTGCTAGAAGGGAAGGAAGCCTTTGCATGGCAGCTGACACCACACAACTCAGCAGTTAATGAGGCTTTGCAGTTATGCAGCAGCACAAGAACCTTTGGGATTCAAATTCTCAAAGGTAACAGAAATGAGGGGTTTTTGCCCAACTTTCGAGGTCCTACTGTACTTTTTGGAACAAAATAATGAAATTAAATTTGCTCTCTAGGTTTGTCTTCACAAAATCTGAATTTTGTGCAGTCTTCTACAAAGTCCACAAATATTTCACAGACTTCATGAAATCTATTTCACAGCACCCAATACAATCAAAAATCCCAACCATCTGGCCCAGAGGATTTTTCTGTGTGATTTCAGAAAACAAACTGCATTTTCTCTCTGGAGCGACCACACCCTCTGCACAGCCCACAGCAGGGCTGAGCCAGGTGAGTCCTCACCATCACCACTGCCCTTTGCAAGAGCATTCCAGGAAAAATATTCCAGGGAAAGCTGCCCTGAGCAGTGTCAGAACTGGGAACAAAACCTTCATTCACCAGAGCTCTTGGGTGATCCTTGCAGGAGATTTGCTGTTTGTGTCTCACAAATTATTTCCCAACCAGCTCATCTGAAGCATTGAAAGCCAGGGACACTCGGAGTGGACACTGGATTTTAGCACTAATCAGTGCTAAACCCAGACCAGGCTCATGTGACTCTGAAATATTAATTGAGAAAATATGAACGCTTTAATTGTGCTGTTACTCATGTGAAAATGCTTCCTAAACCTGAGCACTCCCAGAAACACATTCCTGAGCTGAAGTAGGGTTAAGGTTAGCAGGATTTAATCTACAGTAGCCATGAGAATAAAGCACATGCTTCCTGAAAATCTGCTGCCAATTGATTTGCCTTGTAAACAGATCAGCAGGGGAAAAAAAAAAAGTGCTGGCTAGCCAAAGTTACACATTTTGTTTGCTCTAACCACCCCTCCTTGTTTAATTTACCCTAATTTCCTCTCTCCTCCCATGATTAATAAAGATTACCTCTTGCTTCTCATGCCCTTAAACGACCTCCATCCAATTCTTCAAGCCATCCAAAATTTTCTACCACTAGATATCATTAAATTAATTCACCTTGCCTAAAAATATAAGCTGGGAAGCCAACACAGGCCAGACGCTGCTGCAGGGGCCACTGCCTGAGCTCCTAAAAGCTCTCTCCCTAAAAGCCTCAAACACATTTTAATCATTTATTAGTGACTGTTCAATTAGTTACACCTGCCTCTGTAAGATTCTGGCATAATCTGCTAATCTTTTGGAAAAATACTTTGGCTATTTGGACACAGGACAAGGGAACCAAAATATCAAATGGTTTTTGTAAGGATGGCTTAGAGATCCAGTATCTGGAGAGAGATGGAGAAAGCTTTATAAGAGCATGTAGTGACAGGACAAGGGCTCTGACTTCCCTGTCCCTGCTCCTTCATGTGCTTTTATTTCCCTCCTGGAATAGTAATTTTGATTATTTTCAGCTTTCTTGTTACCTATATTATCTATTGAAGGGCAAATTTGCAGTCTCTCCATTTATTCTCAAGTGTTCTTTTAATAATCTAAAAAAACCCCCAAAATTATCCTGGTTGGTTTCCCTTTAAACTTCCCCATTAGTTAAAATGAAGTGTTTACTTCATTTTAAGATATATTGGTAAATTTACATTTAAACAGAACAAAAGTAATGAATTTTCAACCTCTCTGGTGTATTTGGAAGTGTTTTTACAGATCCAGTCTGTTCCAAACTATGGCTTCAATAAGCCATGTGGGGAAAAAAAGGATATCTTAATGTTCCACCACCTAGGAAATGCATTAATATGCACCAAACCCATCCATTAATTTTGTGTGTGTATGAAGATTTGTTGTCTTGTCACCAGGAACAAGCAGGCATGTCTTTACAACCCTCCACAACCCCAAAATTTAGACAGATATTCTTTCTTTTTCGGTTTTTCCTTTTAATTTGCAAATCTTGTAATCTAAGACTGAAGTTGACTGAACCAACCTCTAAACCAGCAGAGAAATATCAGCCAAAAAACACAATCTGGTTCCCATTTCTGTGTCAGGATTGCATCTTTTTGGGGGGCTGTGAAAACAATTGTTTTGCAAAGATTATACAGTGAGTTATGGACTGGTTTGGATTGGAAGGGGACCCTTAAAGATCATCCAGTCCAACCCCCCTGAGAAACATTTCAGTCATTTTTCTAGCTGGAAAAATGTGACTTTTAAAATATAAAATTATGTGTACCAGAAAATCAGATACGAGGCAAAAGTTCCAGCTTGTTGAGGAGTATAAAATGATCACATACAAGAATAGAAAACAAAATCTATTATCAGGAAATTCATCTGGGAATTAATTAATAATGGTAACAACAACAAATTATTTGGAAATGACAATATTATGGTGTTGAAAACACATCAGGGGCATTTTTTTTAGGAAAGGAGAAACTGCCCAAAGTCTTCGAATTATTTTCCATTAACTGAGGAATACAATAACAAAATGAAAATAATTCTTTTCAGGGTGTGTTCATTTCTCAGGTATCTCAGCTTCTAAAATAAAGAGTGTGAAGGAAGATTTTTACTAAACCAACATATCCTTTTCATATATAAATACACTGTTTGGATAAAGAAAAAGCAGTACTTACACCTCTAATTTATAAACAGTAAAATTTACAGGGCAGGGAACAGGAGAAAATCACCATAAACTGATTTTTGCAAGTTGTAAATATGTGAAGAAAAAAAAATCACTTCTCTGCCTTATGTGGATTTTAATTCAAACATTTAAAGCAGGTAACATTAATATTGCAATTTAACACAGTAATAACAGAGAAAGGTAGAGATTTGACAGTTCTTCCTTCACACACACAGTGATTAAATTCTTAATTGAAAAAGGTGTGGCACAGAATTAGTCTTACAACTGTAAGAAGATTTACTTCAACTGCTCAGCCATTAAATGGCTGTGTAGAGGATTACTCCTGAAAAGCAAATATTTTCCTGTAGGTAGAGATATAAATCCTGTGCATTGTCTGAATCAAACATAAAATATCTTCAGGGCCTCTTTTATAAGAGCAGTGATACAACAATTCTGTAGAGAGCACAAAACAAGACTGTAAACTGATTTTTCTAACTCAAAGAAGGAGGTTTAACATGTATTTTGCTAATAATGTGGTTATTACGTGTGTGGCTGCAACAATGAAATGCTTGGTATTTTTAATTCATTTGCTGCTTGAAAAATTACTTTTTAAGACACAGAGATTGCTTTGAACACTTCACAATAATAATTCTGACCCGGATTAATATCAGAAAAGGTTAATCATAAAGTTGTGATTCCACTGAGAATAAAATAAACTTAAAGTACCTCTTTATTTATTTTATATCAAGAGTCTCTTTTTCATTCCTTTCCAAAAGCTTAAGTCATAGGAAAATATATGTTGACACACCGAAAAAATAGTTTAAAACCACATCCCAGTGTTATCCCACGAAGAAAAAATGAACAAAGTTTTGAAGATGTCATCTACTGGGCTTTTCAGATGGCAATACAATTTTTATATTCCTTTTATACACAAAAAACATTCTTACCCAGAAGATCCAATGCTTTTGCACACACCAAGCAGAGGCCTCTTCTCAGCAAAATTATCACATTTTTGAGCACCTGAGAAGGAAAACAAAAGAAAAAAAAAAAAAACCACATCACTATGTACTGTTAGTACAGGCTCCAAGGTCAGTTTGGGGCCAAATATATTGAATATAATACCAAACTTAACAGCCTGTGCAAGATGAGGGACAGAAATTCAAATTACAGGCAGAGCTGTGAGCACTGAAGGACTGATCTCAATAGAGATGAAAATGAGAAACAACAAAATGAGAAAAAGGAGAAAATGAGAAGCAGCAAAGCGTGGCCAGGCTTTGGGGGTGATTTTCTGTTCACCACACTCAGGGCTGGGATGCTGTGACTGTAACAAGTGGTTCTTGCTCCCTTTTCATTGTTCTTTGTGAAGTTTCTGCATTAAGGCAGCTCTGCCTGGGGTTCACACCTTGGGTTCCAGGTTGTAAAAATGGAACCCAGCAGTGCCAGCCTCAGAGCAGCCTCTGCAGCCCCACACCCAAGGAAACAGGGGATGGAATTCCAACCAGATCCATCTTTTCCACCACCTGAGTTAAACCTTTAAAAAAACAAGCTCCAAGTGGAAGCACAACTCCAACACCACAGCCCAGCCACTTTTAGGGTGGTGGTGATGCCTTCTGGAGGCTGAGCTGGAGCAGAGCCCAGCCAGAGCAGAAGGATAAAGCAGGGATTTATTAAAAGGCCTCAATGGGCACACCTGGGCAGCACCAGAGTCCAGTTGGGACACGCTCAAGGTGACCCCAAAATGGGCACAGATTGGACAACGGGCCACGAGGTGGTCCCACACTTTTATAATTTCTGGTCCATGAGCATATTGGAGTTAATTGTCCAATTACAGCTCCAGGTTGTGAAGCTCCATCCTCCTTGTTTTTAATTCTCACTTCACCCTTGGTTTTGTTCTTGGTGCTGGAAGTTGTCCTCGGTCCCAAGCTGGAGAAGGAATTGTTTTGTCTCCCTACTCAGCAACACTGAGTATGAAACCAGAACTACCCCTTAAACAGCACAGAGTCTGAAAAATATAAAAGCTAAAGCTTCAGGCATCAGTGGGAGCAGCACAGCCCAGCAGATTTGTGCCACACTGGGCCAGTTGTCCCTGCCCTGGGATCTTCTCCCACACCAGTGGCACCAGTCCTGGCACTGGAAATCAGCCCTGGCACTGGGACCAGCCCTGTTGTGCCCCCAGGCTCAGTCACACCTTTACCCCAGCACAGGCAGACTGTTAAACACTTCTTAAAATGGAGTTTTAAGAGTTTGGAGAACTTTGCTTTACTGCTGTGTAAACAGAAATAAAACTAAAATTGAGTTTAAAAAAAAAAAAAAAAAATCTCACTTGTGCTTGTGAACAATGTTTAACTGAATTCCAGGGTATGTTTCTACCCAACTTAAATACCAAAGTCACAACCAATACGACCACTACTAACTTTCCTCCATTTTCTTTCAATCTTTGCCTTTTTAATTATCTATCTATAGGTCTGCATGTGTGTGGTGAATAATGGAATTTTATTTTTTTTTCTCCATTGTACACCAAACCCTTTGATCTCCAAAGAATATTAGTGATATAGTCTGCTCAAAATTTAAATCTTAAATACTGCTTAAATACAAACCTAAACCATTTATTCAGAAAGGCACAACAATTAACAATAAACATTCTGACATAGCAGACTGTTAATTATTAATAACTCAGGTACATGCATTTAATTTGTAACAAACACTGTTGAGTCCTCTCATCTGTACAAGGAAAAATCTTCCCTCCTACACCTTTGGGTATTTATAAAGTCAAATGGGTCACATCAATAACTCCACCACCAACAATAGCTTTACAAATAACCTAAACCAGCCAGATGTATTTTCCTTTTATTCCTATTATTTCAAGTTCTTTGGTGAGTCAAACCTGTACTGTATGTACTGACCTGTAAATTGATAAATGAAACATAAAAGTCTTCTTAAGAGTCTGGCAACCAATTTGTTTCCTTCAATCCAGGTAACAGCTGAATTCCATTTGTTCTGTTCCCAGCACTGAAGGGGAAATGCTGACTACCAGCAGTTCTGACATTGATTTAAGCACAGCCAGGATTTTACCTGAAATATTTAACTCTACTTTTTTTCCTCCTTTTTTTTTTTTTTTTTTTTCACTAGGATATATTAGAGACACGAATTCAGATGTTTCTTTATGGTCTGGTTTAATGACAAGGAAGGGGAAAGAAGGAGAAAAAACGTGGAGGGGAGTCCAGGGAATCAAGTGCCCAAAATCAAAAGCAATGCCAGATTTAATACCCACAGCAAGGATTTGCAAAATTTCTGCAATAGTTGCTTAAACTTCTGATTTTTTGTCTATAACGACTCGAGTCCCTCAATTTTAAAAAATCCATTTTCTACTTCCATGCTTTCAGAATGTAAATATTAATACTGCAGGAAAGGATCATTACTGGGAGGCCTCTGAGGGCATTAAATCAGGTTAATAGCTGTCCCATCCATGAGATTGCACAGAGTGACATGTGTTGGGCTCTGCCACATTCTAATGGAGGCAGGAACCTCTCCCAGGTCCGGGGTGGGATTTAATCTCCCAAGTTCTGCTGGATTAATTTTCATTTGTAAAATTGTGTTTATTTGCATGTGCGAGGCGCTGACGTTGCACACACCTGCTGCACACACAGTGTTTAACAAAATTGAAATGAAAAACAGCTCTCTAAATCCCCCCAAATACAAAAAGTATTGAAATCCTGTTGCAAAGTCTCTTTCTTAAACTCCTTTTATTTTAAATCCTTTTAACTCTGTCATATAACACTACAGCATTTATAAAATGCTGGAAAATCCTGACAAATCACACAATTAAAGTAATGAAAACTGCCCTTCCTGCCAACGAGGCACCACCTTATCTACAGCTCCATTTAGCTAAATGATAGGTTTGGTTTTTTAAAAACCTAACTTCAGTTAGTGTGCTTAAAATTGAAAAAAAAAAAAAAAGGGGGGGGGAGGAAATATCTCTGTGGCTAAATGAAATTTCATACAAATCAACATTTAGAAGTTTATGAAGTCAAAAGGTTACCCACACGTAAGCTGAAAGCAGCTTAGGCCCTGTCCTGCTGATGAAACTGTGAATAGAGACCTCAGGGCCTGCTAAGGCCTGTCAATAATGCCAATAAAAAGAGTAACAAAACCACCAAACCCAGCAGATCTTTATGCAGAATAAAAGTGAAATGCAGTGGATGTCACAGGAACTCAGAAGCTGCTCAGAACTCCAGGATTTCCCCTGGTTTCCCCCTGAGGAGGGATGAATTTCACACTCTGACCCATTTAGCAGAGGCACCGTGGAGTGGATGATTTTCCTGGTGTGTAATTCCACTGATCAGTCCCATTTAATAATGCAGTGCTGCTCCTGCTCCACTAAACCCTTCTCATTTCCATCTTTTCCTTGGAAATCCTGTGGCATTCGTGGGCCTGCCCCACAGCCCAGCAGCACCTGGGGATGCCCCAGGCTGGAATTCCTGGTTTCAGGTGCATTGGTCTAAAGCACCAGAAAATAATGAAATCATTATTTCATTTCATTTAGGATGTGATGATGGAACACAGGACAAGCCAAAATTTTGAAGCAATTGGGATTTTACAGTGTTGCACTCCAAAATTCTCCCCTGCAACAGCTCTAAAAGCCCTACTTGGAGAATTCCAGTCTGTAATTTCCATACATCACCATTCATTATCCCAAAAAAACCCCCATGGAACAGTGGGAGCACACCAAAACTCAGACACACACCTGCATAACCACCCCAAACCTTGCTTGTCCATCGTGCAGGGCCAGCCCCTCCACCACACAGACCCTGGGATTATTTTGGCTTTGGGGATTTAAAACCACTGAACCACCCAAGTGGCTGAACATACACAAACCTCACATCTGCCTTCCTTTAGAAAGCAACCTAAATATTAGAGCTCTTTAAGGGTACCTGCACATAAACCTGAGTCAGCTTTTGAGGTTCCAATCTTAATTTTACCAACATCAAAGATGGGAGTGGTGGAGAACAGGGATAAATCTGCTGTAATATTTCAACTCTCAACGGGTTTTAGTACCTCTAAATTCTTTTTATTTCCTTTTTTTATTTGCTTTTTTCCCCCTTACAAGTCAATTTGAGTGAACAGTCAAATTCACTGAGAGATGTAGGGCTATTATACCATCTTTCTGCAAGCAGCATAATCTAGAAAATGGCAATAAATTAATTCAGCTCGCTGGAGGAATTTATTTTCATAATGCTGAGACATGGAAATAGGTTTTGCAGACAACCACTGATCTAAACTTCACCACACCAGTCTGACACCCCTTTGAGCAGGAATTGCCACACACAGAGCTGCTCCTCTGGCTTTCTGAGGTTCTTGATTGATTTTTAAACTATGCAGCTTTACCTTGACAAATGGGACAGCACAAGGCAAAGCAGGTATTTGGCCAGGGGCTTGTAAAATGACCTGGGATAAGTAATAAAAAATGGGAGATTGTACCACTGACTTCCTTCAGAAAGCATCAATATTCTGATTTTATAAGTGAAAGGACAACAAAGGCAACTGAAATAAATGTATCATTGCCTCAGCACTGACAGAAAATCCAGCACACCTGGACACATGGAAACAATCCTAAACCCAGCCCAGCACCCAGATCTGGAAGTAGAGAAGAGCCAAGGATGGCTCAGAAGTATTACAGCTCAGAATTCCTGTCCCTAAGACTGTCAGAGTCCAGACTGAGATGCTCTCATAACCTAAATGTGAGCTCTGCAAGCCCAAAATTTGGTCACAGTGCAAACCCTCAGTCTCCAAAAAAGACTGCACAGAATAAAGACCTACCTACTGAAGGCAGTGATATGACCATGGAGAAGAGCTGATATCTGGGGGAGTTTAACATTATTTACAGAAATCCCTCCATTTTTCATGGCCATCTCCTCCAGACTGCAGAGCAGGACACCAAAGTGATGCTGCAGAGCTGGCCCAGCTCAGGTTGGGAGACTCAGACCTGAGCAGAGCTGGTCCAGCTCAGGTTGGGAAGCTCAGAGCAGGGCAGAACTGCAGCCCCAGAAATTCCAGGAGCTGGCCCAGCTCAAGCTGGGAGGCTCAGAGCAGGGCAGAGCTGGTCCAGCTCAGGTTGGGAGGCTCAGAACAGAGCAGAGCTGGTCCAGCTCAGGTTGGGAGGCTCAGAACAGAGCAGAGCTGGTCCAGCTCAGGTTGGGAGGCTCAGATCTGAGCAGAGTTGCAGTCCCTGAAGTTCCAGGAGCTGGTCCAGCTCAGGTTGGGAGGCTCAGAGCAGAGCAGAGCTGGTCCAGCTCAGGTTGGGAGGCTCAAACCTGAGCAGAGCTGGTCCAGCTCAGGTTGAGAAGCTCAGAGCAGGGCAGAACTGGCCCAGCTCAGGTTGGGAGGCTCAGACCTGAGCAGAGTTGCAGTCCCAGCAGTTCCAGGAGCTGGCCCAGCTCCTGAGTTAACCAACCTGCCCAGCTCCTGCTGCCAGCAGCACCCAGGAGCTGCTGGAGGAGATCCCCTGCATGAAATAACCCCTCTAAACAAGGCTTCATTATGCCACGAGGCACACCACGAGGCAGAGGATCTAACATCAAAGGGCTGCAGTTTTTTAACGAAATAGTTGACAAACTATTAAGTTCTGCTGCTGTAAAGTCACCAAGTTAAAGCCACGGGCTTTCCTTTCACACCTGGGAATGAGTTGCTTATCACCAGCTCAGATCTGTTTCTAGGAACGTGCCAAATCCATCCACCAAGAGACTCCTATTTTCAATAATTCCCTTTTTACAGCTTTACAGTAAAACAGTGTTTGAGCCTGCTGATGGTAATCAGCTTCTCCTTTACAAATTCCTTTTATTTCGTTCAGAATCATTAAAGCTCATGAGTTAGTTATCTAGGGCCTCTTATTACAGCTTTACTTTTATCTGATTCCAGATACTGGTCAATGATGCATTCATGTACTTTTAATCAAAGATTTATTTAAACCAAGCCATGTAAAAAGAGACCAAAACATGTTTTTAAAAGGTTTGGTTTAATTTAATATGAGCTAATTTGAATAGTTTTCTAATGTAACAACTATCATTGTCAGCTGCTAAATATATGGAATTTAGGGGCAGAAAGACAATAACTGCTTGAAGGAGTTCATGAGTGTGATTTACTTGACTGAAAAATCAAAACCCTCTTTTAATATCAGAACAAACAGAACTCCCAGGTTCTTCAATTAATTTACTTCATTTTCATTTCCACTTCTCTTTCTCCTTATTTTCTTTTTTTTTTTTCCTTTGAGAGAGGAAGGGGCACAGACATCCATTACTCAATGACACACATAATAGCAAAAAAAGCAGCTCGTTGGGAATTATGCAGGGTTCCAGTAAATGGAATAAAGGAACATCAGGCTTGGGAAATATTTTACTCTAAGTCAGTTTAACCTGTAATAGTTACACAGCCACATCTACTTTGTATATTCCTCTGCTCAGGAAATCACCAAAACAATATATAATATGCCCATTAAATATTTTTCACTTACTTTCTTTGAAACACACAATGACTGTATTAAACAACAAGATTTTAGGCCGTATTTTTTGAGTTCATTAATTAATTCATAAAATATTACAAGAAATTCTAACCCAGTAAATCCCCAAACACCTTGGTCATAGTAGCAACACATTCTTTTCATCCACAAAATAAAACAAGCAATTTAATTTAGATCCAAACAGTTCTTTCAGAAGCCAACAATTAGATTGGGTTTGGATGGATCAGGGTGATTTTTTTAGAGGAATTTACTTGTTTATGCACAGTTGCTCAGATTTTGCAGCAAGTTCTTCTCGGGGTTAACTCAACTTCTGGAAGAATCCTGTTAAATTAAGCAGCTTGGTTTAGAATTTAATAAAATAGTATTTAAGCAGTGGCAGAGAGGAGCTGCACTCCAGGAATGATAAAATTTAAATCACTGAAAGGGCCAAAACGAGGAAAGCTAATGCAAAATAAGGAGGAACTGAACAAATCAGAAGCCAGTGCCACGCCAAAAAACACAAATTCTGTTGTCTTGTTAGCTTCACTGGGGTGGAAAAGCAGCCTTTTGCAGAAGTTCTGGTGAATGATGATGTATTTAAGTGTGTACTCACTGATCTGAGGAGCTGGGAGGATCCGAGCAGCTCGGACGGGCCCGTGGCGTACTGAGAACAGCTCCTGAGCTTCCCCACTGATCTGCAAATGCCAACAGCAATGCAAAAAAAAACCACATTTATACTGCACAAATAGATGTGTTTAACAGCTAAGGAGGTAGGGAGAAAGGCATTGTAGGGAAGTACATCAGTAAGGTTCTCCTAAACAACCACTGTCATTTCTCTAATTGAAAATATATATTAGGAGTTTGGAATTAACTGCTCATGACCACACAGGTTTTGGAAGAAACAAGACTTGAAGGTGACTAAAATTCACAAATATTTATCCCCCGTTTCACGTGGTTCTAAAGGAAAATGCCAACTCAACAGAGATCAATCGAAAGTGGCAAACGTGGGTGGAAAAAGCTGGGAGAATTTCATTTATTGGTTCATTTCAAACTCACCAGGTGTGAAAACCATGTTTCAAAATAGATGGTCAAGCTACTTAAGCCTGTCACTGATGGCAATGTTGAAAAGATTAACCCAGAAGCAGTAAAGATGAATTTCCAGACTTCCTGCAATGGTCACTCAATGTATTTTCATAACTGCCTGGAAATGGAGCCGATATGGAACGTCAAAACTCCAGGAAAATGGCAAACATTATGAAGCTCATTTCCAACTAACCAACAACTTAAAACAGATGTAATGAGCCTCAGAACACAGCCAAGGCTGGCATAAGGTTCTGCCAAACAAGCAGCTTACAATATCAGAAAAGAACATGATTTGGAATAAGGTTCTTAGGAATCAATAAACTATAAATTCAAGTGAACTTTTGGAAATGTCATTTTATGGTTGTTTCCATTTCTTTCTGCACTTCAGCTCACACGTCCAAAAAGTTAAAATACTCCTACTGTTTGACCAGCAAATCCCAAGTACAGTACTCCAGGCTCTCAGCTTACATCCACTCTTGCCTGGTTATTTATTATCACTGCTCTGGGTCATGGGGGAGAATGAAACCCACCCCATGAAGCATAATTATAAATAAAATTACTTTGAAAATACCATTTACTACAGAGCTAAGCCACCATTCTGCACACAATATGGAGAACTACAGCTTTTCCCTGTTAAGCCTGGAATTACACACACGTGGGCAAATAATATTTTAACTCATTTTAGCCCAGAGGTTTATCAATTAAAATCAGTGTTAATGACACCATCAGAAATCAAGGTTTGCTGATGGATTTTAGCTGATCATGAGCTTGGAGTGCAGTATGGGAAAAAAAAAAAAAAAAAAAGCCTCTGGACGAAAACATCTGTATCCAGAAAAAACAGCTCAGGAAAATGTAGAGCACAGCTAAGCAGAAAATGAGGAAAATTAAAGAGGGACAGAGTAATAAAGAGATTTTAAAAATTAAGACAGCAGCACGTTTTCTGTCCATTGGAACACAGCAGTTCTATGAAAAGGGAAAGGAGGAAATGGAAAAGAAGAAAAATAGAAGGTTTGGGAACTATTATTATTGGCAATTAAAGATTTTTCCCCAAATCATGAAAATTGCTGTTTCACACGTGTATGCACATCTCTGGCTAGGAATGAAAACAAGAGGGAAAGGAACCAGCACAACAAAGGTATGGAAGGAGTGATTGCCATAAAATATCCCAAGCCAGCTCAGACACCTCCTTCTCCTTTTGAACTCTGCCAGCACTTTAGCCCCAGCTCCAATCTACCTCAAAGTTCCAGTCCCCAAAGGAAGACACACTGAGAGGGCCAAACCTTCTTAACTCAGGTTCTGCTCTTAAATATCCTGAACTCCAGGAGAATGTTTATCCAGCTTGGGGTGCCAAGATCTGGTAGAGTTTAAACTCGAGACTTGCAAAGAAAAGCTTGAAATGTCCAAATACAAATGAAGTTTATTTGTACTGAAGCATTTATAACAGCTCTTCTCATGCATAGAATGCAGAAACTTTTGAATAATTAATATTCATGATTTAAAGAGAATTTATTATTTTATACTGGGGGGAAATTGCAGAAAGCAAGGTTAAATGGAATAACAAAAGGCACAGGAGCTAACAGTGGCTAAAATGAGATTACAGGTATTTAACCCCTGTTTTGAGACCACTGTAGATTAATGGGTCCTTTGCTCAGTCCCTGTAGCATTCTAAATCATGGAATGGTTTGGGTTCAGCCTCTACAGCTCAAGTGCTGAGCACTAGCTGACTCCTGGGAGCTAAAAAGGAGCAAATTTTAAGATACACACTCACTAGAGGCTTTGCAATGAAAATACAAGATGCCACCCAGCCACCAGCATCCCGTTTGTAAAGAAAATTCAAATTCTCTAACAGGCACAAACCGAAGTTTCCAAAAAATCTGGATGTGACACTACAACACTGATCACATTAAAACACCAATATTTCATCTAGCAGTTTCATAAAGCAGCAGCTTTTTCAGGGGGTTTAATTGTGTGTCCTTAACTGTCCTGTTGAGACAGGGACTCATGGAAGACACTGCATGTTGTGTGTGACATGAATTAGTAAGAGCTTGGTTGTTCCTTGCTTTGCTTGGCACTGAAAAATGCATTAGGGCTTTGAGTTCAAGATTTTCTTTGAATTCCAATTAATTTCTTTCAAACACCACCACCAGCAGAAAGCTTCTGCTGTTTGCAGTCTTATAAACCCCTGAATTAACTGTGCTAACACCTTGCATTTATCTATGGCTAAAACTTTATTGCAGAGGTCACACAGATCCAATCTGCCTGCAAGCAGCTCCTTCAGGGGACAGAAATTGTGTGGCCTGATCCTCCTGCCACTCCAGCCCTTATCTCCCTGCCCATTCCCTGGGAAGGGGACACTTATCCCACCAGGAACTCAACTGGGACAAGGAATTGCCCACTGAGGGGACAACAGGTCAGCTGTGAGCTGGCAACCCTCAACCAAAGGCTCCACATGCCATTCCCATTCCCTGGAGCTCCACAGTCTCACACTCACAGACAAAATATAAATAGAGCTCATGAATTGAAAACAGAGCTGTAAATTCTTCAAAAAGCACCTGTGAGCAACGAGGCTGTGGCTGCCATTATGGATTGGATCCAGCTAAGTAGCAAGTCCCCGTGGCAGCTCTCAGAGCTCTTAAAAGTTTTTCTTTCCCATTCCAAAAGCCAAGAATATTTCCAAACAGGTTTCAAGAATTGGATATTAAGCTGTAAAAGCAGCTTCAGGTACTCCTAGTAGGGGAAGAGGGAATCCAAAATGATGGCTCCAAGCTGGACTGGTGGAACATCTCAGCTTTCCCAAAACCTGGGCATCAACCACAACTCCCAGACCTACAGGGAAGGCTGGAAGCAAAGGATTCAAATCCCAAAAAAAGTCTTCATTAAAGGAGGAAGAAGAATCTTCTCCTTCACTTAAGACATCTTGAGCTACTGCTTAAAACATGACAGCCCAGGAATCTGCAGCAGAGGGTAATTTTTGACAGCATAGCTGTAATGTTTGGAGCACAACACTTTGCACCCATAAAAAAAAAAAAAAAAAGCTGAACAAAGGAAGTTTTGTTCACACCGAGGATAAGTAACAGTTTCCAACCAGAGAAAATGGTTTTCATATGGTGAAAAAAAAAATTTAAAAAAGAAAAAATAGCCAAACGTACACCAAAGTGAAACAAAATTGAGTTTGGAACTCAATGCTTGAACTACTGTGCAAATCTAGAAATGGAAAGTGGGGAATGTATAACAGGAAAAGGGAATGATCAGGAGGTTGTTTTTAAATATTCTGATGCATGTTTTAAACATGAAGATATCATGATATGGTAATATTATAATCAGCAATTGATAGATACCACCACCAAATATTGCTGCATATGGGTTAAAGGTAACTTCCAGTCATGCTGCTGCTGAGAAAGTAGGGAAGGACTGGAAGAAAATGATCAAATTTTATCATTTTAATTTAGAAATTCACTCAGCCATTCTGTTCAAACCAGATCTCTGTAATTATCTGGCGACTGTAAGAATTTAGATGCTCAAGGAATGTTACTGTAGTAACTGGATTGAGGATGAAGCTGCACCTAGTACTTTAAATTATGGCAGTGTTAATAGAATCAGCAGTGTTATAAAACCAAATTTCTTGCACACTGCTGCCTCTTCAGTGTAAAAAACCCAAAGCCTCAGCAAATGATTTGCATAGATGCTTTGCAAAGCCCTCAGACATTTTTCAGGGTCACCAGGTCAGGTCATTACTCTATTTTTCTGAGTGGCACATGCAAGTGGTTACCTCTAGAAAGAGGTCTGGACAGAGGAAGGATTGCAGCTTGGGATGTGATACGTTTCTTTTTTAATTGTAACAAGAACCATCACATTAAGATGATTTTTCTACTTCTGAAACTCCCAGCCTACAATGAAAAACAACAACAACAAAAAAAAAAGCAGCCAACGTGCATTCTCTGAACAGGAACATCTAGAACAGATACTTGGAAACCACATCAGGCAGAAACCAATTCCAGTTGTCTCTGAAACATGAAACTGGGAGCAAGGGAAAAAACAAATTCCAACCAAAACACAAAACTCCACTGCGCCATTATCAAACAGGAACTCCTGGTGTATTCCCAGATTCCTCCTCACTTAGCCAGGAGGATTTTAAACCCATTTTTAACCTTCCCACCCCCATCTGAGAGCAGAGATCAAAGCCAAACCCTGTGCATGGACACCTTGTGCTGCCCTTCCAAGGCCAGGCTGCCCCAAACACCACCCCAAGCCCTTTGAAGCCACCCTAATGATATCTCCCATTTTGCAAATCCCACTTTTTGTAGTGCTAAGCTCTTCCTCCGTGGAGATGTTAATGTGAAAGCACTCTCAGCCTGCAGAGAGACACAGCAGCGAGGTGTGGGCAAGGCCATGGAACACCATTAGCAGGAGTGTGGGCTTAGGAGCTGTCATAAACACTTCATAATCACTCACACACAACCCCTGCTGCCTGCAACACGTTATTAAGTGCTGAATAGAGGGCCAATTGTAGGAATAAAAAAGCACAATGCTACAGATAATGACTTTCCTGAGGAGATTTGCACATAAATGTCAGATTGTTGCTTTTGCAGATTAAGCTGGAGAATATAGTTGGGTATTTTTTTTTAATTTTTTTTTTTTTCCCCCTTAGCTGGAATAACATTGCTTAATTACAAGCTAAATAGTCAGTGGGGCCAAGAAGGAAGGTTTGTGTAATAGCAAAGGACACCAAAAAAAAGTGTTGCCAAATAAGCTCTTAAATATTAAGTCAATCACATAACTGCCAGGTTTTATTGTGCTCAGGCTAAGCAAGGGGGGAAAATGCAAAGGAGAAGCAACAATGTGGAAAAAAACCCTACAGATCATGTAAAACCCCCTCCAGCCTATGTAAAACACCTCCAGTTTATGTAAACTCCCTCCAGATCATGTAAAACCCCCTCTAGATCATGTAAAACTCCTTCCAGATCATGTTAAACCCCCTCCAGATCATGTTAAGCCTCCTCCAGATCATGGAAAACTCCTTCCAGATCATGGAAAACCTCCTCCAGGTCATGAAAACTCCCTCCAGTTCATGGAAAACCTCCTCCAGTTTATGTAAAACCTCCTCCAGTTCATGGAAAACCTCCTCCAGTTCATGGAAAACCTCCTCCAGTTCATGAAGAACCCTCTCCAGATCATATAGAACTCCCTCCAGATCATGCAAAACCTCCTCCAATTTATGTAAACCACCCTCCCCAGTTTATTTTCCCTCCAAATTTGTTGGATATACAAATCCTGCTCTGCCAAGATATTTAAAACTGATGTTAAAGAGCATTATTCTGGGAAAATGCCCACTAAGAGAGGAGCCATTCCAATAGTGCCACTGGGTTAACCCAAAGTGTCCAGGTCCAGGCTGCACCTCCCTGGCTGTGCTCTCAGAATTTCACAAAATATACAAATAAAGGCCTGGCAAAATGATGCAATATCCCCACAGCTGACATTCTGAAATAGAAAATATTTCCAAATTTGGCTTTTTCTCTGTTTCGTTGCAGTTCCCCCCTGCTCATACTTCTGCAAAAGTTGAACAACAATAAAAGAAGGTGACCTGCAACTCCGTTTTTGTTATTTTTCCTGAAACAGCAAATATTATCAAAAGCTGGGGATTATGAAGAAGTGAAATACGTTGGGGAAAAAAAAAAAAAAAAAGACAGCCTGGCTGGTCCTACTAGAAAGAAGGCAAAATCAGATATTCCACGGCCTAATTTGTGACTCATTTGGACACAAGGAAAAAAAAAAAAAAAGAAGAAAAAGGAGAGAAAAAAAAAAAAAAGGAAAAAATCCATCCATGGCAACACATTTCCGTTTTTTAGCAGAAAACACGGGTTCATTCGGTTAATAACATCTCAGCTGGATAAAACAGGGTGCTTTGTGAGGATTCTCATGCGCAGGGTACGGTAATTAATGAGTTAATTAATGAATTAATTAATGAATTAATGAATGGGTGATGAGGCGCTCTTAGCTCGGTGTCCCAGCGCCACCGTGTGGGCGATTTGTGTAACGCACCGCCAGGGAAAAATCCCGATTTTGGCCAGAAACGTTCTCAAGTTTCAGTTAAAATTCCTAAATTTTAATAAACACTTACAAAATACTAGAATTTACAGAATTCTTCGTTTCTCTTAAACGTTTCCTCGAATGGAAAACCTCATCGGTTTTTTTATTTCCTCATTCCAGCTAACGAGATGCAATCAAGAGGATAATTAGATGCAGTAAAGAGGGGAAAAGCTCTGCCACACCCATAAAACTAATTTTAACTGAATTTTTTGCTGTAGAAATTAGCATTGTTTTCTAAGCTACTGGTATATAAACACATGTAATACACAGCTAATGAAAAAGTTGTAAAATGTACACATTTCTCTTGAAAAAAAAAGTGTATTTTAGAAAGGGAAAGAACTCCATCCTCTCTGCTTTATTCTGAAGGACAAGGTGTTGGGAGCAATTTTGCTTTTTTAAGTTCAGGATTTTGTGACCTACTGTATTCAACTTTATTCTCTCATTTTGAGAAATTTGGGGGCAATTCCCCAAATGAAGACCACGTGCCCACTGTGCAACACAAAGCAGGGGGTGAGGATGACAGCATGAAATCAAACCCATATGCACACTTCATGAAATTAAAATTGCAAATCATGTCCATGACAAACATGTGATTGTAAAATACTATTAATACTGTCATACTTGAGTTCCTGGGACAAATAAATCCTGGTGGTGTTTTTAAACTTTTATTTCTTTCTGTTAAAAAAACAAAATCTGTTGTTTTGGTTTGGTTTCTTATAATTATTCCAGAATGGTTTGTTGGGTTGGTTTTTTTTTTTTTTCTTTTTATTATTTCAGAATGGCAAACCTGCTCCCAGTTTGAGTCTGGAAATGGACTGAGAAGGAATAATGTGTAAAAAGCCCCCAAAAATCTGCAGGTACATGAAGTGAAGTGCAGGATTATCTGAAGATTAACACATTGCACACAACCCATATGACATTGATGGCAAGTGTTGGCTCTTTCCACACCAATGGGAGAAATTGAAGGGAAAAAATTAAAGTTTTAATCCAATATTGATAAAGAAAAGGGGAAGGGAGGAGGGAGGGGAGCTCTGTACTCACAGGAATGCTCCAGACTTGCATCCCATCACTGTATCCAATCAGCAACAGCAATGGGGGCTCGTTCCCAGTGCTGTGGATTTCATGGAATTCCATATTCCTGGATGTATCTGAGGGAGATTTCAATAGCAAAGCCACTATTAGACATCAGGATCAAACTCTCAGCAACATTAGATGGGTGTTCCCTCAATTGTTAGAACTAAAAGCAACCAAAAATGCAACCAAAAAAAACAACCAAAGTGCTTTAAAACATTTTCATTCTGGCACAAAACTGAAATATGTTCTCTCATGCAAGCACTGTTAAAAGTTTCACAAAGTGAAAGCTTTAACATTTAAAATGATGGAGAAAAATGTTCTGGATAACAACATGATCTAAGAGAAAATGGTGATTGATTCCCCATTCACACCTGAGCTCTCCCACCTGTTTATCCCTGTTCCCTTTTGTTTTTTGAAGGAAGATTAGGGTGGAGTGAGAGAGAATCTAAATCAGGGTTAATTACCTATAATCTCTGTGTGGCTTTATTGCAATCTTTGGCCAGTTAAGGTTTGTTTGCTTGTGGCTTTATTTTCCTTTTATTTATTTATTTTTTTTAAATCTCAGCCATTCCCTTCTTTGATTCATATACCAAAACTCTTTAGAATATTCTTCAGAATCCTTCATGTTGTGTTTAGATTTATTTTATGCAGTCTGTTCTGACTGAGCCTGGAAAGATCCTCTTTCACCACCCTAGATAAATTTTCTGTTTCTGATGCTTCCATGCTTTCAGTGAGCTTGGTTCATTCTCTCATGGTTGAAAATGTCATTTAAGAGGGGTTTTACTCCAGAAAACCATAATGTTTATGATTATTCTATTACAGAGAAAGATGACTGGAATTATTGCACATGGACCCAAAACTCACAAGAACAAGTGAGAGAAAATGAAGCCATACCATTTAAATCTGCATTTTCAAATCTGACCCAGACAATTTTCTCTTTTTCTTCTGGTGGGGTTCCACTGTAGGCCTGGACAAAAAGCAAAAGGGTTGAAATAAGGAAGATTAACAGTGTTTTTCCCTCCCCCCTGTAAAAAGGAATTTAATTTAAAAACCACAAACATGATTTATGGAGTTTATTGTCACCAGAATTCACACAACATAAACATGCTGAGCATCACTCACTGATGGAGGAATGACAAAATATTTATAACAATAAATCTTCTGGGGCAGGTAAAAAATGCCACGTGACTTAAGAGTGAGTTAATAAAATTAAACACAGTGGCTTCTACAATCTTTAGCTTCAGCAGTGTTGGAGGTTCTCACATGAGGTGTTTAATCATTAAAATTCTCTTTAATTCACTTAAAAGCTTTGCAAGCCAGACTGAGGAAAGAAAGAGACCTTTACTACACAGTTTATATTACTGACACCTTTCAGTTCTGTTTGTGACAACTTTAATGCAGCCATTTAAAAGAGAATAAACTGCAATTCCAGCAGAACAGATCCATGTTTCAGACCTGTGTTCGACAGATTCCCCGTAAAAAGATGAGATACAAAAAGAAATTGTGGAGTGAGACTTGCAGTGTTTCCAAACTGGAGGTTTTACAGTCCTCAGGAGAAGCTGTGGTAGCAGCACCAGCAGAAATACCATCACTTCTAAATGAATTATAACAAAATACTGAGCACTGTTTGGGATTAAATATGAACACATCTTGTATAATCACTTCATACATGCCAGAGAAGCAGTAACATGGACTAAAAATACGAATGTGAAAAATAAGTGTGGGGTTTACTTTTCAAAACAAATCACACTCCACGCTTCCAAGGCAAGCTGATTTGTAAAATAAACCCCAGACTGTATCCTTTAACCAGAGAGAGGGAATGGGAGGCTGTGGAATGCAGCAATCTCTTAATTGAAACTTTAAATATGTTTAATTTTAACCCTGAGTCCAAAATGCATTTCCCAAATTGATATTACTGAGGGCATTGTGTTTGTATTACTACAGAATAAATGCACTGGGAATTGCTAAGGGGAAGTTCATGAGGAAACAAGACACTAAGTAGCCAAGATAATGTTGGAATCAGAATCAGGATCATTTCCTGAAGCTACAATCAGCTGCAGTGCTCCTCCACCATGGACTCCAGCTTTCCCAAAGAGAAAAAACAAATTAGTTCTTTTCTGCTACAGGGAAGCCCATGGACAACCAGGAAGGGACCATTCCAGTGCCATTAATATATTTATCTATAATAAATATATTAATATATATAAAGACACTTATAAATATTATTTCTCTGTTTGTTTATTAGATGAAATAATAAATTCCCAAAGCAGAGTGAGGAGCCCTGACACTGTTTTTTGTGCACTGAAGAAAAAAAATCAGTTTTAAAGAGCCACACCCTACCTGTGGTACAACATCTTGGAGGAAGGTAACAACACTTTCCATGTATGATTGCTCCCTGGAAAACAGAAGGAGAATTTCAGCCAAAGGAGTTCAGAAATGCTCATGAATATATTAAATTAGATCAGCAAAAGGAAGCATGGGCAACTTTTAGCACAGAGCAGAATACTAAGCATGCAATGCAGGCACTTAATTTTACTGCCAAATTCTGGTAATATAAATTGTGGCCTGTGAGTAATGAAAGGACTAAGTAAGAGTAATAAAAGTCTGTAAAAATGCCAAGTGATACCTGCTGAAAATATAAAATCTAAATTCAAGGAATAAGCCACGTTCTCCACATCAGAGGGGCCTGAAGTGGTACAGGGATTTGGAAATGATTCCTCGGGATTTTTCTACTTGGTTTGGCTCTTAGAACATAAAAATGAGGATTTAAAGAACGACTGGAGCTCTCCTGGTGGCACAACCAAACTTCCAGAGCTCCTGTGCATGATGGACAATGCTGGAGCACGGGGCAGTGCCCAGGGGCAGGGCATGGAATAAAACCCTCCCTAAAAAAACCAAGGAGAGGCATTTTCAGCTCAGATTTGATAGCTTGGGAAGCTCATTCCTTCTTGGAAGTTCATTAGCAGCATCCATTGGGGATGGTTTATAGTGCAAGATACATTTGCTGGGGCAGATTTCAAGAAATTTAATTTAATTTAATTTTTTTTTTTTTTTTTTGAGCAGCCTACCCCTGCAGGAGCAGTGAGTCCCTGAGTGTGTAACTGCTGAGTAACCACAGTGTGGGCTGAGAGCAGCACACAGAGGGTGCTGAAATTGTGCACAAAGTTGGGGCTTTGTGCCATGAGGAACACTTGAGGCACGCTGGCAACAAGAGCTACCCTCAGAAAATCTGAGATTATTCAAGAAAAGCCTTCATTTTTTCATTAGGCAACAGCTTTGGCAGCTCCAAAATTAACTTTGATGCTGTTGTAATTTTTCCTGTGCTAACTCAAGATTTCTCATAGCAACAAAGGAGAACTGTAAATCAGGAACTCTGCATGGCCAAAGGTGCTTTTTTTTTTTTTCTGAAGCTGTGCAAGATTAATAAAAACAAGAGGGTTTAGCACTGAAAAATGAAGCCCACTGGAGAATTTAGGATTACACACAACTCTACAGAAAATACTTGAACCTAAACGCTGCAACACCTCTTTGAAAACAGAGAGAAATCTAAAATATGAAGTCTGACATTCCAGAAAGCCTATTCCAGCCCATGACCAACCTAGCAATCCCAGGATTTCTGCAGCCCAGATTGTCCCACTCAGCTTTAGGCTGAGGCCTGGCAAACAAGCTGTGGTTTCTTCTGTGCTGATTCTTCTCTGATTTATGTAGGTCACCCAAGCTGCCCTTGCACACCTTTATTAAAATGCCTGGCCACAGGTAGAGTATTAAACACAGTGTCTGAAGCTGCCCTGGGAATGCCAACCAGCCAGAGTCATGCTGCCTTCATGGTTCACCTCATGGAATACAATTTTTTCCCCTCTCCCCAAGCACATCTTGACCCCAAGTTGATGTTTGGGAGGTGTTTTATTCACAGTGCGTGCTCTAAATCTCTCCTGAAGTTGAAAAAAAAATCCCAGGGAGAGGTCTTTAAAGCGGTTAAAAACAACAAAACCCACCAAAAAAAAAAAGCCCAATCTTCCTTTAATAATGATGTAGAAATTTAACAGGAGCAGCAGAATGCTGCTGAGTGCTCAGCACACACAGATTCATCAAAAAGAGTAACATTTCTGAGGCACAAACAGATACCTCAAGGACAAAACAGCACGTTTAAAAAAAGAACAGATAATCATCTTCAGAACAGATAATCAACTTCTTACAGTGTTTTTCTGTTATAATATTTTTTAAGCATATTCTGAAGAAAATGTTGTTACAGAGAGGAAATGCATTTGTTGAGGAATTCTGCCACATTTTTTAAATGGCTGCAGGACAAAGCTCCAACACAACTTTTTGTGCTACAACAATCAGTTTCTTGTGCTCTTCAATAAAAATGAAGTGAATCTTGTTTCTGGAAATACAGAGTTATCTCCAAGGGTACAGTAACACCCCCTGAAGTGGGCATTTCCATACAGTGCCATTTTGTAGCAGCATGAGCATCCTGAGGAGGAATGAAAAATTGCTACAGAACTCCTTTAACAGACAAAGAAAAGACCATAAATCTTCTAGGCTGTCTTACAGCCAAAAAAAAGCTCTTTTGCCATGAAAAATTCCCATGTGAACACAGTGAAAAATCAGGATGCTCAGGCACAAAAAGTGTCTGTCAAATGGTCAGACCAGAAGGATGGAGCTTCTTCCTTTTTTCTTGGTTTTGTTCTTTTAAATAAAATTTTTTAAAAAAATAAAATCCACAATTCTCCTTCCTGGAGGGCTTTAATGACAAGTTTGGTATGTTTTAATACATCCATTCCTGGGATAAGGTGTTGTTTAAAAGAACAGCAAGAAAGGATCACGTGTGGCACATCCCTCTGGCCTAAGGGAGAAGCTGGCATCACTTTTCTACATTGCAATGCTTGTAGAGCCAAATGGTGCAAACAACAAGAAAACCTCGCAGTAATTAGCTTTTAAACACACAGCTTTGGGGTGCAATTGCAAAAAATCCCATTTAGGGAGACAGAAATGTTGACAGAAACGTCGTGTCGACTTCATTGGACAACGCTCAACGCAACAAAGCTGCGGTGTCAACACAAGCTGGTTTTGGGGGGAAAAAAAAAACCCAAACCAGCTCAGGCTGGGGTCTTCCACAAGAAAATCAAACCCTTTTCAGGAAGGGCTGTTCTTCTAGAAGGTTCTTACGTGGCAGCTTGAGGGCGAACCACCACTCCTCCAGTGCAGCGACTGGGGCGGCGCGGGGACTCTGTCGCCATCGTTCCTGGGCACACACCTGTAAAAAAAACCCACATTTTTAGTGAAAATTTCCACAGGTTTATTTATTACACAGCTTCTTGGTGGATCCTCCAAGGTGGTAAGAGAGAAGCTTTGGTTATACAGACCTGCAGGCCTCTTTACAGCCCTTTTTTTAAGGTGAAAAAGAAAATCCCGCAGCAAGCGGGCAACTTCTTCAATCACTACAGCTCCTGGATTGTTTGGGGAAACACAAAAACAAACCCCACAGACCTGCATGACAAAGTGGAAAATTATCTCTAACTGTACCAGATGATCTTTAAGGAGCTCTTCAAGCCAAACCCTTCTGTGATTCCATGATTAAAGATAGTGGTACAGGCACACGGTTGTCATCCCCATTTCACAAACCCACTATTTACTAATGGGCTGCTGTCTCGGAAAATAATTATATAAAAATAACGTGCAATCACAATTGCAGTGTACTGTACTCTGGAAAATATGGGTTACATTGCAGCTCACACGTTCTACTGCTTTCTGTCAGCTTTTTGTGCCATCCTCAAGTTTTCCTTCACACTTCTGTTCTCCAGGGGAAAATTCCCTGTAACATTCCCAAAGGCAGAAAGCACTTGAGGAGCACCACAGATGCCAGCTAGCTCTTCAGGGAAACTCCTCAGCTGTTCTGCTGTGTCCCCCCACCCCAAACCTGTTCATAAAGTAAAAGAAAAAGCCAAATCCCCAGCGTGGTATCAGTTTTCAGCATCCTTTCAGACTTTGCAAGGGGCCAGCCCATTAAGGGAGGCAGGATAACCACTGAGAAATCACTAGCAAAATAATAATTAACAACAAAACGTTCAGCAACACAACAGCAGCCTGACACACACGCCGAGGAACCCTGAAAGGCGAAATGTCACGGAAAGGATGAAATCACCCCACGGACACCTGTGCCCTGAGTGCCAACACCTTGTGCCACCCCGCCCTGAGGGGAAGGAAGCACCGGGACAGATTTTGGCTCCTGATCTGAGGCCTCTGGGACCTGCGGAGCCGCCACAGCGGGGCTGAGGGGCCGGGACCGCCCGACCCCTCCGACAGCGGCCGGGCCGGCCTGGCCACCTCCGCCGCCGCTATTGAGCAACTCCAACCGATCAAGAAACTCCAAAACCGCCAAACAACCGTCGACCTGCCCCTTGCCTCTGTCTCGTCCTCGCTCTGCCAGCCTGCCCTCCCCTTCAACAAAAAACACCATACGCGCCCGAGGCCCTCAACAACACCCCCGTGACACAAACCCCGCGGCGCCCTCAACGGCCGTCGCCTTCCGGTGTCCCCCAGGCCTCACGGACGGGCCTCCTGCCCTGCCCCGCCCCCCCCCCGGCGGCGGGTCCTCTCGGCGTTTCCGGCCGTCGTAGTCTACCGTCGTAGCTCGCCGGCTATCTGTGCTTGTCTTCCCTTCTTCTATTCCCGGCCCCGCTCGTGTGCGCGCTGTCCCCCCTCACCGGCCCTCCCGGCGCCATGACACTGTTTGGGACCACCACCGGGCAAACCCCCGCACCGACGCCTCGCGCAGCCCTATCGCACGCGCCGGGGCGGGCCGCGCCCCGCGCTGCCAGCCAATCGGCGGCGGCGTCTGCCCCGTGGGCGGGCGCGCGGACGCGCCGGGCGGTGAAAGTCGGGCGGTGCTGCCCCCCCCCCCCCGCCGCGCGCCCCGCGCTTTGTTTAACATCGGGGATCTCGCGAGAAACGCCGCGCGCACGGGGCCGGCCCCGCGCGCGTGGGCA